>JBDJHY010000002.1:16629537-16641471 GCA_039654485.1 Withania somnifera
GGTCAGAGGTATTGAAGAGCTCACTCAACTTATTAACTTCTTGAATAAGTTAATTTTGAGTGTAGGCACATAATTTTTGACCCCTGCCCTTCCTTCCTTTCTGCATCTCTTCTTTTTCTTCCAAATATTCTCTAGAATGAGATTGTCTTAGATTTCAAACCTTAATTTTTGTTTTATTATACTCTTTTTTTGTCTTGGAAAAAATAATTTTTTCCTTGGAAACTTTACACAACTTGTATGTTTCATTATCTGATTTTTAGAAATATTTGATTTTAGTCTAGTATATATAGGTGATATTATTTTATAAAGTTCTCGTTATCTTTTTTGATGTGTATATAGATGTAATTATGTTTTTATACATGATTCCTTGATTGATATGTATTTAATCTATACATGTACTTGAGTATCATCACTTGTGCTAATAGTCTGCTGAAAGCATGCAACTTATCTTTGTGTATCATCCTTCTTTTGGTTTTTTTTTTTTCATTTCACATTTCTTTATTCTAAAGAGAAGGAAATAAAAACTTATGAAAATCAACTACATTTGTATATTGTATGCATATAAATCAAGGAAATCATGTACTGAAATGTATTTACATCTATACACACTTCTTAAGAGTTAGAGAGATAAGGAGAACAACTTTGTTAATATATTTTCACCTATATATGACACTAAAATAAGTTTTTCTTAAAAACTAGATAACTAAAAAATAGCTACGGTGAAGTTTCTAAAGTAGAAAAAATATTTCTTTTTTCAAAACAAAAGTCATATTTTATCTGAAAATTAAACTTAACCTATTTAAATTTGAAAGCTAAAACAGTCTTATCCTAGATAATATTTAAAAATGACGTAGGAAGGAAGGGAAGGGTAAAAAGTTAGGTGTCTATACGGAGATTCAAATAAACTAAACATGAAAAGGATAGGTGGGAAGCATACGTGGATTTTGTGGTGCACTTATGGTATCATCTTTACAGACCTCCGTATTCATTTGTTCACTTCTATATCCTTTTTTGATTTATGAGATTCATTATTCCTACGCCAACTTGTATCCTCTTTAATGGACGTATGTTGAGTCAATTGGTTTTATTGTCCTTTTAACAAGTGATTTTCATTTTTACATATAAGAGATCTAGAAATAACACATTGTATTCACCATAAGACATAGGTCAAATCATTGAACAATGAAATGACTTAAGATAAGCATGCTGTATGATCTCTTGGCTTTGAATTTTCTTTGATGTGATATTCTTTCCTTTAATACTGATCAGTGCCCAAAACTTACAAATGAAAATGGAAAAATCATTGCAGGTTTATTCTAATCCTGAGGCTCAAATTGGTTTCCATCCTGATGCAGGGGCTTCTTATTATCTTTCTCGCCTTCCTGGCTACTTAGGCAAGTTCAACAAAATATCGCTGATAAGTTGGTTCCTATGTGGGGCTACGCTGGTTAGCATGTAGACTAGAAAACTTACAAGAAGAAATATCTCTGTTAGAAAAATGATTTGGTGTGCCACATTCTATTATCATCTTATTGTTTTGTACTTTGATATTGTCTGTTCATGCAACAGATTTGTGATGGGTGAAACTGGTAATGCGACTCTTTGATGAAGAGGTGCAGTGGTTTCTGCATTGACCATTTTAAGTCATCCATATTTGGATGAACGTTGGGGGTGGGAGGTGGGTGGGAGTCGAATCTTCATTTTATTGAGGGGTCAATGCTGACCCCTTTGATTTATTTATTGGGAGTCATGAGTTGGATATAAGTGTTTAGCCTGGTTGGTATTTTCTCTTTTCACAATTGTCCCTTTTTTATGTATGTATTTGAATACTTTTCTCGCACTACCAAACAGTGGCGTATCTAAAAGGGTTACTAGGTTCGCATGAAGCCATGTTCCCTTCCCTAGATCATGTATATTACTGTTATATTTGTTTCAAATTACCTAACATATATGTGGTTTTACTGTTATATTTGTTTCAAATTACCTAACATATATGTGGTTATCCAAGCTTAAAATATCATATAAAATTTGATGGTTATTCTTGAAGTGTACCATCTTGGTACCTTTTAATAAAATTCTTACCTTATCAAAAAAAGAATTTGATGGTTATTAGCTGCACCTCTCTAAGAGAGGTTAGGAGTTCAAGTCTCGTGTCTTATTTGTAGTTTTTTCTTTCTTTTCCTAGATTTAGTGGTGCACCGTTCTAAGTGGTTGTTGGTGGCACTTCTTGTGTTTTAATTAAGTACTTTTTCTTTTTCTTTCTTATTTGTTTGGTGTATTCTTTCAAATTTTCGAGTCTGACATATATATTGATTTTCTTTGTCACCTTGGAATTTTATATTATTAAATCAAATGTGTATATCGAAACTAGTAATAGTGGATAGCATATAGTCAATGGATCCAACTGATAGCAACATCTTCGACGCAAAATATAGCTGTATATGTAAAAAAGTTAGTACTATTTAAGAAAAACTAAGTTTGAACCTATAATTTCAATAGCATAATTGGTTCGATTGTAAGAACCTGAAGGTTGAAAGGGTCAAATTTATATCCTGGATCTCCCTCTTCGTAATAGTGCACCCATCTTCTCGAAATCTGAGATCCACCTCTGCCACCAAGGGGAAGTGATTGCTTTGATTCTCTCTCTTCATTTCTTTTGTTGGATTAGTACTACTGAAGATATGCTGGTTGTGAAGTTATCTTTATATAAATGTATTCGCCTACTTTGACTGTTACGAGATTTTGATGCTAGGAGTTTAATTCTAGAATCTTCTTTTTTACAGGGGAGTATTTGGCTTTAACAGGGGAAAAGTTTAATGGTGTAGAAATGATTGCTTGTGGTCTTGCTACCCACTATTCACTCAAAGAAGTTAGTGATAAGTTAATCTATAACTAAAATTCTCAATTCTTATTCTACCTTTTTAGTAGTTCTGATGTTTTCTGTTCCAACAGAAACTTCCTTGGGTGGAAGAACGCCTTGGTAAATTAATCACAGATGATCGGCTTGTCATTGAAAATTCTCTAGCTCAGTATGGTGATCTTGTTTACCCAGATAGGAGGAGTGTTTTACACAAGTAATGGTCTATCCAAATTCTCCTTGTTCCCCTCCTCCCATCATTTTATTTTCTCTTACTTGCTGATTGTTAATTTGTGGGATCTGCTCAATTATATGGATTTGTAGGGGACCAGAGTAAATTACTCTAGGATTCAAGCTAGTGATTCTTTTATGAAGCTTTTAAAATAGTGAATCGTCTTAGAAACAATTGTTGTATGGTTTGTCACTTCAAATTATACTCATCTATATATGAGTATATGTATGGATGTGCTATCTTTAGGATGTTCTAGGTCCCTCCTCTCCCATCTCTCTATCCTTTTGGTTTTAAATAATGCAAACTTAGAAATGGTAGTCTCCTGGCCAACTTCCAATTAAATTAAAATCAAAAGAAAAGGAAAGGAGAGACTTAAGAGAACATAAGACGGTGTATAATAACAGGAAAAGGAAGTAACTCCCCCCCCCTCCACACGCACACCTGACTACCTACCACCAAAAAGAAAAAAAAAAGAATAGAATAGAAGCTGTGGGATCTTAGCAAAAATAGAAGCTGCAGGAAATTGATAGAAAGGTTAAATGAGTCTGAATTGGAGGGAGAGGAGAATATGGTAACAATGTGGTTCAAATGAACCTGAATTGCTTTCAAGTTCCTGTTAACCAAAAAGTGTCTATTAACATTTTTTTTCTAAAATGTGGAATATATGTGACTCACATTTGCTAGGTTTGTGTCTAATGGGCATTAGACTAATCAGGACTATTTAAGGACTCAAAACATAATCATCTTCTCCTTTTCTTCCTTCTTAAGAAGAGAATGCAGATGCAGTTCATGAAGGCCGTTTTTTCTATCTTAGTGTATCCATGAACCTTTGGCGAAGCTGATTAGTGTGACGAAGATGGAAAATAGGGTTATACCTGTTAAGTTTTTGGCGCTGCTGCTTCCAGTTCTCTATTTCGAGTGCTCTTTATCTTTGGGAACTTGTTGATACATGTTATGTTTATCACCACATGGACCATTTCTTCCTTTTCTCTATCTCAGGTGCCTTTCTAGCTTAGGTTCAGTTAGGAAGAGAATTACTCTCTTTTTGGAACATCTTGTTTCAGTGATTGTGTTTTGTATGTGAAGCACATCTTCCTCTTGTTTACCATATTAGGGATTCAGTTATTAGTACTCATATTGTATATTTTTACTATTATCTTTTATTACTGAGAAGCCTCCGAGGGCCAGCAGTCTGTTGCTTAGTTATTTAGGATTACTCTTATGGAATAACAGCTCACTTCAGTAAAGAGAATGAAGCAGGGACAAGTTTGGGGCCTTCTCATTCTAGAGCTTATCAAGCAGTGTTTTGCAACTTAAAGAGATGGACTGGGCACTGGCTACCTTTCTTATTGGTTTTCTGGGTCGGAAATCAGTTGGGAAGCTGTTTCAGACGTGTGAACACTGAACAGTGCAATGTCATCAAAAGATGATATCTGATTTGGATAAAGTGGGAGGGAGCTGCTGTTGATATAGGAAAATGTTATGTCTATCTCTAATTTCATTTATGCTAAATGCTTGGACATGCGAAGTATAAAAGAATATTGGAAAACACGGAGAGAAAGATAATTGTGCTTCAATAACTTCTCTTTTGATCCAAGGGTCTATTGGAAGCAACCTCTCTACCCCACAAAGGTAGGGTAAGACCTGCATACATGCTACTCCCCAGACATCACTTGTGGGATTAATTAGGGTGTGTTGTTGTGTAGAGATTAAGATAACTTGCTGGAGAAAAGGTTTATCTGGTTTTGTAGTCCTTTATTAGGCAGAAAGAAGGTGATAGTATTCTAGGGATGATCCTAGATATTTGTTATGTATCTAGAGGTGATCACATAGTTTTCAATTCTAGGCTTGCAATTCTGCAATTAGCATGTCTAATCTTTTATAGTTTCCTTTTGAGCACGTAACCTTTGTGTTTCCATGTCATAACTGTTACATAAAAGAGCCTTGATAAACCTCAATGTACTTCGGAAACCCATGATTTGCCTCAAAGCTCTCAATGTATCCTACATTTTTGTATTCTGACTTGTTTGCCTCCTTTTCTGTTCTTTTGAGTTCCAAATCCTGCCTTATCGAGCTCTATAGAAACCAAGTTCAAATCTGTTTGGCCCTTGGTTTTCATTGACTCGATACTATTACTATCTACTTTCTTTTCTCTTCTACTAAACCATCTGTTCATCAAAATTTTTATCTTTTTTCTTATATTAAGTTTTGTTACTTCACAGTACAAGGATATCTACTTCACATAATTTTAGTAGGAATATGCTTAGTTAAAAATGTATATAGCAAAATTTGTGGAATCCAATTTGCGCTCTTAAGTATGAAAGTCATGCTAAATGTTAAGCTTGCTGAATTAGAGTGTAGCCTGCGCCATGCAGTCACAGTCCAGCAAGTTTTTCAGTGAGTTGGGTGGGGGTGGGGAGGAGTCAGCCAAACTTTTGAGATGATTTGGCAGCAAGAAGGTGCATTCTTGGACAACTGTATTGTACTTTGGACTTCTCTCACTGTCAAAAAAGAAAAAAAAAAAAAGGAATGGCTTGCATCCAAAGTACAATACACTCTGAATTTCATTCATAGTATCAACCTACAGAAGTTTCAAGCTATAATACATTAGCTTTGCAAAAGCTAAGGGGTTTCTTTATCCTTGAAGCTTAACTGTTTCATCTCAAGTGACCATTATCAAAAGTACATCGAGCATTTTCTAGATTTTTTGTTTATTGAAAGCCAGGATTTTCATTGCTAAACACCAAGGTGGTGCCAAAAGTAGAACTATTTGTATGGCTTAACCCGAGGTCTCCACTGGCATCTATCAAGTTGCCCTTTTTCCTAATAAAGTCAAGTTGTACACTGAAATACTGTTAACAAAAAATAACAACATACCCAGTGATATCCCGCTGGTGGGGTCTGGGGAAGGTAGTATATATGCTAACCTTACCCCAATTTCGTGGAGGTAGCGAGGCCATTTCCAAAAGACCCTTGGCTGAAATATCGCATATCAGAGCAGTATGAAAAAAAACATACAGAAGTAAAAAAACAGCAAACAATAGAAAAAACATTAGATAGCACAAGAAAAGTAATAGTAGCAAAATAGTACGATAACCGAAGCTCAAGAACATAGGTATTAACAGAAACGAGGACATGAGATATGAAGAATCTTTTGATGCTTTCGATATTCTTCTCACTATATCAAAACACTCTTTTATTCCTTTCTTTCCAGTAGTACTAATTACTAAAAGAGATAGATCGGTGATACTTTAATTGCTGAATAAATGCCTTTTTACATTGTCGATCCTCTTCAATCTCCAAGGTATAGTTGCCTCCTTTATTGTCCTTGGTGACACTTAAATAGCCAGAATAAAAGAGTCACATCTGTATTGACCCGTGACACCACAAGAGATTCGACATGCAAACACCAACTCATAAATAGCCTTCTCCTCTTCCTCAAATTATTTCCTGTTAGAATTGCATCATGCATAGCACATTGTGAGATGTCCCTCATTCGTTCAAAGAATGAACTTGTCTCGTTATATGATATTGGCAAATCTCTTGAGCTTGCTTTTGAGGTTGAGTTAGGGCCAACAATCCATTTTCGTAGCAGGGTATTCATCTTTTACTATTCTTTTACCTAATGTTGGATTCCAAGTTGTATTATCCAGGCTCCAGATGTTTATACATGAGTGTGTAGAGGTGTTAGTATGTCCCACATTGGTTGAGCAATAAGCTGTTTTTCTCCTTATATGGTGTAAGCAGTTCACATTTTACAAATTAGCTTTGGGGTTGAATTAGACCCAAGGACCAGATTGTAATAGTCACAAAGAGAACAAGCAACTTTCTTGTGGGCCGTGGTGCTGCAAACTTTCTTATACGTCATTGTTTATCTTTCCTATCTGACCTATTGGACTACCCTATGAAATAGTTTAACTTTAAATGTTTAATTGGTTATCAAACAAAAAGTGTTTAGTCTCCAACCCCCTCCGTATCATCTTATCTCTAGTCTCTACTCTTCTGGAGTCCCCATTTTTTAGAAAGAGGTCTTGAACTTATTTCCGGTCTTGGATTGCCATCCTGTAACTTATGTATCAGATGAGCCATGTGCATGTTCTCAAATAATCAGCTACTTTAGCATTGGTTTCGTTCACTAACCTTGTATCAGTGGATAGCCGTTCTCAAAGGATTGCCTCCAATATTCATACATACACCTAAAGGATCTCCCTTTTCTCATCATAATCCCCTTCCCCAGACTTACTCCAGAAATTTGGCCCCTTAACTGGAGAACTACTCATTATCTTCTATCCCAGGTTTCATAGACATAATCTTTCCATGAAGTGTTTGATCCACTTCCCAAGAAGTGCTACACTGGAATGAACCTGATATCACCTCCCTCCCATACCGAGACTGTTTAATTCCCGTTGCGGAATAGTGTCCCAAAGCTGTCTCTTCTTTATTCATATTCTGCCAGATCTATTCCGTAGTGCCATTTTAGGATTTGAGAAGTTATCCACTATACCCCAGCCAGATTAAAAAACATACACCATTTTATTCAAGTCTCTTTGCTTTGTTACGAACAGGTATCCTATGGTTTCATTTGATTCACACAAAAAAGCATCTGCTGCAGACCTCGATGCCTAATTTCTGCAGGTTTTCATGAGTTAAGCAGGGTATATGCGATTTAGCCATCTGAAACAAGCTTCCTTGCGGTGGGGGGTCTTTGCTCTTCCATATCATCTTCCAAAATTGTAGAGCAGTCCTTTCTGAGTCACGAGTCAAAACAAGTTCTCTTTAAGGCCTTTTTGTCCTCAGTGAAATTTTGGACTAATCTTTACATCTATTAAAGATGCCGATGTTGTCTTTTCTTTTGCTCCCCAGTTAATTTCGTTTCTCTTCTTATTTATGATAAAATTACTTTGTTTTTTCTCATCACATTTCATTCTAGCCTACCCTCTGTTCCCTTTTGTTTTAACCCCCTTTTGTGATTCAGGTTTGAGAAAATTGATAAATGCTTTAGCAAGGATACAGTTGAGGAAATTATAGAAGCTCTGGTAAGTGCTCTCTCTCTCTCACTCGCTTTTATTGTCCTTTCTTTCTCTAGGTACAAATGCAGACACATTACTTTGACTGATCTATAATATCAAACCATAAATTAGGGAAGTATGTCTTTCAGCCAATACTAGTATTTCTGGATTTATCATATCCAAGGACTAAATTTGATAAGCTATTCCAAATTGTTAACTAATTTTGAATGAAGATAAACCTAAAGAGCAAGATTAACTTGGAAAACTCCATTTGATTAAATCTTCAAAACACACACTATTTGAACCTGTTGTAAGAGATGGCAATTCTTCTGGAACAGAATGAGTTTAACTTGAATAACAAAAACTATATCTTTGGGACTACCCGTTACTGATAGTACAGGACACGGTGCTTTCCAATATGGTTTCTAGTGTTTTAGTACATGCTTCTCAGAGCTCAACACTTAAAACTTGACACAGCATTCTAATAATCAAACTTAGTACACCTTGTTATGTTACAAACCCAAACCTTTGAACATATTAGCTTTGCCGAAAATCAGTTTAAAAAAAAAAAAACTAGCTTTGCCGGAAAAGTAATAACACTTGGTTCAATGAAAGAAGATGATGTTAATAGATTATATTGACTGCAAATGCTGTAAATAAATTTGTGAAACAATCCTGGCTATAAGTCTGCCTTGTTTAGTTTCTACGTCTTTTTTTTTTAGGACATGACCTTAGATAGGAAACTGTGGAGGTCGACGATTAGGGTGGAAGGATAGTAGGTGGTTGAGTGATGTCGTACTTCTAGTTGTACGATTTATGTACCACTTATTTTCTTTTCTCCAATGCATATTAAGATTTGTCGATACATTTGTTTTCTACATTGCTATTTTCTTGTCGTTTTTCTTTCTTCGTTTCTTGCATCGATTACATTTCTTTTGAGCTGAGGATCTATTGAAAACTACTTCTCTAGCCCAAAGTTAGAAGTAAGGTTTGCGTGCATCCTACCCTTTCCTAGGATTACACTGGGTATGTTTTTTCATTTTTTGGTCTTAAAGCATGATAATAGAAATTTTAATCTAGTTTAGCCGTTGTTGACATTCTGGTTAATTTCCATTGAACTAGGTTGGGAGAATGTATCTGCTTAGACTTGCTTTTTGGGTTTTGGTATTCTTAAATATTTGCCTTGTATCTTTTTTACTGCACCAAGTCCCTTCACTTGGTTTACTCTGTCAAAATGCAGGAAAGAGAGGCATCAGAATCTCATGATGAATGGTGTAATACAGCTCTTAATAAAATAAAAGAAGCCTCTCCATTGAGCTTGAAAGTGGCTTTGAAATCAGTAAGTTGCTAACCATTTCCATTGCTTTTGCAATCTAGTAGGGTTTAAAATTTCGTTTTGCTGCCAAAATGTAGATTAGAGAAGGCAGATTTCAACCCCTTGATCAGTGTCTAGTCCGCGAATATCGCATATCAGTTAATTGGGTGTCCAAACGGGTGTCCAATGATTTCTGTGAGGTATGTCTTCCTCTGGCAATTGGCTGTACAACGTTTGTATGCACCATATTTCGTTATAGAATGTGGAGAAGAGCGAAGAGAAAAATTCAAGTGCTGGAAGTAAATCATTGCATGTTATTTGTATGTCCTATATTATGTATATACATATAATACACGCACACACACCAAATATACATATTGGTGTTTGGGCCACTTTGCATGCACCTTTGACCATATCATTGTGTACTTGCTACCAATCCCCAACATAATTAGTGGGTGTCACGAAGCCCTAGGCACATGAGAAGAAGTTACCTAGTATTTTTTTTTGACAATCCCCAACATAATTAGTGGGTGTCACGAAGCCCTAGGGACATGAGAAGAAGTTACCTAGTATTTTTTTTGACATTTTACCTCCATATCTTTTGCAAAAGTAAAAACAGAAATATTAAAAGGAAACCTACAGATATACAATCCTACGCCATAAACATGAGGGTTTGTTTAACGATTTGGTTATACTGCAGATTATAATTGTTATGCGGTGAATGAAAATATAGGAATTGCACTACCAAGTTAAGATTTAACTTTATTAGTGCACTTTTAGTAGTTCTTAGAAAAGTTCGTATTAATTTGTTTTATTTTTTATTAACCTTGGGGTTTTATTATCATTTTCTTTAAAGGGTATATTATTATTTGAGGTGCTCTTCTTGATCTTATGCCACATCTTATTCCACGTAAAATATTCGTACATTCCACAGGTTATGCGGAGTTTTATATCGGAAAAAACTTTTGTATTGGCAATACAGGGTTGCATTAAGTAACCTAGTTACGTAGGTTTCATAGAGAAATCTAAACCTTATGTTAATTATTACTGGAGTTCTATATCAGTATAATTTGTCCTTATAACTCAAACCAATGAGCTCTTTAATTTATAACTATGTATAGTCATTTCTTCATGTTAAGCTATGATGCTTATCCGCAAAAACATTTTCAGGGTGTCCGTGCTAGATTGGTTGACAAGGACTTTGCTCCAAAGGTAAGGAATTGTTTTATGTTATTTCTTAACTTCCTCTATCCATCCCCCCCTCTATACTTGTATTGAACATTCTTGTACTGAGAAAGATGAGAAAACTTACTCGTTCTTGTACTGAACATTCAGTGGGGTACAACACGTCTGGAGGAAGTTACCACCAACATGGTTGACTGCTTCTTTATCCCATTAGATGAATTAGAACCCGAACTCAGTTTGGCCACTGCGATACGAGAGCCTTCTATGTGATTCACATCTTCTGCTTTTCTCTGCATACGAGACATTTTATACTCTGTTGGATCCATCACAGTAATGGGACCGTGGAAGACATTCCTATCAAGATGTTGCGTAGTTTTCATTCCGTTGGAGCAGATGTAAACGGCTTAACTGCACTAATGTCTGTTTAGGTACTAGATGGTGGTAAAAGAAGAAAGCGATATGGCAAGCTGCAACTTGCTAATGTCCTTATGGGGTATGTTTCTGATGTTGAGAGATCTCTGAAGAATTGATTTTCATGCATAGGGGCTCTCAGATTTTGACTGGTTAGGCGTGTCCTTTGCTAGCTCTTGAATTGGACTCTACACCATGAAAAGAAAATCTTGTGAAATAATTACCAATGCCATGCATGGTACCTTGGAAAATTTTGCATATATTGCTTGGACCATGGACAAGTGTAAACATTTTTTTTGAAGGAGCAATACTCCAGCAGTAGTTATAATAGATTCTGGTCACCTACTGTTCTGTTGAAATCTGGCCTTCCCCAAGTTGCATAAATTTTTGTAATGAAACTGGATGCCAATGCTTTGGTTGCTCAAAATAATGTTGGCTAATATTTCATTCTACTAAATTACACTATTATATGTGACCCGTGCGATGCGCGGTAAGTTTTAGAAAAAAATTATTATCTTAATTATTTGATTATATTAAGATTTTTATTATTTTATCAATTAAAATTTTTACATTATTTGATCCATGATTGTTTATCAGAATATGCAATAAAATTCAAAATTTGTTGATGAGCCATAAAATAAAATACTTATAAGAGAAAAACTTTACCAAAATTTTTGAATAGAACTTAGGGAGTGTTTGGCTTAGCTTAAAAGTCGGTTAGATCAACTTTCAAATAATTTTCAGTCCTTAGTTTATTTGGATATTTTAAAACGAAATAACAAGTGATAAAACTAACTTTTAGAAAATTAAAAAATAAAAGTAGGTAGAGAAGTATTGATAAAAGCGACTTTCAAAACGTAACTGAGAAAAAGAGTCTTACTTTTTTTTTTTTTTTTTTTTTTTTTTTTTTTTTGGGGAAAAGAAA
>JBDJHY010000002.1:16641571-16656154 GCA_039654485.1 Withania somnifera
ACCATCACTGGGTTGGCGATCCAGGTGGGGTATTTAACTTCGAATAGGATATCCGCCGCCAGCAGTTGTTCTACCTCGTCCTGGATCACCTAGTTTCTTTCTGGGGCAAATTTTCTCCGTGTTTGTTGTATCGGCTTCACCCCGGGGTATACATTTAACCTGTGCACCATTAAATCAGGGGAGACTCCTTTCATGTCTTGCGGAGACCAGGCGAAGACATCTCCGAACTCCTGTAGGATTGAGATTATTTATTCGTGCAGCCCGACATTTTTGGATGAACCAATGTTTACCCTTCTCTCCGGGAATTGTGGGTCTAAGGCGACCTCCTTTATCTCATCATCCGCTTCCTCAGTGGGTTCTCCGCGTTTTGCCAGCTGTATCTTCAGAGGGCATTCGTCCGGTAATTGCTATTTGGTAGCCTCTGGTGCTTTCCTCATTACGTAAACTTACTATGTATGAGGTGAGTGGTGTGTATATAAACACCAATGTATAGATGGAGAAGATATAAGAAGAAACACACAATTCTTCAGTTTTCTTACACTTCCTAAGCTGACTTTTTTTAATTGCTGAGAGTGCCCTTTTTACGTTGTCGATCCTCTGCAATCTCCAGCACATAGTTGCCTCTTTGTTGTCCTTGGTGACACTTAAATAGCTAGAATACAAGGGTCAAATCTGTATTGCCGACCTGTGATACCACAAGTGATATTTGATCCCCATCAGATTCTAACATGCAACACCAACTCTTAGATATCTTTCTCCTCTTCCTCAAATTATTTGCTGTTAGAATTGCATCATGCAAAACAGATTGTGAGATGTCCTGCATTTGTTCAGAGAATGAAGTGTTGTCTCCTTATATGGTCTTGGCAAATCTCTTGAAATTGCTTTTGAGGTTGAGTTAGGGCCAACAATCCATTCTTGTAATACAGTATTCATCTTTTATTATTGGTTACCTAATGTTGGATTCCAAGTGGTATTATCCAAGCTCTAGATGTTTAGGCATGAGTGTGTAGGAGGTTTTAGAATTCCCTAAAAGTAATTAGTTAGAAAAAGAACGTAGCTCTTGAAGTGTGAGCATACTAACTAGTTAGTACTTGCAGGTTATAGCTTCATCTTATCTCCCAGGAATGGATACATGAGGAATAAGCCGTTGTCTCCTTATATGGTTTAAGAAATTCACATCTTATGAATTAGCTTTGGGATTGAATCAGATACAAGGACGAGATTCTAACAGTCACTGAACAAGCAACTTTCTTGAGAGCCTTGGTGCTTCAAACTCTTCCTTATACGTCATTGTTTCTCTCTCCTATCTGACCAATTGGACTACTCTATGAAATAGTTTAACTTTAAATATTTAGTTGGTTATCAACAAAAACAAATGTTTAGTTTCCAACCCCCTCCATAAGTGCACATAATCCTATCTCCTCTCTCTACTCTCTGCAGTCCCCATTTTTTCAGAATGAGGTCTTCAACTTATTTCCGGTCTTGGATTGCCATCCTGAAACTTATGTTATCAGATAAGCCACGTGCATGTTCTCAAATAATCAGCTACTTTAGCATCGGTTTCGTTGACTAACCGTATATCGGTGGATATCCGTTCTCCAAGGATTGCCTCCAACATTCATACATACATCTAAAGGATCTCCCTTTTCTCGTCATAATCCCCTTTCCCAGACTTACTCCAGAAATTTGGCACCTTAAACTGAAAACTGCCCATTATCTTCTATCCCATATTTAATAGATATAATCTCTCCATGAAGTGTTTGGTCCCTTTCCCAAGAAGTGCTGCATTGGAACGGACCTGATACCACCTCCTTCCCATACTGAGACTGTTTAGTTCCATGCTGCAAATATTGTCTCAAAGCTGTCTCTGATTCTTCTTTTTTCATATTCTGCCAGATCTGTTCCCTTGTGCCATAATGGGGTTTGAGAAGTTACCCACTATACTCCAGCCAGGTTAAAAAAATATACACCATTTTTGTTAAGTCTCTTTTGCTTTATTTAGAACGAGTATCTTATGGTTTTATTTGTTTCACACAAAAAACCATCTACTGCAGATCTCTATGCTTTATTTCTGTAGGTTTTCATGAGTTAAGCAGGGAATATGTGATTTAGCCATCCGAAACAAGCTGCCTTGCGGTTTGGGGGGGGAGGGGGGGTCTTTGGTCTTACATATCATCTTCCAAAGCCACAGATCAATCCTTTCTGAGCCACGAGTCAAACAGGTTCTCTTTTTTGTCTTCAGTGAAATTTTTGGACGTATCTTTACATCTATTAAAGATACCAATGTTGTCTTTTCTTTTGCTGCCAAGTTAATTTTGTTTCTCTCCATATATGTGATAAAATTACTTTGTTTTTTTATCATCACATTTCGTTTTAGTCTATCATCTGTTTCCTTTTGCTTAATCCCCTTTTGTCATTCAGGCTTGAGAAAATTGATAAATGCTTTAGCCAGGATAGAGTTGAGGAAATTATAGAAGCTCTGGTAAGTGCTCTTCTCTCACTCGCTCTTATTGTCTTCTTTCTGTCTCAAGGTACAAATGCAGACACATTACTTGCACTGATCTAGAATATCAAACAATAAATTAGGAAATAATGTTTTCTGCCAATACTAGTATTTCTAGGATTATTATGCAAGCACTAAATTTGATAAGCTGTTCCATATTTTTAACTAATGTTGAATGAAGGTAAAACTAAAGAGCAAGATTAAGATGGAGAACTCCATTTGATTAAATTTTGAAAGTACACACTATTTGAACCTTTTGTAAGAGATGGCAAATTTTCTGCAACAGGATAAGTATAACTTGAATAAACAAAAACCGTGTTTTTTGGACTACTCGTTATTGATAGCACAGAAAATGGTTTCTCCTAATATGCTTTCTAGTGTTTCAATACGTGCTTCTCGTTGGTAGGTGTTTGCAAATGCGATTTTATCTCATGATTCGAAATCATGAAATAACTCCCAAATTCTCGAAAAAATGTGGTTTGGAATTCCAAATCATGATTTCAACTTTTGTAAACATAAAATTTGACCATAAGTTTATATTATGTAAAAGAAAAATTATCTTCTAAGTTACTTTATCTCAAAAAAAAAAAAAAAAAAACTACCATTTAAATTTTGCGAAAAAAAAAGACTATTGTTCGGCCTGGAGAGATTGTTCGTACCATGTGAAGGCATTGCATTAAAGAATAACTAGTTACTATTATTATTGATCAGTGAATTATTATAAATTATGTGTACTTGAAACTTTATAAATCAAATACATTTGTTTGTAAAAGGAACATGGAGTATTTTGTACAAAAAGATCTATAAGCTAGTAAGTTAGTAGATATATTTATATCTACCTACCATATTACCAATTCATTTATGAACTTTTGCTTATTTGGTAATAATATAAAGATTTGAGGAAATTTTGATAGTTTTAACATCTTTTGCCGTTTTTATGTTTATGAGAAAAAAAATACAACTTAAGAAATCCAAATTGCATGTCCAAACAGAACTTCAACTTCATCTCAAATGATTTTATATCGCATTGCCAAACAGGCCCTTATGCTTGACACAACGTTCTGATAATTAAACTTAGTAGACCTTGTTATGCCACAAACCCAAACCTTTGTACATATTAGCTTTGCCGAAAAAGTAAAAAAAAAAAAAAAAAAAAACTTAGTCCAAAGAAAATAGCTAATTTCAATAGACTATATTGACAAGCAAATTTTGTAACGAAATTTGTGAAACAATGTTAAATCGGCCATATTTAGTTTCTAGGTCTTTTTTTGTTTCATATTTTGGTCTTAAAGCATGATAATATAAGTTTTAGGACATTATTTTAAGACCTTTCCTCCTGGATATTGATCTTCTGAATTTGTATCACTGACTTTTTTGGTTGCTTTAATATTTTGCATTAGAAGTAAAAGTATATGTGTTTTGTTATCTCAGAAATCTAGTTTAGCTGTTGTTAACATTCTGGTTGATTCCTTTTGACTAGGGGTTGTGGGAGGATGGTATTTGTTTAGACATGCCTTATGGGCTTTAGTATTCTTAAATATTTGCTCGTCTCTTTTTTACTTGCACTAATTTCCTTCACTTGGTTTAGTTTGTCGCAAAATGCAGGAAAGAGAGACAGCAGAGTCTCGTGATGAATGGTGTAATACAGCTCTTAATAAAATAAAAGAAGCCTCTCCATTAGCTTTGAAATCAGTAAGTTGCTAACCGTTTCCATTGCTTTTGCACTCTAGTTATCCGGGGTTTAAAATTTCTTTTTGCTGCCAAAATGTAGATTAGAGAAGGCACATTTCAATCCGTTGATCAGCGTCTAGTCCGCGAATATCGTATATCTGTTAATTGTGTGTCCAATGATTTCTGTGAGGTATGTCTTCATTGGCTGTACCATGTTTTACCTAGTATTTTATTTTGCATTTATATACAAGTATACACCATAAACATGAAGGTTCGTTTAATGGGTTGATTATACTGGGATTGTAATAGTTATGTGGTGAATGATATATATAGTTATATAGATATTGCTATACCAAACTTAAGATTTAGCTGTTTTTAGTGCACTTTTAGAAGTATTAGTTAAAAGAGAACTTCGAATTATTTTTTTATTTTTTGTAAACCTTGCAATTTTATTATCATTTACTTTGACAAGTCCCTTTACTTCCAAGGGTATATTGTTATTGGACGTGCTCTTAGCTGTATATTTGAACGTATGTCACATCTTATTCCACGTAAAATGATTCATAGATTCCGTAGGTTATGCAGAGTTTTATATCGGAAAGCAACTTTTGTAGTGGCAAATACCAGGGTCGCATTAAGTAATGTTGGTTTCATATAGAAATCTAAACCTTCTCTTAATTAATACTAGAGTTTTAGGTCTCTATTATATTTCCTTATCGCTCAAACCAATGAGCTCTTTGATTAATAGCCAGTCAAATGGAACATTTTTGATTATTATGTTCTCTCCTCCCCCCTCTTCTGTTTTGCGTGTATACCATTGTATATGTCGTGCTTAACAGGAAATAACTCTTATATTCCCAAGGTTCAACGTTGAACTAATTTCAGAGGTTTTTCTTGATTTTATCCGTGTCAATAAACAATTCGAAATACCTCGACCTTTTAGCCTCTTATGCTACTAAGCTCCTCTGTAATGTTCAACCAAGTAGAGTCATTTTTTTCCATGTTAAGCTGTGATACTTAACCGTAAAAGCATTTTCAGGGTGTCCGTGCTAGGTTGGTTGACAAGGACTTTGCTCCAAAGGTAATGAATTGTCTTCTATGCAAGCTTAACTTCCTCTCTCTATATTTTTTAGCAAGAGGAAGATGAGAAAATTTACTCGTTCTTGTACTGAACATTCAGTGGGATACAACACGGCTGGAGGAAGTTACCACCGACATGGTTAACTGCTTCTTTATCCCACTAGATGAATTAGAGCCAGAACTCAATCTGGCCACTGCAATACGAGAGCCTTCTATGTGATTCATCCTGCTTTACTCTGCATACGAGACATTTTATACTCTGTCAGTTCCATCACGGTAATGGGACCGCGGAAGACATTCCTATCAAGATGTTGGATAGTTTTCATTCCCTTGGAGCAGATGTAAACGGCTGAACTGCACTAATGTCTGTTTAGGTACTAGATGGTGGTAAAAGAAGAAAACGATACGACAAGCTGCAAAGTCCTTTGACGTTTTACTCTTACGGACTATGCTTCTGATGTGGAGAGACTCTGAAAAATTGTTTTTCATGCATAAGGGCTCTCAGATTTTGACTGGTTAGATCTGTTCCTTGATAGCTCGAGTTGGACTCTACACCATGAAAATAATGTCTTTTGAAATAAATTACTGATACCATGCATGGTACCCTGGAAATTTTTGCATATATTGCTAGACCATGGACAAGTGTAAACAAATTTTTTGGAGGAACAATACTCCAGCAGTAGTTATATTTGACTGTGGTCCACCTTTTGTTGTGTTGCAATCTGGCCTTCCTTAGTTTCATGATTTTTTATAATGAAACTGAACACTAGTGCTTTGGTTGCTCAAAATAACGTTGGCTAATATTTCTATCTTACTTACTAATTTACATGTTAATTTTTATCATTAATGATTGAAGAGTGACAATTCTTGATTCGACGGTATATTGAAAACCACCTCGCCACCCACAATGGTTGGGGTAAAGTTTTGTGTATGCTCTTATCTTCTCCAAATTCTTGTTATGGGATTATATTGTGTTATCATTCAAGAGAGATAACAATGTCTTGTGAAATAATGTTACCATGTTACGTTATGTTGCTTCATTCTTTTGTTTGGATGATCCCGTATGGGTGATAACTTTGGTTTGATAATTTTCATTTTCAGTTTTTAGGAGTATTATATTATTACCATACAGAATTATTTGGTATGGTTCTATGTTTTTAAGTTTGATTTTGGTATTTTGTGTTATGGTAAAGCCGTAATCATAATTTGTTCAACCTCGGCTTACATTAACTTAGAGAATTGCAAGATACACAGCAATTTCCTTTGTTGATTAATTGTACAAAAGAGGACATTTCAATCAAATAAAGTAAAAGTTCTAGCATCTAAACAATTGGTTTTATATAATACTAATTCATATATTTATTAGTATCATACTGAATTGTGTATATAACTATACTTTAATTCATGCAAACATGTCAAGGTCATTCCGATGGTAAACCTCCCTCAAGAATGTGAACTCTCCCATTACCAAACTTGTGCGCCAGTGTTGGTTTTCGTAAAAGGGGCTAACCTTTTATTACCTATTCAACATATGGCTATAATTTGACAAATTCAAAAACTAATATCATCTTTATTGGTTGGTTCCTAACAAAGTAACTGACATTTCGAATTCTTATCTCTTTACCAATCAAGTAAGTAACTAAAATGTATCAACAATTTTTTTACAGCTTAAATGAGGTATCCTATTTGAAGCGATTGCCGAGTGTTGGGTCAACTAATGAGGATGAAGGATCGCAGGTTAAAAGAAATATGGTTCTATTTAATTTAATTCTACTTTTAATAAGTCAGACCAAGCTTTCATAACTCTCTCAAAATTCATTCAATTATCTTAGCAATCATGCCATTTATTTCCCTAAATTTGATCTAGATTCAAAATTAGTTTGAGGGGTATTCTAAAGTATGAAATTCCTGAGTTAATTTTCATATATCAGGGATATTTTTAATTTTTTTCTGCTATATTAAATTATGTGATACAAGGATGACCCAAAGTGGAGACTGTAAAACTTTTGTAATATTAGATTATCTTTATATTTTTACTTAAAAAATATTGAAGTTTGTAAAAAAAAAAAAAGATTGTCCTTTTTCAATATCAAATATTTTAGACCTTAAATTAAATTATTCGAACCTTTATATTACTAAATAAAAGTTTTTAAACAACAAGATCTAACGCAATACATTATGAATATATGGCTAACATCTTATAAACTTGCAATAACCTTAAAAACATTATTACTGTCAAACATTATACCTTGTAAAAATAGTATAGAATACATCATCATAAGCATGAATAAAAGAAGGGCTAATTGTCCGCATAATTTGTGTATACATAAATTTTATTTTAAAAAAATTGTGCTTTCGGATCCTTTTGAATATTTCATTCACCAAAATTTAAGTATTTAAAATATTGAACTTCAAAAATAATAATAAAAAAAATATTTTTAAAATTAAATTAAATGTAAAAACACATTTTCCCCTCACAATTGCAGGAGATAAACAAAAAATTCCAAAATAGAAAAATCCACCATAAACGTTCAGTTTCTAAATTTTTTAACAATAAACCCTACTTTTACTATTCTATTGATTGACTATATCTCCTAAATTTTAAGATAATAACTTCAACCTTATTTTTTGCTATTTTGTTGGTTGACTATATCTCTATTTTTTATCTATAAATACTTTCACACCCTTTCATCTTCTTCCTCACTTACTTCCTTACTAAATTAGAAATTCTTTGTTGACAAATGGAGTTTTTAAAAAAATGTTCTCTATTGATGTTTTTTGTGATATATTTTTGCAACAAGAATGTTAATGCTTCACATCAAGTTTTCAGGAAGTTACAATCATCAAGTACTAATTTAGTTAAAAATTTATTCAGAACTGGTTATCATTTTCAACCTGCTGCACACTGGATAAATGGTATGTTTTTTTTTTTTTTTCTTTCCAACAACATACACAAAATTTTGATGGTTATGAACATTTTATTGTGTCTCAAATTGATATTTATTTATACATAAACAATTATATATATTCATATTAGGGAGGTGAACAAGTGTTATTATTTTACTTGCTTTCTTCTTCAACTGCGGAGGAAACCTAATAATATAATAATCTCGCTAAATTTAGCTGCTTAAATTTGCTTGTCCATATCTTTATTTCATCTTAATACTTTTCACATAATAAGGTATAAATAATGATACACATTTTGTTCTCAATACTCTTGTGATTGTGTTATTTTACTGATAAGAGAAGTGAAACGATGATGATAATTAAATTGAGTAAATAGATTTATAGGCTACCCAACTTCGGATGAGTTAGGACCCCTTTTATTATTTCTATTGCATGCATAATATTCAATTTGTTTTTGCATTTAAATGTCTTTTTACTAATCATTTTCACTTTAATTCTTTTTATGTGATCTTGGCCGGATGCTCCAACCAACAACAACAACAAAAAAAAAATAGATCCCACTGGTAAGAAGAGATTTATATTTAAGGATTTTCACTAAATCTGAGCTAAAATTTCAATTCATTTACATTAATTTGATTATTATCCCTTTTTTTGATAGGTCTAATGTATTACAACGGAATCTATCATTTGTTTTACCAATATAATCCAAAAGGAGAAGTATGGGGCAACATTGTTTGGGCCCATTCAATATCCACTGACTTGGTTAATTGGATCAACTTAGAACCTGCAATTATTCCATCGGAAGTATTCGACAAATACGGTACTTGGTCCGGATCAACCACTATTCTTCCGGGCAACAAGCCTATTATCCTTTACACTGGAATAGTGGATGAAAATCAAACCCAAGTGCAAAATTATGCAATTCCTGCGGACTTGTCTGACCCATTTCTTCGTAAATGGATTAAGCCCGATAACAACCCATTAGTAGTCTCTGACAAAAGCATCAACGAGACCAAATTTCGTGACCCAACAACAGCTTGGTTAGGCCAAGATGGGCATTGGAGAATGGTAGTTGGCAGCTTGAGAAAAAATCGAAGAGGATTAGCAATATTGTATCGGAGTAAGGACTTCATGAAATGGACCAAAGCCCAACACCCACTTCATTCATCTATTGGTACTGGAAATTGGGAATGCGTTGATTTTTTTCCAGTATCATTGGAGCATACCGATGGTTTGGACACATCATCTAATGGTAACAACATTAAACATGTTCTTAAAGTTAGTCTTGATGATACTAGGTATGACTACTACACAATTGGTACCTATGACACAAAAAAAGATAAATACACTCCAGACGATACAATGATTGATGGATGGAAGGGATTAAGACTAGATTATGGTAATTTTTATGCATCAAAAACTTTCTATGATCCTAACAAGAATCGAAGAATTTTGTGTGGATGGGCCAATGAATCAGATGTTGCTCCAACTGATTCCATTAACAAAGGATGGTCTGGAATTCATACTATTCCTCGTAAATTATGGATTGATCCTAGTGGCAAACATTTGGTTCAATGGCCAGTTGAAGAATTAGAAAAATTGAGAAATCAAAAGGTTGAGCTTAGAAATTACAAATTAAACAAGGGAGAAAAGGTAGAAGTTCAAGGAATCACACCGGCACAGGTTTGACCCTTTTTTTTTTTTTTTTACAAAATAAATATCTCTCTTTGAAATTATTTCGACCTATATGTTACATGTGTGAATCGTAGAAACAATCACTAAAATTTATGTTAGAACATCCTATCATTTTCCTTGGCATGTGACCTATTCCGAATTTGTAATAATGCAAGATGTAATTATGATATGAATTGCTCTTTTATACGAAATCATGATAAGACTAATTTAAAGCTAATTTGTGAGTGTAAATATAATGACAGGTTGATGTAGAAGTTACATTTTCCTTTTCAAGCTTGGAAAATGTAGAAGAATTTGAACCTAGTTGGGCTGATCTTTATGCCCAAGATGTATGTGCCATTAGAAGTTCGACAGTTCAAGGTGGACTTGGTCCATTTGGGCTCCTAACATTGTCTTCTGAAAACCTGGAAGAGTATACACCTGTATTCTTCAGAGTGTTTAAGACCCAAGATAAATACAAGGTTCTTATGTGTTCTGACGCCTCAAGGTTTATTTTCTCACTCTTTTCTTTTTGTTATAATCGAGTAGTATGATGAGATCCCTCCAATTTAAACTTTGGGGTGAAAAAGAATTAGGGAGCTCTCTCCCTATTTAATGGGTCTTATGTAATGTGAATTCAAGTTAATTTGGCCATTGAGTTTCTGGTATCAAATAATTATAATCGTAAGAAGTTATCTTTATGCTCTTGCAATTGGCTTACCTAGCCATGTTCTTTTTAACAGGTCAAGCGTTAGGAATCATAAGAAGATGTACAAACCCTCATTTGCTGGATATGTTGATGTGGATTTAACAAACAAAACATTGTCGCTAAGGAGTTTGGTAAGCTTTATTTGGTACTTTTTTCTATAAAAATGTAGTTAATTTTTTTTTTTTCTAATGGTATTGATAATTAGTTGATATTTATTTCAGATTGATCATTCTGTAGTAGAAAGTTTTGGTGCTGGTGGAAAAACATGCATTACATCAAGGGTTTATCCAGCATTAGCCATCTACAACGACACACATTTATTTGCTTTCAACAATGGCACTGAGACAATCAAAATAGAAACTCTTGATGCCTGGAGCATGGATAAATGTGAGAGATAGAACTCAAATGTTGGGATAATTGCCCTCAATTTTCTTTCCATGTTTGGCGTTTGTTTTCTTGAATAAAATATTCTTATTTTCTACTAAATCTGCTACGCAAATCTTTTATTACGGTATTTACTCTAAAAATAACGCAATATTACTCCAACTTTGAACGTCAAACAATAATTGCACTGCAAATAAATGGTTCTCCAAGCACTGTTTCCAAATGTTTTAATATTACCCATATATAAGTTTCATTCTTCTTTAGACCATGTATATGTATCAATAATACAATTCCATTGTATTTTTCTTTATACTCAGAATTCGTGTGTTTTACATCCATAAATTAAATTATAAATATAAGTTTATTAAAACATAGCAATTAACGTTAAAAATAAATTACTTAAATAAAAATTATATCTCAAATATATTTTTTTTTTAACAAAAATTTAAGCTTGTATTATTTTACAATTAAAATGAAAAGCTAATTTTGATTGCTAAAAATATTGAAATCGAAGCATGTTGCCCATGATTACTCTACATGATGTCACGTGTACTACAACAATTGCAAATATTATACAAAAAAATTATAATAAAAAAAACAATAATATTTAATATAATTTAGTTGATTTTAATGTTTTAAAAATTAGGAGAATAATTAAGTGACAATTTTGTTCAATGTGAAATATGTGTTTTAATGATTAAAAAGCGAATGACATTTTTCTATGGGACTTTTGTTATATTCGAATTTTTAGTTAATTTTAAGGTCTGAAATAGTAGAAAAATAGTTAAATGTCAATTTTGTTTGATATTAAATTTAATTTTATACTGAATATATTTGTTATTGTTATAATATTTTTGTAAAGAATAAAAAGTGAACTATTGCCTTATATTTTGAGATTCCTAATAAATATTAGAAGCTCTCTTACCTAATTTTTTTTTAAACATGCAATTTTAATTAGTTGTATTACCTACTTGAGAAACTTATTTTTATTTTTAGACATTCAAGAGATGAAATATGAAAATATTCTAAATACTAAGGTAGAAAAAATGAAGTACATTATATATGAGCATAATAATATAATATAACTACTCAAATTAATAACAAGAAAAAGGATTGTGGTAAAGCAAAAAAAATAATAACTTGAAAATTGCGATAGAAGAAAACTGAAAATCGTCTACCAAGAAGGTAACAACACTATAAACACATGCATTGCACATAAATTGAACGTCTATTAATATAAAAAAAAAGGCAATATAATAAAAATAAATTACATATGATAATAATTTGCCTTGAGATAAATGTAATGTTCGTTTTATGTTATTTTTTCCGATCAATGAATACCTCTCGGATAATTTTTTTTAAAAAAAAAGAAAAAATCAAGAAGTCAAAACAATTTGATATAATTTTTAATTCTGAACACTCAAAACTTGAAGTAGTATTAGACAAAGCTAGATTCAAAATTTTAATTTAATGACTTTCAAACTAGTACTGACTTACATAATTGAATTAAAAATTTTGTACTTTTTTCTCAAATTATATAGCATTTTTTTTTTACTTTTTTTTTTTTGAAAAAGAATGACTAAAGAGCTAAAGATCACGAGTAATAGTAATATAACAATTATCGATTTCGACTTAATATGTTTACATGATCACAATTATATATAAAAGCAGATTTAGGATTTGAAATTTATGAGTTCCTAAACTAATACAATGCAAATTAAATAGTGAATAAAATTTTCTATTAATATTAAAAGTCAATATTATATTGGTATTGATGCATAAAATACACTCTAAATAATAAAGCTACATTATATAAATAGTATAATAATATGATACAATTCTTCCAACACTATGTCAAAGAACGAATTCGTACTATCCTGTTAAACAGTCGAGTTGCCGAGTACCTTAATGGTAAGTACTTATAATAAATTAACAATAATAAAAGGAACTATAAAAAAGTAGAAGAATGAACTAGTATCAATGAAAGGAAAAATATATATATTTAAATTACCATGTTATGTAATTCAATTTTGTCTCGAAATATGTATTTAAATTTTCTGAAGAAAAAAAATTTGTAGACTATCAACTGAAGAGCCCAAAGATTAGAAGCATACCATACCTGGAGGCTGAAGGATTTTGTGATGTTAAATATTTACCGCTTTCTAATTTTGGAAATTGGATTTAGACTTTATCGACTTATTTCATATCATGATTTAGGCGTTAAAAATCAGTGAGATTTACTCTATCTCTATATAGAATAGTTCTAAATAAGAAAAAGCTAATGTATAATATTAGTTGGTTTGAAAGCCTTAAATTACATAACTCAAATAAGAAAAAAATTAATACATAAATTTTGTTGGTTTCAAGGACCTAATTATTAGATAAATAGTTAAATTATTATTTTTATATTTAAAAATATAGTAAATAATAATTTTATTTATTATAAAATTTCTGACAGAGTAATTAATCTTGTATTTAAACCCACAATAATAAGAATAGATTTTATGGCAAGTAAAAGATAAAAATTAAATATAAATTATTGAGAAAATTCGAAAAAAAAAAAACTTATAAAGAAAAGAATAGTATTTATGAAAGAAAAAACATAGTATGTTCATTGATCCATGGCTAGCTGGCCTCTTTTTCTAATACTATATATCTTGTTTGCGGCGGTTTGAAAGAGTGGTGGAAGAAGGCATTTGTTCACCTTTGTTTTCATCTCTATTTCAGTTTAATGTAAATTAGTATTAGCTTTCTCTAGTTAGAATTGCAATCCAATTACCTTAATTTTTTCATGTCTTTTAAATAATGTAGACCGTTAATTATTGTGTGATTTCACCTATAGACAATAAAAAAAAACTCCCTTCTTATGACAAGGCAGAAATTTTAGATTTGCCACTTGTTAATTTAGAATGAGTAATGAAAAATGCTCTAGCAAACATCTGCTGCAATAAAAGGGATGCACTAAGAAACAACAACTTTCGTGCAATTATTGTGCTCTTGCTTCTTGTCTTATTTTATTTATTAAAGCAATCTTTCACACTAGACGCTCATTTTTTTTTTCTTAAAATAGAATATTTGAAAGTTGATAAAGAAACTCATCCCTTGTTTCTGTTAGAATAAGTCCCGAAGACCCGGGAGATTGTCTTCCACCAACAATGAACTATTAAGGATTACATCTCGCGCATATTTTATATTATAGCGTGCAACTGATTCAACTTCTAATTCGGACAGTGGAAGAGCTAGGGGAGGCCGGGTCATTTGACGGAAATGAAAGGCTTTTCCCAGATCCTTATATTATTCAATTAAATATAACTTTTTTTTTTCGAGCCGAGGATCTATCGGAGACAACCTCTTTATCTCGTAAAAGATAGCGATAACACTTACCGAATCTTTTTCTTTCCAAACTTCATTTATAAATTACATTTAATAAGTTAGTCTTACATTATTGAATATTATTCAACTAAATATGCTTAGAACTTTAACTAAATCAAGTGTGTGATTTTAGTTCCTCATAACAATGTTAGCTTTTTGATTTTCTCTCTTTGTTTACTTTGCTTGAAAAAATGAACGACCATACTTTAGTGTAGTGTCCCTCATCCCACATCGGCAGTGGAGGAGACTGAAGCCTGCCTTATAAGGTGGGTGAAACCTCTAC
>JBDJHY010000002.1:16678034-16691132 GCA_039654485.1 Withania somnifera
AAGTGCAACCAGAAATTCGAGCAGATTCAAGATGGTATCCACACTTCAAGGTATTCTTATGATCGATATTTTCTTTTAGCTAATTAGAGTTTTATAATTCTACTATGTTCATAAAAAACTTTTTTTTTGGGGTTTAGAGCTGTATCGGTGCCATTGACGGTACTCATATGGCTGCATGGACACCAACTTCAAAATAAAAATCATTTAGTGGCAAAAAAGCTATCCTTGTGACCCAAAACGTTTTAGCAATTTGCTCACATGATATGCTGTTTACTTTTGTGTATACTGGTTGGGAAGGAACAACTAATGATTCTCGTATTTTTTATGATGCAATAGTTAGAACCAAAAACAAATTTGTATTTCAACTGGCAGTAAGTTTTTTTTCATATCGATCATTTTGTTCATTTTAACAAAATTTTATTAGGTTTATTATGTGGCATTTTTTTGTATTTTGATGCAATAATTACTCTGTTTTTTATAATGGTTATTCTAATCTAAAGAGGTTTTTAGCTCGCTTTCTATGAACACGTTTTCCATTATTTTTTGTGTTTTTGAATGCATTTTTTTAATTTTTCATAATTTTCTTGAAATTAGAAAATT
The DNA here is from genome assembly GCA_039654485.1 of Withania somnifera. Lineage (NCBI taxonomy): Eukaryota > Viridiplantae > Streptophyta > Magnoliopsida > Solanales > Solanaceae > Withania > Withania somnifera. The sequence continues at coordinate 16,678,635 of JBDJHY010000002.1, forward strand.
TAGAAAATTAGAGATTGGAAAAAAACTTTTTTTCCTTTTTTCTACTATTACATTGAGGATGTGGGGAAGGGGAAGGGGAAGGGGATAGTAAAAAATCGAACTCACACTTGGTGTATAGGAGATTCTCGCGGATACTACTAAACTGTAAGCCTTGGCAACAGAAAATCTGAACTTTGTTCTTGATTCTATACATGATTCTATATCACGAAAACCAGCCAATATAGGGACAATGCAACATATAAATTCCCTTTCACCAATTTTTCAAATTTTTTACTGGAGAATAAATTAAAGAATGAGAGACAGGAGAGTTGTTTTTTTGGTTGTCCCTATTTTGGTTCCACGTTTGTTGGAAGAGTGTATCCACCGCTGTAATCAAAAGCATGAGTATCATTTATTTCCTTCCCCTGTAGAGCCTCCTTATTATAAGGATGTCTAGAAGCAGCTATTGCTGTCCCAAAGTCCGTTGTGGATGATGATGCAGACGTAGAATTAGTATCCAGACCATCATTTTGAAGGATAGCTTCAAGCATTTTTACAACTTCACTCATCGTTGGACGATCAGCAGCAGCCTCTTCAACACATTGCATCGCCACATCTACAAACCTTGTAAAACCAACCAGATTCGGCATGTTCCTAATGACTGGATCGATCATATTGCTCAAGTCATAATGTTCCTCCTCCTTCTTATTAATGGCTGTTCTCATCTCTCGAACAACGTATTTCCCCTTTTCTATCGGCTGCTTTGCAGTTATGAGTTCCAGCATTACAACACCAAAACTATACACATCACTTTTTTCGGTTAATTGTTGGGTCATATAGTATTCAGGATCTAGATAACCCTGCAATGTAATCAGGTATTAATAAACGGTTGGATACCTTTACAATTTACAAGTAGAATGACAAGCACAAAATATAGACGGAAATACAATCATAAAACTGTTGGTAACATTCATTGTTACTTTAGTGTTTATATGAATTCAAACTCACTATCTTGATGATGGAGCCAATGGTATTTTGTTGTACAAGTGAACCAACAAACAACTGTAACAAAATCACCACATCGCATCAAGCAAGAGCCACGATTTGAAGTTAATGAATTTTAAATTCTAATCTCAATATGGAGTTTGAATCAAAGCAACTAGATATTGGATATTTTAAAAGAATGATCAAATTATTTTTAAATTAATTATATTTCTTTAATATCATTTAAATGAGTCATATTATTTAAGTTGGTCTCTTAATTAGTCTTTTATAACCGACAATTGAATAACCTTAATGGCTAATTATGTTGACGTTAAAATGAATTCTTTATTTCCATTACCATTAACCTCCTTTTATTAACCCATTAATATTCTTTACAACAACGACCATTAAATTTTTCCCTTCAACTTTACTTCAAAGAATGTAGAAAGCGATACTCTGTTTCTTCTCTTTTTCTTTCTCATATGCTAGGTTTATATTATTAAGTCTTTGTTAGAGTTTGTCTCTTAATTTTATACTAGACGAGTTTGTTGAATTTTAAGATAGATTTATATTGAATAAATTATCCTTAAGGACAATGCTTATGACACGCCTCAAGATATGTTAATTTTCTACAAGTATCTATGTTCATGATCAACTTTATGCATTCATAATCAAACACAGTACAAGTGTTTATGGTAAAATATTTTCTGTAAGATTTCCAGCAAATCTTAAGGATAATTCAGAATTTAATGTTTCAGAAATTCAATTACTACAATTTTGTTTCATGTATCCCCATCACTGTTCACCCGTTTCTATTGAAGGTTTACAAACACTGAAACACAATCATATAACAAAGATTAAAAATTAGCGTATAGTAATAACATAGAAAAAGGACCAGCCACAACGAGGAATTAAACAAGCACCATGCTATGCTGGTCCTGCTCTGATTTTGTCCTATGTGACTTTTGGTGTCAGTGCTTTACTCTCCAATCTTTGTTATTTAGAGTTTGCTGTTGAGATAAGCAGTTCTCTAGTGTATCAAACATAAAACATTACAACAAAACATGTACGTTCCCATGCTATCTTCAAAATATTATTTTTAATGAAAAAAAAAAAAGGTGGTTTCATGTTTAGAGTAATTAAGAAAATTTGTAATGGAAATAATTATTAATTTGTGTGACGCAGATTATGTCATCATATTCCTCAATGTAGAAAAAGATTCGGAGAATTGATTTTCCCGCTAAGCAAGCATAAATTTGAGTTAAGCTGATAATATAATTATTGTGGTCATTTTTCAAATGAATCTTGTGGTCGGATATGTGAAAGGTTGGGGTGTAAAAAGAAGAACAAGTGTTATTTTTATATGTTAGGAGATTCTAGAACTAGTCAAGTTTTTACAAATGAAAAAGTTCTTCTAATTAAACTCACATGAAAAAAGGAAAAAAAATAAAATAAAATATTTTGGCATTAGCTGAGGTGGTATATGATTTTAATATTTATGTCAATTTGTTTTTTGTGGAATTAGGAAAAAAGTTAAATGAAGGTTTTATTTGAGTTTGATAAGGTGTCAAATAAAATTAACTTTTCTTATGGGTAATGAATATTGTAAGCTTAATTTATTTGTGATTAATGCTAGTGCTTACATTTACTTGATTGATACATATGATTTATGACATGTTAGATTTGTACAATTTAATTTTAATTGAAATTAGACAAATTATGAATTCGCATGCTTATGTTTTTTTGTTTTTGGTTATTTAATTTGAATTGTTAGAACTATGACTATTTGTTAATAAATGTTAGACCTGTTTGTTTTGAGTTATAGAATATTATTTCTTTACTTTAAAAGTTTTGAAAATGTGGGGATTATGATTTTTCTCTTAAAGTTCTAAAATAGGTGGGTGATGATGTTTTATTAGAATTATATCATGAGAATTGAGATATAAATAAATATAGATTGAACTTTAATTTGGTGCTTAAACTTTATGCATGAAATTTTTTGTAACATGAAAAAATAGAATAAAATTTTATTGTTACTTTAAGGTAGTACAAGAAATTATTTCATATTGTTAACGACAATTAGATGTGACGTAATTACATGCAGCATTTGAGAAGACTAACAATAATGGTAACCCAACCTATGTGATTGAAAATCCCATGAATTAGTGAGTAATAACTAGTTATTAGTGGATCAAGCAACCACAATAAAATTATATCCCTCCTATGATGTGTGAATATAGTGCAATATTTTTGTAAGGCAAATTGAGGGTTGAATATACGTTCAATCCAAATTATATATTTTATAGGTGGTGTATTGCTCTGCAGAATACACTTGACAATTGGACATATATGATTGTGGAGTGGTGCCGCTCCTATCGAATTGTGATAGATTTCTAGTACACTCGTGAATAGCAGGACACACGCATGGCCTTTTAGTGCAAACTAACGATAACGACAAAGATTGTGAGAGTATAATTTGATAGAATAAGACGCTAGGCTTACAAAGGATTTTTGGTTCATTGAAGTTTTGTACTTCACCAATTATTTTGTAAGCTTAATCTTATTTTTTTTCTAGGTTTGATTCATAGTTTACGCGACACTCGATCGATGCATTGTACTCATATGCAGAAATCCAACAAAATTTCATATTTCATCATTTTTCTTATCATTTTTTTAAATATGGGGATTGTTGGATATTTCAAAAGAATGATCAAATTATTTTTGAATTAATTATATTTCTTTAATATCATTTAAATGAGTCATATTATTAAAGTTGGCCAACAACTTAATTAGTCTTTGATAATCACAATTGATTAGCCTTAATGACTAATTATGTTAACATTAAAATGAATTCTTTATTGCCATTACCATTAACCTCCTTTTAGTAACCCATTAATATTCTTTACAACAACAACTATTAACCTTTTGACTAGATAGCCTACATATTTGCCTTCAACTTTACTTCAGAGAATATAGAACAACGATACACTTTTTCTTCTCTTATGTTGGGTTTATATTATTAAATTTTTGTTAGATTTTGTCTCTACTTTTATATTAGAAGAGTTTGTTGAATTATGGGGATACACCTTACCGACTTGTTGAATTCCGGGATACACCTATATCGGTTGAATTATTCTTAAGGACAACGATTATGACACGCGCCTCAAGCTATGTTATTTTTTTAAAACTTTTCATGTTCGTGATCAAGTATCCATATTTGTGATCAAGTTTTCACATTCATAATCAAATACATAAACTGGTAAAGTATTTTTCCATTAGATTTCCAACACAGGGTAGCTGGCACTCATCCTCCACCATATGCACATGGAGTTGACTTCGTTCTTCAATCTACAACTAGTAATTTCTAATGGATGTGTTCCTAAACTTAGATATCATGTTATTCCCACCTTACCTCTACTCATTTATCTGCATTAGCTGGTGATAATTACAACCTAGATAAAGATATGCAGGATGAGAGAATTAAGAAAATTGTGGTACTGACCAATGTGCCTTTAACTTGATGAGAGAATTAAGAAAATTGTGGTACTGACCAATGTGCCTTTAACTTGAGTTGAAACATGACCCTTTGAGCTATCTGACACGAGTTTGGACAAGCCAAAATCTGCAACCTTTGCTGTTAAATTCTGATCCAACAAAATATTCGTAGACTTCACATCTCTGTGAATTATAGGAGGATTGGCAAGCTCATGCAGATAAGCTAATCCTCTGGCTGAACCAAGCGCAATACGAAGTCTCCTCTTCCAATCTAGATAAATACTCGTTTTCCCTGTAGAACATAGTGGAAATTATTTTCTACAGCAGAATGGAAACATTAGGAACTTTAATTTAAATTATCATTAATAGGAAGTAGTCTTTAATGTATAGGAGGCTGTAAATTACCTGATAAATTCTCTCTGAGCGAACCATTTGACATATACTCATATACCAGTACTTGTTCACCTTGCTCGAAACAAAACCCAACCAGGCCAACAAGGTTCTTGTGATGAACTCGTGAAAGCAACTCAATTTCAGTCTTGAACTCTAGTCCACCTTGCATGGATCCATGTTGGGCCCTTTTGATAGCAATTACTTGCCCGTTCGCGAGTGTTCCTCTATATACCTAGTAAACAGAACACAAGCGAATAAGAAAAATAGCTGGGCAAGATTTTATCCCCTTTACTTTATCAACAATGGGTTTTCATAGCAAACCTTCCCATAGCCACCCGAACCAATCTCATTTCTTTCCGAGAAGTTACCCGTGCATTTCTTAAGTTCGTCATAAGAAAACCATCTGGCTCCTTTTAGTTGTGGTGCACCTTCACTGTCGTTTCCACTTGGAGCCCACGATGCTGGCAAAGAAGGTCAAAGTAACCAAACTTAGTAGTTCAATCACTACTTGCATGCTTAACATATATAATCATTGATGTTTATAGTAATAGACGACATTACCAAATGGTCTACTCAATCCAATAGCTCTTTCAGCAAGTTTCTTTTGCTGAATAGCATATATTGCAAGAGCAACAAGCAAGAGGACCAGGATGGTGCACCCGGTAGCTATTCCAATAATTTGTCTTGAGCTAATAGAAGTTTCTCCACGCTCGGCTGACATAGTTATACTTTCAGTTAGTATTCTACTAAAAGTTATAGCTTTAAAAACCTCAGTAATCATACCTTGGAAACTGTAAGGAGATGCTATGAAATAGTATGGTCCAAATTCTGGAGGCGGCTTATAAGTTTGGTTACTCAAGTCAAATCCAATCCGCTCAACTTCTGATCTATTAAAATACTTTCCTGTTGGTGGAAATAATTCTAACTGCACCTGAAGATAATCATCAATGTTGAAGAAGGGGTTCTGCAGAGAAACTGAACCGGGCGTGAGATCTAACTTCACCCACAGGCTCATTTCTAGCGAATGGAACGTGTTATCATTGGACAACTCCCTAAAAGAGGGTCCTCTAAAGTAGAATGTTCCCTCGTACGGATAAGCACAATCACAGCTTTGTGGGCTAACTTTTTGATCGGCAGGACATGATTTGCTTCCACAATTAGCCAGGCTGGTTGAGTAAGGCTTTGCAGATTGCTGCTGAAGCTGGCAGTAGTTTGTGTTTCCAAGGGCGGTGTCACACACAGGGTTTCCGATCAGTCTGGGAGAACCAAAAAAACATTCAAAGAGAAAGAAAAAGACAACATAATATAGTAGATGAAAAGGAGAAATGAACCATCTCACATCAAGGTATTTTTGTATCCAGAGCCAAGTGTTATTGTGGAAATCTCATTGTTCTGTAAATCAACAAGTGTGAGTTGCCTGCCACTGATGCCACCCATGTTCAACGTGCCATTCAATGCGTTGTTCCTTAGCTTCCTGCATAACCTACTAATGTCATTCCTACCTCTTTGTTGATGGTGATAAACATGGAAAATTAAGGTAGGATCACAATACTTACACTTGCTGTAATTGAGGTAAAGAGAAAAGTTTCTGAGGCACTGATCCATGGAGTGAGCCATACTCAATGACTCTGATCATCACACATGGTCTTCCTACTTAGATTCGTCATAGTTTTTTGGAAATATCATAGTTGTATTCATAACTGAATAATACTCACAGAGTGGTGAGAGACTCTAAAGTCGAGAACCATAGTGGCGCCTCTGATTTATGGAAGGAATTATTGCTCAAGTCCCTGGAAGAGAAACAAAATATGATGTGTCGTCATCGAGAAACAACTTAATAAATCAGAATTCTGGCTGTTATCATGCAAGAGCCTTACAGATAATTTAGGGAATTCATTCCACTTAAATCTGGTAGTGGACCGGACAGTTTGTTGTGACCCAAATTCCTAAAAACAGAATAAGAACACAAAAAGGACTAGTTCAATCTACAAATTATACATTTCAAAGAAGACAATTAAATGAGCAATGATGGGAAAAAGCATACTTACAACTCTACAATGCTAGTGAGATTGTTGAGGTTTGATGGGACGCTACCATTTAAGGCATTTCTATCGAGCCGACTGTATATGTGAGGTCACATGAATACCAGCAAAAGATAAAGAGGACAAGCATATAATTCAAAATGAAAAGGTGAAGTTAATATGAAAGGTACGCTAACATAAGACAGTTGATTCTACTCACAGAACCTCAAGTGTCTGAACAAGTCCTAGCGTAAATGGGATGCTCCCGCTAAGTTGATTCCCATCAAACAATCTGTCATTTCAGAAGTCCACCAAGTGAGAAGGAGGCAGGAATAGTAACCCGATTCACTCTTTAGTTTCTTGACTTACACATGTATTAGCACCATGTCAGCTCTAAAAAGAATGTCCGGAATGGAGCCTGAAAGTTGGTTTTTGTTAAAATGGCTGCAATAATGACATAGTGTAGAAGTCAGACCTTAAGAGGTATATATGCTATACTAAGAACAGCATGTAGTAGATAAAGTTTACTCACAAGTGTTTTGCTTTTTTTAGAAGGTCTAACCCCGGACTTGAGGAGGTTGAAACAGGAATTGGTCCTGTTAACTGATTATCTGCTAGATCAAGCCAGTAGAGTTTTGACAGATTGCCAAGCGGTGGTGGAATCTCACCGGTGAAATTATTCGAGTTAAGTGCCCTGTAAAGAAAATGGCATGGAACTAAATGAATTGACGATACACCTACAACGATCATAAGTAAATATGGCTGAGAAATTCTTACAAAAATGTTAAATCAGCAAGCTTTCCCAATTCCCTTGGTATACTGCCACTGAAGCTACAGCCAGCGAGGATTCTGAAAAGTAAATGGGACGTTCACGTACATGTAAGGTATGTATGTGTCGCAAGAAAATTTGATTGAATCATGATATAAATTACAAAGAAAAAAAAAAGATCAATTTATCATAACGAATATATCATAACCTTCAATTTTGTGTACAACAGATAAACACTATACAATCAAGGCCATCAAGTTATAATATTCTTACAATATGTTAAGTTTCTGCAGATCTCCGATCCGCAGAGAAAGGGAACCTGTAAGTCCTCGATTGAACGACAGGTCTCTGCAATGCAATTTCAGAAAAGTGAACAGATTATGGTGACAAATAACAAGCTCATTGGTAAATATTCAGCGAAAGCTTATTGGATTTAAAAACCAACTGACAAGGAAATTAATTCAGTGAGCCCTCCAATGTCACCACTTAATTTTCCTTTCAGTCCCATCGTTGATAATCCCCTGAAGAAATAATAAATACAATTAATGGTTAACAAGTGCTTTGCTAGTGAAACAACAATTTAAAAGACCAAGGTATCGCTTAAATGGTTTAAAATATAAAAAAAAACTACATTTTCATATTACTTATACAACATCTTGTATAAGTAATATAATTTTCATATAACTAATTTGATATTTTTGTTTCTGGTATTAAACTCCGCACTAGTCATGTGGAGTTCAATATTGGAAACTACACCTCGTATAACTTAGACGATAATTTACATATTATTTTCATATATAGAATGTGCGACAAGAAAAGATGTATGAGTAATCCGTGGATAAGAATATCTAAGGACATAAATGTCATTAAATTACGCAATCATGCATATCAATTCATGTAATTATTTATACAATTACTACCTTATTGTTAATCTCAAAAACAATTCCTACTACGTTACAATTACCAGAAAACTAGAATATTAACCAAATGACCCGAGGATAACAATCACAATAAAAGACAATAGTATACTCACAATGCAGTTACCCTTGAGTTGTTGCAGGTTACACCTTCCCAAGATGTTCCGCAAGGATCATCTGATTTCTGCCAACTAGGTGGTATATTTTCCCACTGATCTTTCAGTGATCGAAGTATTGTAACTGCGATCAACCAAGAGTATATCTTTATACAGATGGGACGTAGAGTATCGATATCGTGCTCATTTGAACCCAGTACTTTCAACAACAACAACAAACTCAATATATTCGCACAAAGTAGGATTTGGAGAAGGTAAAGTGTACGCAATCCATACGACTACCTCGAGTGAGATAGAGAGGTTGTTTACCTCAGTTCAGCAACAAAACCACAGTCTAATAAAATAATAAGCAATACATACCCAGTATATTCAATGTGAAACATAAATTATAAGTAAAAATTTACAACAAATAGTAGAACTCATATACTGGATCTGACTCTGTCTTAATTTAAGTAGAATATGGACTACAAGTAGAAACTTTTGCAAGCTACAACATTGTTTTAAACTTCATGAACATGTATGGAATTTTATTACAAAGTTCTTACCATCTCTCGGGTCTGTTAGAGTATATGTTAAATGGATGCTAGAAGAGAGGATGAGATAGCAGAGCAACAGCCGTGCGGCTGCCATGGTTCAAAAATTGCTTCAGATAAGCAAATGACTGATTTGATTTTGATACATTTGGTCACTTATAGTGGCTGACCCCAACCAAGTATGATTACCACACTTGAAATATACAAAGCAAAAGTGGAGTACATTTTTTTCTTTTGTTTGGTTGCGTGGGGGAGGTGGGGTAATGGCGCAAACTAAAAGGGTATTCAAATAACCACCTTGGATCAATGTAGCTACGCCAATGGTTGGGGAGTGGAGGTTGGTGGGACTGCCACACTTGAGAAACATACAATGGAAATTTTCACTTTTTTTCAGTTTTGGGGGAGGGGGTAGTTGGTGGGTTGGTAGAGCTCGTTAGGCAAATATGACATTTTAATGATTTAACTTATCTTAGAATCCAATCTAACTGTTATCTAATCGCACTACCGATTGGAAACCATTATTGTCCTCATCATTATCATAGTAGGTTTGCTCCCTGCATCCACTCATGGTTTAGCATTGTGAGACGATTATTGCAGAATAATAATGCCGTGCAGCGGCAGATTCATTGAATTCAATATTTTTTACTATAAAACATAAATTTATAAATAGAAATTAAAATTGCAAATAAATAATAAATATAAACACATAACTTTAAAAAAAATAATGTGCTCTGTTTGGAAAAACCTTGCTTACAAAGTTTAAATTTTGTATCAATTCTGATGACACATGAATAGAAGTGATTGTGCATTGTTTCCCTTTCATTACACGCCAAACCAGGTAATAAAAGAAAAATATATAGATTTTCTTTGATTCTAAGGCAGAGTATGATGATGATCCAATATAGAATACACTACAGAGGATGAAGATTGAAAGAGCCACGTCCATGTGCTGCAATGAGCTCCTAAAATTCTTTTCTTTTGGCAATTTACTTATTGTCAACAATAGTTTTTTGTTTTTGAGCCATTAAAATATAAAGAATGTCAAATAGATTGATTGTGATTGAGATGGTTGGCTTACTTTACAAATGCTCTTAAATTATATGCATAAAGATTTAATTTTACACTAATTACAAGTCGCATAACTCGTGTTTCTTTAATCAATTAATTAATATAAATTTAATAAAGAAAATTCGATACACAAAGCTTTTTGCACTGATCCGAGCAAAAGTTTGCATAGGGGTTTGTAAACAACATATCCTAATGTAAACCGTAATCAATTGTTTATGAATCTCTAATAATATTGTATTATCCTTAAGTTAAATTTTAATTTTATCATTTTCATTAAACAACATACTCCTTGTAATACTTTTTTAACTCTTTCTATACTACAGTTTGTTTATTTACCATCACAAAGCCAATTCAAATTTCTCTCTTCTAATTTAATCACTCTCGACTTTTCTGAATGGATTATAGAAAATCTCCTAAAACAGTTGCTCAAAATGCCTATATAGATGCAAATAGAGAAGCACGGGTTAGATATAAATGGGTTTGAAATTTCAACTTTTATGAGTTGGAGTTCAGAATTTCACCATATCCCATTAGTGACTTATTATTTGTTTTTATGTAGAAAAAAAAAAAGAATGAAATTCAGATGAACATATAAGTTAGGAGTCCTCCGCTGCTCAATTAAGATGTAATAAATCATGGTTAGGTTTGGCTAAGGCTCGCCCAACTAGATACTGTAAAACAGCCAGGTCAGGTTCGACATAGTTTGGTACTGCTAACGTAGGGTTGGTTGACCACGACTCTGCTCAGGTCAGCTAGATGCCCAAGCCTAGGATCAATTTACCCTGAAAAGAAATACTGATGTACAGGAAATACATGCACATGCAAGAGTTCATATACAATTCTGCCGTGAACCAGAGACTAGTATAATTGCTTGCACCTCTGCAAATGGTGATCTCTTTACCTGTTTTATTTTACACATTTCTTACTGATCCTGCTCGCCGTTCAGAGAAACACAACTTGATTTTACCAAGTGTTAAAATTAAATGTGTGAGATTTTCTATTTTTCTTAACTTTACCAATAAGAGTAAATTACAAATCTCCTTCTGGAGCTTTTAAATACTTTGGCCATAATGCCATCCAACAGAAAAAGCTCAAGAATAGCAGGTCATTTTCCCCTGTTAGCAAAACTTGAAATCTGTGTAGCCATAGACTATTTGATTGATGTGCAAAACTGCACGAATGGAGTGTCAACGACTCCAGATATTAATAAGGAGAAGATGTCTCTGCCCAAAAAGAATATCCGCAGAACAAGGAGGAAAACGAGTATCAGGCACCAGAAACATGTTGTATTTGCATCACCAAGTCGAGCCCCTATTTTGAGAAGCTTAGTTTTGAGAGAACAGCAGCAGCTTGGTCACCACCTAGAAGGAAGTAAGGATGTCTAAGAGCCGCAGCAGCAGAGAAACGTCCACCTCTCTCTGAAATAAGTTTCGTAGCCAAATCCCACCCTCTATTTGAGTCAAGATCAAGAATACTGAGATCAGGTCTCGTCCTAGTCTTTTCTCTCCATTTATTCAAGTCATATCCAAGTAAATTTAGCTCCGTATTGAAGTTTTTTAAGCCTGCTGTAGACCTTAAGCTCGGTACTGCCATTTGCATAAGCACTACTCCAGCAGAATATGTGTCAAAGAGATCGGGACTGTTTAGCTGCACTAACAAGAGTTATCCTGCTATAAGTATAAAACATGAACTCTGCAGCAACATCATTTTCAGATTACTTTCCAAAAGACTGAAAATCTATTGTAGTAAAAGGAGTTGACACATGCTTTAGGGTGTGTTTCGTATAAAGGAAAGAAAGAATTTTTTTGAACATAAATGGTTTTCTTACTTATTTTCTGGTGTTCGGAAAGTAAGCAAAAAATATTATCGTTGGAGGATGGGGAGGAGCGGAATGTCACTAAGGAAACTAGTTTTTCCCACTTTCATTGGGAAAAGAACTTGTTTTCGTAAAGAAAATATGTTTTTAAATTTTGACTAACCAAACATGGAAAATTGGAAAATGTTTTCCTCCATGCCAACACACTGTTAATCTTTCTTTTTTTCCTTTTTGGAATTGTTACATATAGAATCATTTTCTGTGTCAAGCTTACGATGAAGGAAGAGTTGCAAGAAATATAAATCCATGTATTAGAAGGATACCTTCCATAAAACTGGGGAAAGAAGTGCAGCAACTGGCTCTGGTGGTGGTTTTGGAGTTTCTTCTGGCATTACATAGAGTTCAGG
>JBDJHY010000002.1:16699585-16710240 GCA_039654485.1 Withania somnifera
GATATGAATGTTAAACTATTTAATTCTAATAATTGAAGTTTCAATATTTTCATGAAAATTTATCATAATAATATGATAAAATTTAATATTAAAGATGATGTTATAATGTCTTTATCAGTTTGAACATTGAATAATTTATTATATAAGGAAGCTATTATCTCTGTAACGGTGTAACTATCTTTATTTTTACTTTTTATGGCCAAAAAATAAAGGTAAAATGAAGTCATTTGTCAATAATGCATTTTCTTGGAAACAAAAAATATAAGAATTACTGTAACAGAAGATTAATGACTTTTCGCTAAGTGGTGCGGGGCGGGGCAAAGCGGGTTTAAAACAAAAATTTTTGCACTGCAGGCAGGGCGGGTTGAAATATTTGTGGGTTTAAGCGGGTTTTCCCCGTAATCGCATCGCTCCGCACTGCTTGCCATTCCTATCCAGGATACCAACTTTCTTAGCTGCTTTTCCATAATGATACAAGTCTTTCAGACATTCTAATTCTGCTAACTAAAGCCCTGTTCAAAAGAAAAGAAAAAAAAAAGATATCTAAACCGTAGTTCAAAAATGCTCTTTGGGACTGAGATACGGTTCGAGCTCCCTCTTGGGCTTTGGGTGGAGGGATGGATGGGTGATCTTGGAAAATGGGTGGAAGGCCGATCAAGCAATTGTATGAGTGAATATAGGTTATGCTTCTTATTTTTTATTTGAAGCTCAACTTAAAGGGGTATTTTGCCTTTAAGGTAGAATTTATGCACCTTAATCTATTTGGTATTAAGGGGTACCGTTATGAGTTTTTCAGCTTTCAACATTTCTCTGATTCCGAAAGTCGTATATTATGTATCATGGACTTCTAGTGAAGTAATCTGCATGGTACTTTCTTTCTGATTATGATGCTATTAACTGAGTATTTTCAATGTTCATTGCAGGTATGAGATGTTGTGCTAGTTTAAGATGAGAGTGTGATGGAAAATGAATTTAAGCTCATTGGACTGCAGACATTGGTATGCTTTCTTACTTCTTGTTGGTTTCGAATGGGATTACTGATACCCAGAGTATCTGTTCTCCATGCTCCTGGTCAGTTAACCGACTGTGTCTATGAACTAGAGCTCTCTTTTCCATTGAACTCGTTTAGCATCATATAGATGCTCCTAAAGTATGCAACTGGTATCATGATGTAAATACATTCCACATTTTCCATGTTAAGAAGACCTAAATTCAGTAGTTATCTAACGAAAAATGATTCATACTTGGACTTCTTCCGGATCGTAGAAGCATTCGGAACGGGCTCTGCGTTCATTTCGTTGGCAGAAACCATCCATTCGCTAATAGCCAAGTTCACACAGCTGCAGCCTACACTTCTGAGAGTTTTTTTCCTGCAAGACTTTTAAATATTGATTTTTACTTCTAATTGGACAACAACAACAACATACCCAGTAGCCAGGTTTAGAGCAGCAGACAAGGGGAAAGATTTCCAGTCAAGGACGCTAGGCCCCAAGATATTCCCACAAAGTGGGGTCTGGGGAGGGTTGATTGTACGCAGTCCATATAACTACCTAAGAGTCAGGTAGAAAGGTGAGGTTGTTTCGTGAAGATCCTCGGTTCAAGAAAATACAATCTAACAATGGCCTAATATATAATGAAAAGGAATAATGCGAAGTACAACAACAAATAACCACAGATGCAAGTCTATTATCAAGTAATAGTACACTTAAGCTACAAAAGTTTACTTCTAATTGGAGTTGAGCAAAATTATCAAATTGGTCTCTATTGTTAATTACCAGCTTAGTCTTAAGTATTCGATTTGCTTTATATCATTAGGAAAAAGAAAATAAGAACATAAAGGTAGAAGAGTTATAATTGTAGATAACAGTATACAAAGCTTGCTTTATGTTTGATATTCATTGTTGTACACGAAATTTAGCTGCCATGAAATTAGGGTATTTTTTTCTATAAACATGAGTAGTATTTGGTTTATGTTTGACGTTCATTATTGTTCCCCAAACTCAACCATGATGAGCTTAAGGCAATTTCTGGATAAATGTGAATATATTTGAAATTCAAATTAAAGTCATAACAAGAAAAATTCAATGGTTAGTTTGTTTTCTAATATTGCCCTTGATGCACTGCTGGTAGAATTTTACCAACAGTACTGACAAAAAAGTCTTTTATCAGCTTGGGATCAAGTGTAATACTGATCACATTTCAAGGAAGTTAAAGTTGAGGACCGTTTACAAACTTATTTTTAACATTTAGGAAATTTTCTGAACAAATTGAAGTTTGAGAACCATATCTGTGTAGACCGTTAAGGATAGAGACCAATTTGGTTATTTACTCGTGGAGTCTCATCCTTTTCCATCGAAAGCTTCCTAGACTCTATTCTCAATCTGATGACTTAAACCTGGCAAGTCTAAAGATGAAATTTATGACATTGAGATTGAAGCACCTCACAAGGGCCCTCTTTGTGGACTAACGGGAATGGGATGAAGGATCCACTAGTAAAGGATACCGTCTGACCAATTGCTTTATGATACTTTTCTCTGTTAGTGAACTGCTCCATGTATGGGTGGCTCACATCCTGGTCTACAATAGGAGCCTCCTTCCAAGCTCAGGTATCAATGACAAAAGATATGCCTTAAAACTGAATTGTCTCACTGAAATATTGGTTCTTGGATTAACGTGCAGATGTTTGTTTCAATGACTAACAGTACATTGAATGAAAATGATAAATACTCAGTTTTGATAAATATTCAGTTCCAAATGGGTTTCGTGTGTCTTATTTTAATCCATAGATTTCTGTTTCATCAATTAAAAGATATCAAACGGCTAGTGCATATGAACCTACAATCATATATGCCTTTTGTTTTGATTGTGTTTGGATAGTCTAGTGCGGATCCAGAAGGTAGCTGCACTGGCTCCTGAAATGATGAAAAGGAAAGGGCACTGGGCATTGTACAAAAAAGAATGGCATTCCAATGTATTCCATCCTTCTTGCTCTTCCCCAAATGGTGAAGAGATCAACTCAGATATTCATCTTTCCGCGGCTTTTCTGCCTCTTTAAAATCTTCATGGTTTTTCCGAGAACTTTTGAAAGAATGCTTTCACGCTTATGGAATTGCTACCAGTCTTTTCTTTCCCAATTTTTGCTTATTTCTTCGAGTATGACCTTTGCTTCTTTCTTTATTTTTCTTATATCTATTCTACAGGTAGGGTACAATGTTGTAACACCACGTCAACAGAATATTGGGAAAGTGATTCTCTTCTTCATTTTTTCAAGTATCTGTATTACTCTAAATTTGATTAGTCTAGTTTATCTGAAATGAATATTGTTTCTCTGTAGGTTCGTGGATATACATTCAATATTAACTCAGGGGCTGTAGACTCTCTTGAGCTTGATTGCTTAGGAATATCCATAATACCATCCAGCTTGGTAGGTTAAATGAATTTTCTTTTACTGCAGCCTACTTGTTGACCTCTCCTATTTTACGTTCTAGCTTTAGTGTGTTGCGTGCTTGACACTTGAACTTAGTTTATATCAGGTGAGCACCTATGGTCTATTTGTTGAGGATGTGGTCGACGTTTTATCAGATACGATTGTTGTTCATGAAGCTGCAGCCTCACGCCTACAAAGACTTACAAAGGTACTTTGGAGTGTTCATGGTCGATTAGTCAATGTTACCAGAGTAACTGTTTCCCGTTTGGTATTTTTCTTCAAAGTTCTGCTGCACTGGCTTATGGATTTCTTTACTTTTGAGACTTTGAGTTTACCAAGTCAGATGACGAGTTCTTCACCCTACCACCCCTACCCCTCCAAAATACCCTCTTTTCCTTGATTAGGAAACCTATTCATGTGGTTGAGCCACAGTTAGAGTTGGTGCTGCTTGACGGCAACAATGATTTATTATTCTAACCACGTTGTAATGACATTTGTCAGGGATTCTGGGATGCTAAAAAGATGGCTTACTCTGCAGACAGAATGCAAGATTACAGCAACTTAAGGAACATACGTGCTAAGTCGGAGTATAGCAGAAGCCGTAAAAAATCTTCAGGAAAAAGATTAAGGAAGAAAATGAAAGAATTCGCTGATGATTGGGACCTCCCTATGGATTTCTTTTAATCTGATAGATTTCTCCATAATGTACATCACACCTAAAGGAAACTGATTCTCTGTCCTTTTTCTAAAATCTTTGTTTCACAACAATATACCCAGTGTCTGGAGAGAGTAGGGTGTACTAGATCTTACTCCTACATAGAAAGGCTTGTTGAGTAGGAGTATTATTTTGAAGATTTTGTTTATCCAGATTGTAATCTGTACAGTTAATATAGATCCTGGTATAGGGAACTGGATATCTCAGGTAGCTAATTGTGTGTCTTCTTAAATCTTTATGACACGCGCTATGGTGTGATGTCCAAGTTAACTCATCAAAAATCAGCAGCGCAAATATATCAATAGTTATGTTCAATCGTAATCCATGAAAGAAATGCTCAATCTTGACCCGTGAAAATGTAATTTTGATATTATAATGCTCATTTAGTCTTTGATGTCTTAAAACAAATTATGCATACAAATCACCATTATGTTACAAGCCGCTTATATTAGTGGAGTCCTGTGAAATTGTAAAAATGATGGGTCTAAGTTTAGCGATGAGCCATTGTTTAATGACCTATTCCATCTTTCTCTATTTAAAGAAACACATAATGCATAAATTTATGTCTATCTAATTTTTTATGTGCATAAATAGATATTTATTTAAACTATTATAAAATTAAACAAGTGGATGCACACATTTTATGTGATTTGTCATGTAAAGCACTTGCATCTCACACGATTTGCTACGTAAATACGTATGTCTACTTGTTCAATTTTATGATAGTTTGAAGGATATAGATTTCAAACTATTTTGATATGTTCAACTTCATCTATTTGCCCATTCTAACAATAACTACCAGTCTCCAAGATTCCATTTTGTTTATTAGATTTGTTGGAATACCAAAACTATACACACATCTGGGAGTTTGGAAAATGTCTGATGCATCCGCTGGATTATATAATCAATCTATCCAGAAGAAGGACCACAACTCCATGAATTATCTTTTCTGATATTTAATTAATTAATCCAAATTATATAATATTAATCAGCAATTTTGTTTTCTTTGTCCCGAAATGTCCAAACTGATTAATTAAGAAACCACACCAATAGATGTGAATAAGGTAGATGCATATAGAACTCAAGTGTGTCTGGGGAATCCACAAGTGATTCTACTATTTATTATGGATGCTCACTAAATTTTTGTCCTTCAACTCCACCTACAAGTACAAAAATGTGGAAGACAACAAACCAACTTTGGTGGATGGTGGTTCTTTACATGGAATTATAAATGAACCCTTGCCTGTAAACTCTTTAATAATTACACTAGCTGGGATGGATGAAAATGATATTCCATCTATTCCTCTTTACTTAGACCATGTTAGACTTATCATTCCTTTTTTTTTTAGATTTTATTTTACCAAATTAATCTTTTTAAGTTTGACTTGATATTTTATATAGTTACTTAATGGTAAAGATAATAAAAAATAAATAAATCTCATTTGAATAGTTAAAATTGACAAGTAAGAGAAAAAATAATTATTTTAATATAAAGGCCAAATTAAAAAGGAATTGAAGAACTAAATAACATGCTATGTAGTTCTGTTAATGTATATAACTTAAATTCATTACACCGTGCATTTTTATGGAATTTACCTTTTTTTTTTTTGGCTAATTAGTGATTAACAAACAATAAAATATGCAGGAATTATTTTAGGTGCAGTCATAAATTTGATCAAGGATGCTAAGCAAACCAACAGGTGCAAAGAATTCAAGAAAATCCACCACTGTTTCGGACAACATAGTATGGTCATCACACTTGCAAAACTTTTCCTCAAATGATCATGAACATTTCTAATTCACTCCTACTTAAAATTAATTATACCAATTATAATAATCATCACCATTTTTTGGATATGACTTTTGAATTTCAAACATAAATTAGGCTTTAATGGCCTTGAAAGGGAGTTTTGAAGCAATAGTGAAATTGTCTTTGTGTAACTCATAAATTATGGGTTCGAATCGTAGAAATAGCCACTAATATTGCATCAGAATAGACTATCTACATAATATTTCTTCTTGAAATACGATTTTTTTCTAAATCCTGCATAAATACGAAATGTTTTGTGTATCGAACTGCCCATTATATTTCAAGTGTAGATTGTTGGAGTGGGGTGTGGTTAGTGAATTTGTGTAAAGGATTTACATAATGTTGATAGTACTTTGGAATGAGAATAATTTTGGATTCGACATTTATATATTCCTTTTCCTTTCTAACAAGACTTTTCTTCGAAGGGCTTTTGAAGAAAAACTCCCAAGGATTACCAAAATTGGGAAAAATCAATCTAATTTATTCATTTGCATGTGGGCATAACTTGGTAAATTTTGAAATAGTGTTTGCAAATCAATGTTCAATTCAACTTTAACTTGAAATAGAGAAGTTTGAGTTGAAAATGGTGTTCGAAAAAATATTTCATATTTATACACAAAAAGTTCAAAATAATATTTTTCAATTTTAACTTCAAACGCTTGTTATTTCAACTCCAATCATAAAGATTATCCAAATAGGATGCAAATAGAGCCAAATCTCAAAGAAAGCTTGTGTATTTACCTCATTTATTCTCAGTTTGTTTAAATATTGACAAAATAGGACTATAATAAAGGGAAATTAATGGGAATGCTCTTGCGGCAAAAAATAATTACTCCAAATATATATATTTAAAATTATTGCACATCATATCTATTTAGCAAAAAATATTTACAAGGTATATTGTAATACGTACGTTGTATACCTTCAGATATATAATTCATATGTTATGTAATCTAATAGTATGCACTAATATGATGCAACTATTCTTATTACTGTATATCAAGATATACTATTTACATAATTGTATTTACAAGGCACACAACGTAACAGTGTTATGTAATCTTGTAAGCAACTTTATATTTAGTTTAGCGAGTGTGAATGAAAATGATTAGAAAGTCAAGCTAAGGAGTTTTGTACTACATTGGTAGATTAGAGAAAAGGGTGACACTTTATATAGAAAATGATTCCTTGTAGGTTTGTAATATTTTAACAAACCTATACTTGTGGTACAACCTCACGTGCGTGCGCGCAGGGGAGTGCAAATCCAAGCTTGTGCGGAAGCCAAATTAGCTTAATCTGTGTACGGACATGTTTTGCTTCATGCCAAAGGTCACGAGGGGTTTTGAAGAGTCTCCAATCAAAGACCAAATGTCACACACTCAATTATAAATACCAAGTCTTTTTCCATCAAACATACAACAAATTCTGGAAAAGAATTCTTTCTTTTGCTACTGTATTCATCTTATTCTTCTTCAATTTGTTGGTGAAACTGTTTAAGTGCAAAACAGCCTTCACGGTTTCCGTTGTATCCTGGAAAACAGACGTTGTCCAACCTCGAGCACTATCCCTGAAGAAGCGAATCTATTTAAGGAAATTTTGTTAAACACAAGCCTTCAAATTTCCTTCATTGTTTTATTTGTTTTTCTTTTGTAACACTTTATACAATCGTATAACCCAAATAAACTAGGTAAAATTACTGAAAAATTAACTATAGACCCCATAATATCAAATTATCACAGATGTTTATAATAATCTTAAAAACTAAAGTTTTTCTAATTAAGGTTCATTTATCCAAAGATACAATTAACCCATCTTCTTAATAAAAAAAAATTAAATTTCCACCCTCAAAACAGTGTTTAAAAACTAAAGGATACACATTTGTTTTCCCAATTCACATTCGTAAATCACACAAGTAGTAGTATTAGACAGCAGAAGAGGAGGTAGAGAAGGAGGAAGAAGAGTAGGAGGAATTAGGAAGAGGAAGCCGCTGGTGCATTATTTCCACGTAACAAAAGGTCAAGTCGAGGATAAAGCGGCCAGGACAAAGCATCAACTTCAGCTGCAAATTTCGATCGACACCTCTTCTTCATAGACTCAATTTTGTTCTCGACGGCGGAGAACATCGTAGATTTGTAACAACGTCGGCGTTAGATTTATAATAAACCTTTATACAATGTGAATTTGTAAATCACCGGAAGAAGATGAGAATAGAGATCAACAACAGTGATCGAACAAACCCATTAAAACGGGGGGTGGATTTTAGGCAGGTTGAGTTTAGAGGTTGTTGTTATCGTGTCGTTGTTGTGGGTTTGGTGGACTTGGGTTCGCCAAAAATAGAGTTTCCATTGTTGTGGAGTTAGGATGAGTTGATAAGAAAAATGGATAACGAAGATGGAGATTTTTGATTGAAATCATTAAGGGTTTAAGCCTAAAACTTTATACAAATTCATCTATTTTTGAAGTGATTTCATCGTTAAAGTTTTTTTTAAGATACGTTTAATAGATTTTTTGTCAATTTAAAATATCTTTATGAAGATACTGTAGTTTTTTTGAACTGAATGCATTTTTTTTTTTTTGTAGTGGTGGTGCATGAAATAGTGTTATTTTGCCTATGCTTTATTAAATGTATCTGTAAGTATATCTTAGTGGTGTTGCATAAAATAGTACTAACAAAATGTATATGTCTTTGAAATTCTCAACAGATTAAGTGTATCTATCAACAAAATTAAACACTGCAATATCATTAACACAGATGCACCAATATATATCTCTATTTTTTCAAATACCTCAGTTTTGAATTATGTGGTTGTATTTTTAAAAAGTATAAGATTGACAGTTTAGCGCCTTTAATATTTAACAAAAATACATACGTCTTATTGAAAATCTCAAAAGATTAAATTTATCCATCAAAAAAATTAAACACTACAATATCATTAACACAAATGCAACAATATATATTTATTTTTCAGATACTTTAATTTTGAACTATGTGTTTGTATCTTTAAAAAGTATGAAATTGATAGTTTACCACCTTAAATATTTAACAAAGATACCCAATTATGATAGTTTTGCACTTAGTAAAAAATACAATTGTGTAAAAAGTAGACTCACTATTAGCAGAGATGTATGTTAAGATTTCCACGACTTGACAACATATACAGCAAAGTAAAATTCTAAAATTTTTGTAATTATTGAAACATATGTGATAACATGATATTAGACTCTAATAGGTAGTAATTTATGTACTTTACGTACCTTACCCCATAAACAATTTGCATCTTGTAACAGTCCTATAGTTCTTTACATTCCACTAGCCAATATATGTACTAGTTTCTTACTTTTTTCAATTTTAGTTTTGCATTCTCCAAATCTGTATACATCTATTTTTCATGTATTTTGTTAATTTTTTTTTCTTCAATTTTACTCTTTACAATCACCACCCTCCTCTATTTCAGTCTCACACCGAAGCTCCAACACCAGTACACCTTCTTCTTTGAGCCATGCAAAACCCTCTTTATTTTTTAAAAATATTTATATAATATAACGTATGATAATGTGCATGTATGTATGATGTGTATGTGTATATGTGTGTGTACAATTTGACATATATAAATGTTATTATTTATTATATAATGTGGATACATATATTATTTATATAAAATGGTGTATCCCATTTTCAAGATAAAGTTTAGAGAATCTTTTTCTTGCTCAACAAAGGCTTAAAAGAACTTAGCCTCTATCAACATAAGTTCATATGAATAAGTTGATTTTTTTTGTTGCAAAATTAAGATTATTTTTGTCTTTTCTGACAAAGCTTTAATAAGACATAACTTATGTCTTGTTGATTTTTTACAAAAATTTTAGATAACTTTCGCCTTGTCCAGTAAAGGTTTAGAGAACGAAGCCTCGAACAATATAAGTTCATATGAATAAGTTATGATTTGTAAGACATAATTTGTGCCTTGTGAATTTGTAACACCCTGAAATTTTGAGCTATAATTTAAACCGTTCTACGTTTGTGGTTAGGCTCATACCTTGTGGGCAATGAACCAATTTAAGAAACTCACTAAATGCCTTTTTCATAGCCACACGACGTGAGGCCAAAGAATTTTTTGTTGCCTACAGTGTAACTTTTTGACTTTTTACCTTTTATCCCTAGGGGCATTCAGGTAATTTTCTAACACTCCTATGGACAAAACTACGTCATTCTAACTACTTCTAGGGTATTTAAGCAACACTTAGAGATTTGAATAATGATTCTTTAAATTCTCAAAAATCTCAAGTCAGAAGAAAGAAATGAAAACCACACTCTTTTCCTTCAAGTCAAACTAGGTTTCTTAGATTTCAAGAGTTTAATTCGCCAAGAATCACTCCTATCAGGTATGCAGGGTTATTCATTGGTGGACCTTTTCGTCCCATATCCAAATCTATTTTTCAGAAATATGTAATTTACATATGTTCAGAGTTAGGTTTCTATTTCACGAATTTTAATCTGTGCAAGTTTATGAATTATATTTTCCGATAAACTCTTGATGTTTTATCCCTGATTTACATGACTACCATGAACATGAACAAGTTTGTCCTAAACTAATATGAAATCCAAGAACCCTCATGATTTAATTATTTAAGTTTACATTACTCATGCTATATTTCAAGTATCAATTATTTACAAGATCATGAAAATTCAAGTATTCAACTTGCAA
>JBDJHY010000002.1:16716883-16732040 GCA_039654485.1 Withania somnifera
TATGAACCATAATATATCCAAAGAAAGGTATTTCAGCCTAGTTTCAAACGTAACAACGTGTCAATCCGAGGTCCGAGTAAAAAGTTATGGGTATTTCTCCAACCCATACGTCGTGAACTAATTTAAGAAACTTATTGGATGTCTTTTTCCATAGCCATACGTCATGAGGTCAAAAGATTTTTGTAGCTTCACGCCGTGAGGCTATCTAGGGACAATGTAACTTTCAAGTTTTTATCTTTTATTCCTAGGAGCATTTGGGTAATTTTTAACAATCATATGGTCAAAACTATGTCATTTTAACTATTTTCTAAGGGCATATTTAAGAAACACTTAGATATTTAAATAATAATTCTTTATGTTCTCAAAATCTCAAGTCAGAAGAAATAAAATAAAACCACGCTCTTTTCCTTCGAGTCAACCTAGGGTTTCTCAGATTCCAAGAGACTACCTTCACAAATTCGCCAAGAATTACTCCTAATCAGGTAGGCGGGATTATTCAATGGTGGAACCTTTTTGTTTTCATGTGCAAATCTATTTTTCAAAAATAGGTAATTTACATGTGTTCCGGGCTAGGTTTTCTATTTCACAAATTTTAATTTGTGCAAGTTTGTGAATTATGTTTTTCCAATAAACTCTTGATATTTTAGGTATGATTTACATGACTACCACGACTTCCATGAACATGAAAAATTTGTTCCGAACTAGTATGAAATTCAAGAACCTTCATGATTTAATTGTTTAAGTTTACATGAATCATGTTATATTTCAAGTATCAATTATTTACAAGATCATGACAAGATAAAATTCTAGTAGTCAACTTGCAAACCCTTCAACAAAAACAAGTATTCAAGAAATCATGTAATCATGACAAGATATTCATGAATGGCAGGTTTTACAACTTTATTGTTTGCAAGTTATTATTAGCCTAGGTTACATGCATGTCTTATTTGGGAGGAGTATTTAGGACCGAGGAGATTAATTTTCCCAACTATGTTACCTCTATAGGTTAGCCTTCAAGTGACTTATTTCATGTTACCCCAATGGCATAGCCCGAGTGGGTTGCCCATAATGACATTTATGATCTATCAAATCCAGTTGCAAGTAACCTTTATATCTTTGACAAAGTATAGAGTAACTCATCGGGATGGGGTTAAATGTTGGATGTCATGCGCTTATATGACATATGCCGGTTATAAGAAAATTTCTATTTTCTCTTATTTAAACTGTTAAAATTATTATGTTTATCACATGGATCTTTACAGTTGAGTGTCTATTTAATTTGATGCTTCAATTTTCATGATATTCCAGTATGATTTTAGTCTCAAGGTATTTCAGTATGTTTTCATCTTTCAATTATTTCATTATACATGCTTACTAACTTTACTTATATATGTATATTATTATTATTACTATTATACATGCACTTGCCCGTGTACCAATATATTTGAAATACTGACCGCATTTGCACTCATGTTCACATATATAGATTTCGGCGTACAGGGATAGGGATCCAGTTATCAGGCGTTCAGTAACTTCTGAGTACTAGTGGCAAAAGTAAGTTCTCATCTACCGAGGATCTTTCTCTTCATGACTCTTAAACTTTATTTATATCTTTTAGTTCAGATCTCTTAATGAGTTTAGTTGGGGTTTGACCAGGCAATTCCTCATGACAAGTTAGATGGTTTTCAAATGTAGTCTTAGAGTCAGTTCATGCTCTCAGTTTTTCCCTTGTCGGACCTCATCATGACTTTACTTTTATGTCTAATAATACTTCTTTAGTTAGTTTATTATGTTGCCTTACTTTTTTTACACAGTTATATCATAATCCTTAGTGTATGCATGATCCAAGGGGTAGCTCAGGGTCATTTGTGATTACCGAGTGTTATGTTACGTCAAGGGGTAACTTCGGGGCATGACATAATTTTACATTGATTTATTCACAAAAGTTTAGAGAATCTTTACCTTCTATAGCAACTATTTAGAGAATTTACCCTATATCAGTATAAGCCCGTATAAATAAATTATGCCCTTGCAATATTTTTTTCCTTGCAAATTTTGTTTATTTTTTCAATATCATGGACAAGTTTGGTTAGGTTTTTGTTACTTGATGTATTGAAAAGAAAAAATTAAAGATCATAAATTTAAGGGGAGGATTAAAAACCACCCAAAAAAGGGCATTCCTATCTATAACTTACATTAAAAAGGGTGTTTGAATGCGCTTATAGTTTTGATTTATATGCCATTAATCATAAGTTAAATTATTTTTGTCTTTTTAACCTAAAAATAAATATTTAAAAACAATTTTAAATTTATATAAATATTTAAAAAATATATAAAAGTATTTAGAATAAGTCAATTCAAACATACTCTAAAAAAAACACCAATTCTCTCATTGTTACACTTTCAATTCAATATCATAATCACCCAAAGGCTCCCAAAAAAAAAAAGGAGAGAGAAGATGCATGAAATCCATCGCCATGCCGCAACAATCTTTATATATTTCTTGATTTTGACTTTATAAAAGTTTTACATCCATGAATTATTTATGACATTTGAAATGCTAATGAATTTTTAACCCATATGGATACTTTTTTATATTTCATTTGTCAATTTTGAATTGTAAAACAAATTTGCCAAAGTAGTTTTGTATTCTAGTTATAAGAATTTCGTTTAAAACTTGAGAGAAGGGCCTAAATTATCTTTCAAGTGATACAAATATATTCTTGTAAAATGTCGTTGATCATCCAACTTTGGGTTTCGTTAACAGATGCAACTTTTTATTTGTTAGGATTTTAATTCCAAGGGGATTTCATCTTTTCCCGAGTGCAGGTAAGCAAAATGTCTTAAGAAAATCGATTTGCTCAGTCCTGTTTCTCACATTTCAGTATGGAAAGCATGACATTAGTTACAAGGAATCATGTTAGTATAGGCAGATGTAGAAAACGTGTATTGGATTTGGATTATGGGTTGGGTAGGCTAGTTTTAAGTGAAATCCCTATTCATTAATAGATTTTGGATATAAGGTTTGGTGAATAATACTTAAATATGAAAATGACTATGAATAACCTCAACTAATTTGTTTGAGTATTTGACGACAAGTATTTATGACAAATGATATATTGTATCCACTCTGAACACATTGGCATTCCTCCTCTAAGTTCCCCGGGTACTAAATCTCATCATAGACAATGGTTCACTACCAAATTCAAACAACTGCAGACTAATAAGGTAATAATGTCAACAACAGTTATGTTCCACTTTTCTGTCTTGTTGGTCGTGAGATATTGCTCCTTTGTTATCTCATCAAGTCTTGATGATCCATACAACTTTCCTTGGTTATTTTGGAATTGATATATTAGCAAGATGAATCATTCTTTTGAGTGTACGCCTTCTTGCCTATAATTCCAAATGCAAAAAAGAGAGAGGAAAAAAAAATAAGAAGAAATCCTCTGGTGTACTTCTCATTGCTTGGGTTGAGAATCCAAGTAAAGGAAAGAACTAATGGTCAAAATACAAGCTAATGGTGAAAACACACATGAACTACCTTTTCCTACCTAAACTATCACCATCTATCTATTAAAAGGCCAACTATTAGCTGTTCCCTTTTCCTACCTGAATTATCACCATCCACATGCATAAATGGTAATAGTTCAAGGAGCAAATGATAATTGGGGTGTGAAACTTGCCGAAATAGTGATAGTTCATGTGTATTGTTGACCATTAAATAGATTTAGTAATTACATATTTCACATACAGCATTAAATGAAAGGATAGTTAGGAGTATGAAGGAGAGGCTTTCTGATATTTCTTCTTCAAAATTCTTTTTCTTTCTGTATAAACATTTTCCTTCTGGTACTGCCTTCTTATCTTCCATTCATAGCTTCTCAAACACAAATCAAAGAGTTGATAGAAGCGGAAAAGAGAACCCACAATCTTCAGTGGATACTTTGTCACATATTGTAAGTCTTTCTTCCTCTTTTGCCATATATTTTTGCGCTGCAAGCTCTTTTAACCAAATAAGTTACAATAGTGATCCATCCTCTGCCAGTTTAGTTAACTTTTTGTAGATTGACTTCTTTCAATTAATAGGTGTATAGTGGAGGGCAGGTGATGGATCATTTGATTGTAGACCTGGAAACTGATTCGGAAAGTGAAAGAAGCAGAGTGGCGTACGGACTGCAGAATCTTTCTTCTGATGAATTTAGTTTGCGTGAAACTGTATCAAGATCTTCTGCATGCCACTATTTGGGGAAAGAAAATGAACTCACAGACGTCCACAAACTTCAGGAGCAGATGTCGCTGTAGTAATCAGCAGTGATGATCTTTTTGTTTCTTGATTATATGTTTATTTTGTTTGAATGTCACTAAATGCATGGGATGTTAATGTCTGGTTATGCAGGATGATCTGCAGAACAAAAGCTACACTCTGGAAGAGCAGATAGTTCATCTAAAGAACAAAACTGGTGACTTGATGAGAGAGAAAAATTCTGAAAAATCAACAATTCTCAAGTTTAAAGAGCAGAACATGAAACTAAAGGATGAAATTGAAAATCTGCGATAAGAAATCAAGAATTGAGTGTATCAACCAACCTTCTCGTCACTCGATTACAACTTGTCTTTGATGAGATCACGGATACATTAGATGATGACAACATAGAGAACAATCTTTGAAACAAACCTAAAAAGTCAATTCAGATGAATTTGACATCTTTGTCATCAGATCTATGTACTGATCGAAATGTAAATACAAGTGCATTTCATACGGATATCCACCTTGCATATGGCCATAGAGATGAGGACTTTAGTGTTAGGTAAATAAGAATTTAGTGTAGCTACTGATAGAGAAGTTTTACATATTGATTTTTATATGCTGTCAAAATTACTGATTGTTTGCTGTATGAAGTGAAAAGAATAGTAAATGATGTTAATGAACCACTGCCTTGTGGTATATCTGTAACTCTGCTTATGATTATACTGAACTGCAGTTGTTCTTGAATCGTTCTCTCAATAGCTGGAAGTAAGTATTTCCTACATATTACTTCACAGAATGAAAACATGTGATTGTGTCAAAATTTGAAGAAATTTACACATCATAACTACCTAGGTATACATGCACAAGAGGAAAAAAACCCGAACCATATACACCAAAACACCACTATTACTTCCTTGTAAAACCAACTGCAGCATGTTCAGTGATCAACTAGTAATTTAACAAGGAATACTTCAATCTCAAAACGATTCTCCCCTTTTCAACACCAAGTTTTCCGCCTGTCACTAACCAGTGGCCAGGAGGATCTTGAGGCCCCTTACTCATCTCGGTCATGCCAACAAACTTTGCCAACTTATTGCCTATAAAATTCTCTCCTGTAACAGAACTTGCATCGCCATTGTTATTCCCACAATTGACCTGTTTGTTCGACTTATCATTCGGGGTGTGGTCCCAAAGTGATCTTCGTATAGTGCATCCTGGTATCCTAGAATATAGAAGCTTCATATACAACACATTTCTTGACCCAAAGTCCCACACCCCAAGCTGTGCTCCCGTCACTATGTACACACCAGAGTAATCATCACCTATAAAAGTTTCAGGGCACTCAATTGGTGCAGTACTTACATGGGAAAAGTTCTTCCACTTCACTGGCTCAAACCACCTACTATCTTGCTCTTCAGGGCCCTGCCACTTCGGAGCGCCAATTGCTACATGAGTGTCCCAATATGGCAGAAGGATCTTAGGAACGGAAACCAGATGTTGAAGATAGATGCATAATCGATTTGACTTGGAACCTTCAAGTGTTAGCTGCATGCCAGTCACAGGCTTACGCCCCACAGACACCTGTAGGTAAACAACAGCTCAGAATGTTGCTAGTTTAGTAAATGGGAAAAGAGAGCCCAGGATGGATTAAAACAAGACTGTCAGATGGAGATACATGTAGGTCTGCACTAGCAAAATCAGTCCAAATTGAGGGAAACCTTAACAGCTAAAAATGAATTAACTTCCACTATGTTATTATCCTTGATTTCAAAATTATACTAACTTTATATAATAAATTACAATTCTTTTAACCTTATGGAAGAAGAAAACAGGTAATAGGCATTAGGCTGAATTAAATCGTCTAACAATGACGCAAACCTAATAGATTCTTAGGTTGTGACACTAGCACTAACGTTGATTTATGATTGATAGCTTTGTTGGAGTTAAGATTGAGTCTGACAAACTTGTCATTTTCTACATCAGCATAAAATAAATTAGCATTGACAAAGAAAATGTGTTTCCAAATTCAGATATCAGCATACTTGTTCTTGGCTAACATAGAGCTTTTGTCCCATCATGCTGAATTGCAGATGTGGGCAAACAGGTTCCTTCTGTTGTTGGCCTGGAAATCTGGTCTGTACAGGGGCCCATACCCTTGGGATCTGAAACTCTAGGAAATACCTCAGCTCTTCAATTTGAGGCTTGTCTGCAAGCATTTATACAACTGGAGTCATTTCTCGCCATGTTGAATCAAAGAAATGTCAGAGAACTTTGATACAGAATGTAACTTTTTCTGATAACCAAGATATCATACATTCGAGATAAAGACTTATAGCACGTCCCAAATGCTCCTTCCCTTTGATTCCTTCAAGAAGAAGAGTTATAGGGTAGAATGACATCTCAATGACATCTGGAGAAGATCTGACCGTTTTTGCCCACTGGGTGTGGTTTTGTTCCAGATCATCCCCTCCTCTTCTTCTGAAAATGACCGTGACATCCTGCATCAAATGCATTGAAAGGAAAGGACCAGATTCAAACTACTGTCTACTGTCATTACTAGCAAGATCAGAAAAATCAAATTTTCCAGATGCTTAAGAGCAATCAAGAAATTGGTCAAAGAAAAAATCCCCCTCTTACAAAATAAAATCCATGAATCTGGTCTAACAAAAAACAAAAACGATGCCAAAACTAGCAATAAACCTAATGTGAAGAAATTTAACACCAATAAAACCACAAATGATGATTTTGCATCAGAGTCAACTGACAAAAATAAACCTATGACACGAAATCATATAGGAGTCCATAAAACTAATCTATGTCTAATTTACTTTGACACAATTAATGGGACCACAGATTAAGAACTAATTTGACTTATAAATTGGTAACAGAAAGATGAAAAAAATTAAAATTGTCTCCAACAAGTTGGTTTTGACTGAAAAAACAATTGTACATGAGTTTCAACTGTTAAAAATCTGGAATTGGATAGAGCATCTTATTTCACAACTCTCAAGCATCTTGGTATTTTCGAACTCCAAAAACATGACGTCCACTACATAAATGGTGTTGGATGCAATATCTAATAGTTGTTGTGGTACTATAACATGACAAGAAACAATTACATGAAAAATCAATTATTGATTGGAACAAGGGTCCTTCCTTCTTGACATTCAAATGAGCATTAATTATATGACTTCTCTCGAGAATCACACATCAGTAGTAGAAAAGATCATACATAACTTCTGCACCTATTCAAAAAGCAATAAAAACCAGAAGAAAAGAAAAGGAACGCCACAAACCTCTTTCCCATTTCCAGCAATATATGGAGCATTGGTGGGCTGGGGATATATTCCTTGGCTATTGAATATTGACGGATCGCTAGACTGCACAATTAAATTGAGGAAAGGGATGGGAGAATTTGTGGTTAAAGAAGACATCAGAAGACAAACCACAAGCACTTTATTTGAAAGAGAACAGTCTAAAACAACGGCTTTGATAAAAATAACAGACAATAAAGAATAGTTTTTAAAATTTGAAAACAAAGAAAATAATGGAACTAGCCTTATCCTTGTATCTCAATAAACCTGAACTAGTAAGGCTTTCTGTGCTGGAGAACCTCTGATTTCCGATATCATGAACATAACTTTTTATTTCCATTGTGGACAGAGGTGATGAAAAGTGCTGTTTAACATAGATTACATCTTTACCACCAATAGTTACAGATGTAATTATGTGTGTCCCAAAATTTTCAATGAAGCTGTATGAGACAGAGGTAACCCTTGTTAGTGAAAGATAGAGGTTCTAAAAGTTATTAACATGTCAACGATGTAAACAAATTTCATTTGTCGGAAGAAAATTAATGAGAAATTCTAACCTTGCTAAAGCGGGTGGGTCCCATGATGCTGGGACAGCTCTTCTAACACTTTCCTGTAATACTAGCGGTGAGTTCATCAGTTGAAGCCTTGCAAGTGGTATGAAATATCCATCCATACAAAGTGTCTTTGTAGTGGTAGCATCTAAATGCTTTGCACCAGTGAAACTGAATGCAACATTAAAGCTACCAAGAGGAGCAGAGCCTGAAATATCAGCCCTTCTGTTGAAATATTCCACCATCTGCAGTCAAAAGCAGCACCAGAATAAGTAATAAGAAAAAACTGTTTATTAAATAAAATTAGGAAAAGAAAAGATCAACCAAAAGTACAGAAGCTTGCAAAAGCATTAGAGAACACAGAGTAACGAAGACCCGTTTCAAAATACAGATGAACAAAGACATGGAGACATCACTTTGAACTAAATACTAATTATATGTTAAGCTATCCACAAAATGGAATCCAAACACTACATTTTCCATGCAAAAATGTGCTGCATAAAAATTTAATAGTTGTTTCAAGAGGAAAAAAAACAACGGATGGTAGGGTATAGCAGAGTTAAGAGGGGAGAGCCATTTCAAAAAACAGGAGCTACATTTGAAAACCTGATGATGGAGAATACTTGGCGGCAAGTACATGCACATGTTGAAAATAGAAGGAAAGGACCAAAACCTGTTTATTGTGCTTGCCAAAACTATACAAGATGGGTAATTTAATGAAGTAATATTTTACTTTTGTTGTACAAAAGTTCCAGTATACCTGAAAAGTGGAAAACCTAAACAAAAAATATGTTTCTCAATAAACAATGTTCAATCATCTATACTAACAGGAAGGACCTTACACCACAAGGATATTGGTTGATCCTGTTAAAAAGCGAAAAGAAGGTCAACAACACATCCTTTGCTTCGACCGAGACCGACCATATCCCCCCATTACCAAACCTGAGAAGACGACTTGCATAATGGGAGAATGGAAATTGCGCCCTGCAATAGAACCTTGTGAACCAAGCATACTCATTCTGATAAATGAAGTACTAGACTCACTTCCAACCTATGTCATGTCCTTATTTCCGATACCTTCTGAAGTAGTCAAGAATCTAGACAAGTTGAAAAGGGACTTCTTGAGGTTAGGGAATAAGGAAGAGAAGGGTATGCATTTAGTGAAGTGGGAAATTGCTCAACTTCAAAAGAATTTCGGTGGTCTTGGTGTTAGGATCTTGCTGCTGCAAATGAATGTTTGTTGATGAAATGGTTATGGAGCTACTCTAAGAAGATCAAACACTATGGAAGGAGGTCCTACATAACAAATATGGGCAGACCAGTCCATGCATCACCAACACCGTCACTAATACTTATAGAGGTGCAGTTCAAGAGACCAATAAGGGGTCTTTGGACCAGATTATCAGAGAAATGTTGTTCAGAAGGTGGGCAATGGAAAAAGAATTTTCTTCCGGAGAGATGAATGCAATGGAAAGATTTGATGAACTCCTACACTGATTTATTTCTTTTTGTACTAATCCTGAGGTTATGGTGGCTGAAAGTTCGTCCATTAGCGGATGGCAAATTCAGTTCAGGAGACACTTCAATGATTGGGAAATGGACAGATTGGTCCAATTACTACAAGAAGTAAGTAGTTTCTAAGGCTGCGACCCCTGACACAATTAACAGGAAGTATGCTGCTGATGGGAAATGTTCAATGAACAGTCATATCAAAAAGAAATGAGGGAGCAGCAAGGAGGGAGAGCAGGTCCATGGAATCTACCAACTAAGGTTAAATGTTTTTCATGGTTGGTGGCTAGAAAGGTGTGTCTCACATAGGAAAGGCTAAAAAGAAGGGGGTTTCAAATAGTTTCCAGATGCTTCTTGTGTAATGAGGCAGATGAAACTAATAAACATTTGTTTCTATACTGTAGAATAACCTCACAAATCTGGTCACTATTCCTAAGCTTACAGAACAAATCAATCAATGCCAGATCACACAACTGATCTTTTGAGTTGCTGGATTATGAGAGGTGGCAGTAAAAGTCAAAAGAAATGGCGGAAAGTAGTTCTAGTATGCATTGGTGGACATTCAGAAGAGAGGAATGGGAGATGTTTCGAGGATAGGTTTAATTCCATTCACAAAGCTGAATGAAATTGCGTCATTTCTTGCTTCTTTGGTGTAAAGAGGAATATATAGCTGACGTTGAAAATATAGTAGATCTTTTAGGTTCTTTGTAATCTTCTGCTCCTTTCTCCTAAATTTTATTTTGGGTTTTAGCTGAGGAATACAACATTACCAGTTTTAGAAAAAGGAAAAAAAAAAAAAAGAAACATCACATCCTTATATGTAGTCAATGTTGACCTTGGCATTAGAACAGATTCAGTATTGCCCGCCAAAACTAGCTTGTGACCAGGAATACACTAAATAATGATCCTCATTTCTAGAAGCAAGACCTATGCATCATTTTCCTTATAATTCAGCAGTTAAGGATGCCCCTCTTGCTACCAACCACATCCACATGAACATACTTACCTTCCTAAGCGAAGCTCGGTTTCCATTTCGGTTGTAGGTGTAACCAACCTGCTATTAAGGCTATGTCAAAAAGAAATAATAGAAAAGGAGCGTCAATAACGATCTTAATTAGTGCATAAACTGATTTACCACCACTGATAAATATCAGAATAAGCAATATTCACTAGGCCTAGAGCACCCCCCGAGTAAAAGCTTCCACTGTCGGTTCACCAAAATAAGGATCCTAAATTGCATAAACAAGAGGTCTTACATGTAAAGGGTCCTCTGTACCCACGACTCCACATTTCCTTGTGATTTGAGAATCCAAATTAATAGGTGAAGAAATCCAACATTTCTCTTTTTAATACTCATAACTTAAGCTTTTACTATTAACTCATTGGCATTTTCCTCTCATCTCTTGCTTCTCATCCCCATCTCAACTTTACATTTTGCTTTTCTATTATTTCCTTATGTGATCTAATTTTTCTATATTTTTACACACATTTTGGATAGGCTATATACCTAAGTTATGCGGATTCTTCAATTTCGATGCCGCAGCCATAACGGATTCTCCATAAATACACTTGTTTTGGAGAATCTGACACGCATCCACTAATGTTTTCAAAGAGCCCAAGCAACATAGTTGTATACATTCCTTTACATTCAGGCCAAGCATGATTTTATAACACAGGATATTCATATCACAAAAAGATCCTCTCAACCCTAATTTTAACCTCTAGCAAGTATAGATCTCGATACTAAGTACTACCATATGTATATTACAATTCACCTCCATCCTTTCATATCTCAATCCCCGATGTGAAGTCTCTTTATACTAGAAAAGTTGAGACTTTATGTAATGACCCTCCAGGTAATTTTTCCGACTTCTGCAGATTTTTACTGTTTTACCCTTCCCGTAGCCATACTATGTTAAATTAAGTTTGTTTCCATGGTTGGTTCGAAAATGGAATGAGTTTAAAGTATGATTTTAGAAATTTTGAGTTATTTGGGGTACGGGACCTTGTATCAGAAATCTGTCAATTCCATCAGCTCCGGAATATCGAGTTTGGTCTAGTAGGACCTTCATTTTCCAGTTTTAGCCCTTTCGTGGTAATTTTGGGTGATTAGACGGGATAAAGTTAAGTTTTTAGGAAATTATAGTTGATTTGGGTCAACATTTGGTCTTAGAGTGCTCGGATTGAAAATCCAATGACTCCATTGGATTTGGGAGGTGAATTTCATCCTAGAAAGATGTCTTTCATATTTTTGTGGCCCCCGGGGCATTTTGGACTTTTTTAGTTAAAGTTAGTATTTAAGCCTTAAACGAGTATCGGGTCAAGGAGACCTCGTATGCGTGATTTGATGATTCCGTTGAATTCGGAACGTCAAAATTAGTAGAGTTGCATATATGATTTGTTTGCACGGGATTTCAAACGAATCCCGAGGCCCCATTCGAAGTGTTGAGATAATGTTATTTTGTTGTTGTGTTGTTGCTGTTACAGCCCAAAGCCCTTCTTCGCGTTCGCGATCTCCACATTGCGTTCGCGAAGAACAAAGATGTTAATCCTTTGCGATCGCGATGCTTTAACTGCTTGTACTTTGCGTTTGCAGAGGGGGTACCGCATTCGCAGAGAGTCTTGGTGTTGGGTCTATCGTGATCACGCGCAGGTGCCGTGAACGCAATGAAGCGTGCACCAAGACAGTGGACCTGTTTTAAAACACGAAATTTACTCATTTTGATCAAAACCAACTCATTTTAGCAAGATCAAAAGAAGAGATTTTCGAGTATATCACCGAGTAATGTTTCTAAACACAATTTCATTGATAAACATTAATTGATTCATGGTTTTAACCTTAGATTTGAAGGTTTTGAAGATGAAAATGGGGATTTTCAACGTAAACTTAAAAATGGATAGAATATTGATATTTGAGTCACGAAACGATATGGGGATTTTGATAAAACTTGATTATTTGATTCCCCAAGTATCGAGTAATATGTTTTTGCAATAAAATTCAAATTTCGATAATGTGGGCCCACAACAGATTTTTGAAATAAATTGTTAAATATCAACATATGGGTATTTATTATTGTTATTTCTAGTATGTAACGTGTTGGTGAATAGATTTTACTTGTTTAGAGGCTCCACGGAGGGGCACCACTCATGATTGGTAGATTCTCCCTGACTTTAAGACAAGTTGAGGTTTATTGATTTTTCTATAAAGTGTTGGTGTGAATTCTTGTTTAGTTGACTGTAACAGAGAGAAATTGGAACATCGGAGTGGTCATTTGGATGTGAGGTGATAAGGATTATTTTGATTATTATTATCAAAGATGTGGGGTTAAAATAAGGACTTTGTGATACTATAATTCTGTAAACCTTGTTGAATTGCATACTTAAACTTGATAACTGAAATACTTGATTTCACTTTCATGAATGAGTTGGTGCCTTGGGTTAAAACTTGGAATTGTATGTGTTTCCGGTTGATGATATTTGTTGTTTAATTTGAACACCTTGCCATCGTTGGGGTCATGATTTTATTTCTATATTATTGATGCCCGGAGTTGATTTGATTGTGTTGGGCTGGATTTGTATAGATATTACCTATGATGAATTGACAAAGACTTCTAAGAGGTGAAATGTGATGCCATTTAGAGGCTAAAATGATATAAATGAATCATAGAACCATACACTCGTTTCGGATTGTAAGTTGCCTTGAATTAGCTAATTTGTTTGGAAAGGATATTATAGCGAAAAAGTTGAGACCTAATTATTATTTATCTTAAAATTGCCCTTGATAAGATATTGATACCTTGATTCAAAGAAAGTGGTGCTCGTTGAGGCTAATTTGAAATACAAAAGAGATACTTGATAGTGATTTCCTAAAGGAGGCTGATATACTTGTACC
This sequence comes from Withania somnifera, assembly GCA_039654485.1. Lineage (NCBI taxonomy): Eukaryota > Viridiplantae > Streptophyta > Magnoliopsida > Solanales > Solanaceae > Withania > Withania somnifera. The sequence continues at coordinate 16,730,402 of JBDJHY010000002.1, forward strand.
TTGAAATGAAATAGCCACCCTGTGCGACTACTTGAAGAAAGTGATTATCCTTAAATGACTTGAACTTATTGATATTGTTGTTGTGGTATCACTTTCACAACTTGGCTATTATTTTATTGATTGGACCATTTGGATATTGGAGTTGTGGTAACTTGTTCACAACGGTATGATTATGGAGAGGGCACCTCACCGGTACGGGTGCACGACTTAGCTAGCCTCCAGAGGACCGTGACGTGTATAGATATGTCAGCAGGTGTGTACTAAGGGCGTACATGGCTTAGCTAGCACCCATGAGTCCTGGTCTGTGACGTGTATATATGTCAGCAGGAGTGTACATAGGACAGACATGCATTAACACACTTGCATATTGCATTGCATTTATTTGATTGTGGCGTGATTATCTGTCCATATTGACTAGCTCTCTGGGAATTATCTAATTATTTATTTATGATTTCTTGAGGTTATTTGACATTTGGTGATAACTTGAGAATACCTGATTACTTGAGAGTATTTGACCTTCAGTGATGACTTGAAATTGATCTTGTTTACTCGTTGGCGATTAGGGGTTACTTGGCACTGGTTGATACTTGAGGTTATTTGATGGTTCGTTATCCTGATCTGAGACTTGAACTTGTATTCGAGAAAGGTATCAAGAATCGCTTACTTGTTAGAATTTTGTAGGATATTTACAATTATATTGTTGTTTGGGCTGCTGTATATAACTGTTTGCAGGTAGTAGTATCGGAGGGTTGGTTGGCTGTTAGGAGTTCCACTTATATTTTATAGCTAACCAGCCGAGGATAATGTTGAGTACCGTGGTTTTTGTACCCACTCTTTGCTTTTCTACACTCTTGTGCAGGTGCAGGTGCAGGTGCAGGTTCAGGTTCAGGTTCAGGTTCAGGGTCAGGGTCAGGGACATCATGATCAGTGTTTGGCTTTGGTCCCAGGACATCACTAGAACATTTGTAGGTAGCTGATAGTCTCATCCTCAGTTACCAAAGAGCTCTTTTATTTCATTTAGCTCACTGATGTCTTTACTTACTAAAGACTGTTTCGAGACTATGCATTATTGTATATACTTCAATAGTGTCTTGTATACCGTGGCAACCTGGTTTTGGGAATTTAGTATTGGTTTTCCGCTTTAAATTCTATAATTTCATTATTGTTTAGAGTTACTTTTGCATTAGAACAACTTGGTTGTTCTTCATCGCTAGTTTGGCTGACCTATCGTGGAGGGAAAGATAGATGTCATTACAGTCGGATTTCGGGTCGCGACATTTTAACAAGGAATCATCCGGTCTAGCTTAGACTTAATTCAACATATCTCAGAGGTTATCAAACCCAACAAAGAAACTGGAGACACAGCCACAATGGGCATGTCATTCGTCAAAACCTCCAGCATATTCCCTTGCTCATACAACCTATAAAATTGATAGGTATTCCTTTCTTTCAATAGTTTTGATTCGGTACCCAATCCTCCCAAATCCTAGCACTATAAATCTACCCTCTTGAACCTTCTTTTCTTTATCATCTTGTCTTCTCGATTAATTTTATGGGATACCTGTCACTTCCCACCAGGTAACTCTTTCCACCAAGGCTAGAACAGATGGCAAAAACCACCTAGTGTTTCTGTCTCCGC
>JBDJHY010000002.1:16734129-16749931 GCA_039654485.1 Withania somnifera
TATCTCCCTTATGAGGTCTTTGCATGCCTCTGTGTCGTGCCCGTGATCTTGGTGATAATGGCACCAGTAGTTCCTTGGGCGCTTGTGGGGTGGCGCCTGAATTGCTGGTGGAGACCTCAACACATTGCGGTGTAGGGCGAGGATCTCTGACTTGGTTCTGGTCAGCGGAATCATACTGCTCCTGGTGTATTTTGGCCCTTCGCGTCCCTTCGCTGGCCTGTCAAGGTTACTCCGGGATGGAGTCCTTTTTTTGCTGGGCCTTTTCCCCAGCCTGCTCTCTTCTCTTTTCCTTTTATTTGCTTCGTCAGCTTCGGCGAAGCTTTGTACGGCTTTGAATAGGTCGTTCTTCGTCTTTGGTGGTTTCCTCCGAAGTTTTGTGTACAGATAACCGGGTTGGAGGCCGCTTAGGAAAGCGGAGATGACCAATTGATCCGTCTTCCCCTCTATATAGAGGCTTTCTTCAGTAAAGTGCTCCAAGTAAGCGCTGATGAATTCGTCTTCCCTCTGCCTGACGGCAAAAAGATCAGTAGCATTTTTGACCACCTTCTTCTTTTGGTAGAATCGAGCAAGAAACAGCTCGGTGAGCTGCCTGAAGAAATTAATGTTGTTCCTTGGTAGATCATCAAACCATATTCGTGCTCGATCTGCCAGCAACTCGGGGACACCCGGCACATATGGTTTTTATTGCACCGGCGATTCAGCATCTGGAATCGGAGTGAAAAGATGAAATCGCTGGGGTTTGTACTGCCATCATACCTGAGTGCCGGCGTTCTAAAGCCCCAGGGAAGGGGGGTGTTCCCAATCCTTTCATTAAATTGGGAGATGGAGCCCCCATTGTCGTCTAGCCCCAGTAGCCGATCTGTCTCCTTTTGGATCTAGGCCGGTATATGGGTTCTATCCCGGTTCTCCTCTGGATCCTCCTGTGCCGTCCTTCATTCCTAGGTTAGATGCCAGGGAGAAAGGGAACGGACGTCCCTCCTTCTGTGGTGATGGGATTCGTCACTTGAAATGGAGTTGTCCGATTCGAGTATTTCTCGGGATGGTTTGGTCGATGAGTTGGCCATCCTGGAGCGTTGTGTTGAGTCATGTAGAGCCTCTGGATGTTGTTCGTACCACCTTTGGAATAACTCAGGGTGGTCGATCGTGAACTTCTGCATCATTTCAAAAGTATTGTAGGGGGAAATATGAGGCTGGGAAGGTCCCTCGTCTTGTTGATTTGAATTGGCTTTGAGGCGTCCTCGTCCTCTTCCCCTCTTAGCTGGCCTTCCTCATGATAGAATACTGGTACTTTGGCCTGCTTGTACTGTCTGACTTCTCATGTTCATGATGTTTTTTTGTTTTTCGATCCCCACAGACGACGCCAAGTGATAAGTCTTAAAAACTTACCAAGGTGGAAATGCTCCATCTAGTAATAATGAATCATGAACGTAACATGCAAAACAAAGCCCAGGGTGGTCCCCGAGATTATTCTCCGATGCTTAAGTTAGTAAACAAGCAATGAGAGAACTCCAAGAATATTTAGTGAGTAGTATTTTGAGTGTACCTGTCCTTCAGCTTTTATACATGTTTTGATGCACAAATAGGAGAGGAATCAGTTCCGGCGTAATTTTCAGGATTGATGAAGCTAAACATGTCAATCCTACCATGACTCTATCACTTATATATGGTAGTACATTCCTTGTATAACTCTTCTCCTAATTTAGGAGTCCTTTATTAAGGTAGTCATTAATTGCCTTGTTATGCCGTTATTTGTGTGGGCTACTGGCTATTGGGCCCATAATACTCCGATGGGCCTATGTCTTTTTCCTGTACTCCTACAAACACTTTACGAACCTCAAAATAAACAGAAAGTGTGATTCTTTCTGGTTTTCCTAAAATGACTTGTTAACAACTAGTAAGTCAATTGTCCTTACTTCGTTGGTAACATAGAAGGAGTGGGCCAAGGCTGAACTGAAATAAAAAAATAAACGATAAGTATGTTCAAGTGAAAGGAAATAAAAGTTCTAAAGGAACATGACAATATAGTAAAAGTATCGATTGGCAACGAAGTTAAAGAAATCGTAAGCATGTCTAGAGAGAGAGCTAAAGGCGATATGGAAATTGGACTAAAAAGAAATTAATATCCATTGTGCATATTAGTTTGTGTTAATAGTTGTAGATGAAGAATTGGCTCTTTTGAATTGTTGCTTTCTCTTACCATATGTCTTTTCCTAGTAGTCTCATTCCATAAAATTAATTCCAACTCGCTCAATTACACCTTCTTCATCCTTCCTTTTCTCTTGGTTCTGCAAGGTACAAGCTTTGAAGAAAAGGAATGGTTCAAGGTCTTTGAATGACACTATGCAGAGAAGTAGATAATCATGAATGTGCATAACGACACTGGCCTGAAGTTTTACCGTTGGCGACAAACAATTTTTTACTAATGATTTGATTGAAGCATTGTAGTTTAGACTTACGGACCTTAAAAAAATCACATATTAGTTAAAATAAATTTAATGGTGTATGTGTTGGAAAATAATCACATAGCGGAAGCATTTTATGATCATACGAATAATAGACAACAAATTTCAACATGTATTACATACAAAGTGTGCTGAAAATTAAATCAAGAATTACAATATCTTGAAGTAAATTCAACTTCAGTTTTATGATCTTCCCAAATCACAATTGAACTCTCTCAATACTTGGGTGGGTAAATATTGTGTAAAATACTAAGTTATCATCTAGGTTAGGAGGATTCCTATTTATAGATTTATAGAGAGGCTTCTCCAATCCAAATAGAAAAATAAAAGGCAATTTTTGCTCCCTAGAAAAAGCCAAGATTGGCCAACACCCCTTCTCCCAAAGAAAATAGAATTCTAAGTTCTAGTTAATTTGGAGACCACATAATTAATTTACTAAGGCTTTCTATTATGAAAATAATCAAAATAAAATTAATTTGAATTATTTTTTCATAATAAATTACAAATTATTCCACTAAAAATTCATAATTGCATTCCTCTTTTTATATTTCAAAATTTTCCATTGACCACTTATGTAATTCCCCATATTAAGATTACAGATACTAATTAATAAATTAAATTACTGACGAAATTAATTTAATAATTATTTTCTTTTAGAGTCCTGATTAATTTATTTCACATGTTGGATTCATAAATCTATCGGTCTGGATTACACATGAAAACTTATAAGCTTCTCATAAAAGGCGTATCATCAATCTCTATACTGATACATGGATCCATCAATTAACTTTTTATTTCACTAATATATATTTATTATCATTCAACACTTACCAAACATATCAATCCATCTCAGAACCTTTTAATAAATCAAAATAATAATAAATATATACAGCTCATAATAGTTATATCAAAAATTAAGAATATAAGTGCAGTTAATAGTTTAGAGAACATGTTTTTATCAGTCATTCTAAAACATCTATCTTTACTCGGTCCTTGTTCAATATATACAAAATGCACTAGCATGAAAAGTTAAAACTATGTCATTCTCGTAATCAAGATAAATACATTTAATCTCGTACTACAATCATTTTGACAGTTTGTCCAAATCTCCATCTACAATTGTGAACTGCCACTTTAACTTATAAGAACCGATGAATTAATCTTCTATGTATAAGCTTAAACTCTATACATTAAAGTCTACTATATAAGTATAATCTATATAATATAACACTTTATTGAATTGAATAAATAAATAAACAATCATTTAATAAATAACACTATATTGACAAGTATAGTTAATAGTATATCCTAACAATCTCCCACTTAGACTCATAATCATGCATTTACAACTCTAACACTCATTTCTTCTACATTTTTATCAAAAGGCTTTTCTGGTGAAGCTTTTGTGAAAGGGTCTGCAAGGTTGTTTTTCGATACAATTTTCGCCATCACCACATCTCCTCTTTGTGATATGCCTTGAATCAAATGGTACTTATTCTCAATGTATTTTTTCCTTTTATGACTCTGTGGTTCCTTTGAATTTGCAACTGCACCACTATTATCGTAATAAATCATAAGCGGTGTTTCTATTGCAGGGACAACTGTTAAGTCTTTCAGAATTTTTCTGAGTCATACTGCCTCTTTAGCTGTTTGAGAGAAAAAGGCGGCTACATACTCGGCTTCCATGGTGGAATCAGCAACATAAGTTTACTTGATTCTCCTACAAACAATGGATATACCTCCCAAAGTAAACACATTTTCAGAGGTCGGTTTTCTGGAGTCCTTGTCAGACTGAAAATCTGAATCTGGATACCCTATTGATATTAACTCATTTGAATGACATAAAAGCATGTAATCCCTATTCCTTTTCATATGCTTGATTATATGTTTAACTATCGTCCATTGCTCTCGTCCAGGATTACACTGATATTTTCTAACCATGTTTATTGCATAACAGATGTTAGGTCTAGTACACAGTATATCATACACTAGGCTTCCCACAGCTGATGCATAAGGAACTGCTTTATGCTTTCTATCTCCTTATCTGTCTTAGGACATTGATCCTTAGATAAGGAGATTTCCTGTCTAAAAAAAAGAAACCCTTTCTTGGATTCATGCACGCTGAACCTGGTAAGAGTATATATAAAGAGCTTGAGATAAGCCTAACATTCTTTTCATGCGATGACGGAGAACCTTGATCCCAAGGATATGAGAAGCTTCTCCCACATTCTTCATATCAAAATTACTAGACAACCATTCATTGACCGAATTTAACAAGCCCACATTATTTTCTATGAGCAAGATATCGTTTACATACAATACTAGAAATGTCACTTTGTTCCATTCCACTTCTTGTACATACATGACACATAAAGAATTGTTGAAAACCAAACGTCTTGACTGCATTGTCAAAACAAGTATCCCATATTCTAGAATTTTGCTTTAATTCATAAATTAATCTTTTAAGCTTGCACAATATGTGGTCTAGTCCTTTTTCAATAAAACCGTCTGGTTGCTGCATGTAAATGCTTTCATCAAGACTTCCATTAAGGAAAGTTGTCTTGACATCCATTTGTCAAATCTTATAGTCATAACGAGTAGTAATAGATAAGAGAATTCTAATAGACTTAAGCATAGCTACTAGCGAAAAAGTTTCCTCATAATCATTCCTTCTTTTTAAGTAAACCCTTTTGCAACAAGCCTAATTTTGTAAGTTTGCACTTTTCTGTCTACTATTTTCTTCTTTTTATAGATCCATTTGCATCCAATGAGCTTAATTCCATCTACAGGTGTCATAGACTTCATTTTGATTTCATGGCAATAATCCACTTTTCTGTATCTTTATCCTATAGTGATTCATCGTAATTCGTAGGCTCGGTATTCAACTCTTCAAGGATTCTATCAAAAGAATCTCCCAAGAGTACATACCGAGATGATTTTTTATTAGCTCTCTCACTACGACTAGTCACTATAGGTGCAGGAGTAGGGTCAGGGGCTGTATCATTATAATCTTGGTATTGAACCACATTATTTGTAGGATTTTCATCCTCAAATGCAATCATCTCAGTACTACTCCCACTATTTTGATGCAATGAATTTAGAGGAACTTATACTTGTAGAACTATATGTTTAATTAACATCTCTCCCACTACTTAAATGCATAATATGTTAGTTCCAACATCTGGGGTTTGAACTTGGTTTCCGTTATGTTCAGTATATTGATTTGTTAGTTCTTTTCTTAATTCTCGTAAAATTAATTTAGTTTTGTGAATGTTATTTGTTAAAAAAATTATTTTTCTAGAAATTTGGTATTAAAGCTTACAATGACCTTCTTTTCTTTTGGATTATAAAAAAATCATATTTTGTTCCTTTAGGGTACCCAATAAAGACACATACATCTATTCTTGATTTTATTTTTTCTATCTTTTCTTTCAGCACGTTTATTGGACAATCCTAAATTTGAACATGTTTCAGACTAGGGCTTATAACCAATCCGCAATTTCATGGGTGTCTTAGGTACAGACTTAAAAGGAACTAAGTTCAGAAATAATTTGCAGTTTCTAATGCGTATCCCCAAAATGAAAAAAACAAATTAGAATAACTCATCATAGATCTAATCATTTCTAAAAGAGTCCTGATTTTTCTTTCTGACACACCATTTTGTAATAGAGTTCTAGCTGCTGACATCTGAAATGTAATTCCCTGTTCTAATAAGTAACTTACGAATTTTATGAAGATGTATTCGCCACCACGATCAAATCGCAGGACTTGATATATATTCCATAGCATTTTTTTATTTGTCTTAAACTCCTTGAATTTCTTAAAGCATTCAGACTTACAGTGCAACAAATAATTATATTCATATTTTGAGTATTCATCAATAAAAGTCACAAAATATTTATATCCACCTCTAGCTTGAATATTCATTGGATCACACAAATCAGAATGAATTAACTATAACTTATCATTAGCTCTATTTTCTTTCGAGGGGAAAGGTGTCTTAGTCATTTTTTCCTCCTACCAGGAACCAATTGAATTTGGATATTCAGAACCAATTGAATTTGGATATTCAAGCTTAACTTGGAACGTATAGACACTTAATTAACTAAAGGAAAGGGGAGAAGGGTTTTTAATGTTTCTACGAATCAACCTTCGAAAGCCTTTTTCCCATATTTAAGAAGTTACTATTTTGAAGAGCAAAAGCCATTGTACGAACCTGACATTTTTTACTACATTGTTGACTTCTCTTTCACATTCTTGAGCTTTAACTGTTCCCTTTATATCAACCTTTTCCATGAAAAGGGAATAAGAATGTATAATAATTCACACATATAAGAACAATGAAAATTGTCAAATTGCATATATTGAGTAAATAGCACAATTCGTGGGGTGGTTTTCTTGTAGGGATTTCTTCGAATACTTTACGGGCCTCAAAATAAGCAACAGTATGCTTCGTTCTGGTTTTCTCATAATAACTAGTAAGTCAATTGTACTTACTTTGTTGGTAACATAGAAGGATTGGTGACTCCTCTTTCACATTGTGTCTGAAGAGCAAAAGTCATTGTGTGAACCTGACGTTATTGACTACATTGGTGACTCCTCTTTCACGTCCGTAAGCGTTAGCTGTTCCTTTTTTTCAATTCAAACATATAAGAACAATAGGAATTACAAATTGCATATGTTAATTAAATAGAAAATTTTTCTGAGGTTGTGTGTATGGTTTTGTTCGAGCACTTTGCGGGCTTAAAACAAACAACAAGTTTGCTTCATTCTAGTTTCCCCAAAATAACTTGGTAACAACTGATAAGTCAATTGTTCTTAATTTGTTGGTAACCTCAATGCTGGACTGGAAAAAAATAAATTGAAGTGGAAGGAACTTAAAATGAAAGAATTGACGAAAATATTGAAAGAGTATGAATTCGCAAAGAATGTGATAAAGTATTTGGGAAGGAAGAATGCAGAAAGGGGAACAAACCTGATTGTGGTTTTTGAAATTGTATAGTTGAATATACCACAAATTCGAGTATTGTAACTTCTATGACAGGTTGTTGTGGAAACCGGGTTTAAAATTAAAAATATTATATTAATATTCTTTAATTTTATAATTATATATTATGTAAAAATTAAAAGTTATAAAAAAATATTTTTTTTAAAGTGCACAAAAAAAGAAAGTAGGAGCACTTAACAACGATGTCATTTTTATATTAGTTCGAACGATTCAGAGTATCTTCAGATAAAAAATATTTAAAGAATGAAAACATAATTGAGTTATCTTGATCTTTTAAGTTTTATACATGAATTGTTAAGTATCAGAGTTTTTTATATGTAAATTATCAATTATTTAAATTTTATATTTGAACTTCTAATGTAGAAAAAATAAGTAATTAATAATTATAAATATACTTTTATAAATAATTAATGATAATTTATATAAAAAAAATTGCAATTAATAATTTATATAGGAAAATGTTTTGACTATTAACTCTAAGAAGAATATTTTTTATTAAAATTACTTAGTGATATATGTGGAGGAATTCTACTTGTCCATAGGCAAATGCTTGAGAGTTGGTTGGCTTCATCTTAGCCCTCTGTTTCGACGCACTAATACGCGTTTTCCGGCCTTTTATTGTGAAAGTTCACCCCAATTTGAAGAACCGAAGTAGTTCAGAAAAAATTCTTCACCAACTTCAAATCAACTATTTATCTATCATCCCGCAGTTAATGAAAATGGATGGGTATGGTGAGGAGGAAGTGATGGTTGAGGAGAATACTGATGATTGTACTTCAGAAGATGAAGGCACCGATGATTATCGACGAGGAGGTTATCATGCTGTCCGTGTAGGCGATACTTTTAAAAGTGGACGCTATGTTGTTCAGAGCAAGCTGGGTTGGGGCCACTTCTCTACTGTCTGGCTTGCTTGGGATACTCTCATGTCCGTACGTTTCCCCACCCCACACCTTCATCTGGAATTTAGTATAATTTCTTCTAATTCAAATAATCACCCTTCGGTTTATGTAGCTATGCCCCTATGTCTTCATCTGTTGTGGATGATCAGTGATGAAGGCCCAAATTCGGGTTTTAAAGCCACTGAATGTGGAGTATCACTACAACTACTGCTCCCATATTGAAATATTCTCAGCGAATCGTTGGAACTGAGGCATAGTAGTAATAGTTGATCTTCTTGTTATACATAGTTTAAATGGAAGATTCTGATGCATTCTTCCTAGGATTGTGAGCTTTTGTGTTAATGGGTAATAGCTGAATAAATCCTTGGAACCTTGTGATTACCTAACATGCTATCGTTTTTGATTGGACTTCTATATCTAGCTCTTTAATGTATGACTCTAATATTTGTTTGTTAAGTTCTCTGTTGAGTTAGATTGGGCTTACTCACCTAAATATGCATAAGCATGAAAACTAGCAAAGTTCTCAGTTTGTCCGGTTATTGTTTCTATCATGGAAAGTAGCAACATTTTTATGTATACATCTTTGTCAATAATGCAGCAATTTGTAGCATTGAAAGTACAAAAGAGCGCTCAGCACTACATGGAGGCAGCATTGGATGAGATTACAATTCTAAAGCAGATTGCAGAAGGTGACTCAGATGGGGAAAAAGGTGTAGTGAAGTTACTGGATCATTTTAAGCACTCAGGTCCAAACGGCCAACACGTGTGTATGGTTTTTGAGTATTTGGGTGACAATCTCTTGTCACTTATTAAGTATACTGATTATCGAGGACTGCCTATTCACATGGTTAAAGAAATTTGTTTCCATGTTCTAGTGGGTTTGGATTATTTGCACAGACAGTTTTCTATCATACACACTGATCTGAAACCTGAGAATGTGCTACTCGGTTCAACGATTGACCCGTCTAAGGATCCCAGAGAATCTGGAGCTCCTCTCACTCTTCCTAGTAATATGGACGAGGTTTCACTGGAGAATGGAACTGTGAAGGATCGTGTTACATTCTATGGGAATTTAACTGAAAACCAAAAGATCAGAAAAAAGCCCAAAGAAGCAGCTCAAGGCTTTGCTGGGAAGAAAGGTGTTGAGTCATCTCCCAGTACAAAATCAAACGCAGATTTGCCTAATGATAACTCTGATGCTGCAACAGGCAGTGGGAAAGAACATGTGTGTCCTAAGAGAGGTAGTGGTTCTAGAAGGAGGAAGATATTGGAGTCCGTTGACCTAAAGTGCAAATTGGTTGATTTTGGGAATGCTTGTTGGACATACAAACAGTTCACAGATAATATTCAAACGAGGCAGTATAGGTGCCCTGAAGTTATCCTTGGGTCTAAATATTCAACCTCAGCAGATCTTTGGTCCTTTGCGTGCATTTGTTTTGAGCTTGCGACTGGTGATGTGTTGTTTGACCCTCACAGTGGTGACAACTTCGATAGAGATGAGGTATGATATTATGAATGCACTATTTCCCCCATAGTTACTTGTATGTGTTTTCATTTTTATTCTTTCCCCAAGGTCTTTTCCTACGTTTCAAAAAAGGACTGTATTGACCTGATACTAGGTTATTCTGTACTTAAATTACAATAAGCAAATTGATATGAAGTAAATGAGCAAAGGAGGGCTGGAACTAAATTTCGTTTGTTCTTTCTCTGTGAACTATATAATTATATAACCATGTCTAAAGTGTGTTGTAAATGCATGTAGTTCATCTAGTTTCTTCCTGAAGAATGATTATTTTGAAAAGACATGAGAGATTAACCATCTTTACTTTACTTGAGCTGAGGGTTTAACGGAAACAACCTCTCTACCTTCACAAGGCTAAGGCTAAGACTGCGTACACACCACCCTCCTCAGACCCCACTTGTGGGATACACAGGTTATGTTGTTGTTGGAGATGAACCATCTTATGGCTAAAATGGGTCACAAAAACGTTTATCTAGTTTAGCTTACAGGCACTGTCCATACAGATTTGTTTAATACTTCTTGTTGGAAGATAATATGAGAAGGACTGATACATATTAAATTTTATGGGTCTTTATTGAGTTGAATAGTCTTTTGAGCTTTACAGACTTGCTAACTTGCATGTAATTTTTTGACGAGATTACTTCACTAAAGAAGCTTAAACTGAATAAGATCTAGAGCACTTTTGTTAGCATTACATATTTGAGCAACATCCTTACGTGCATTCTGCAGAATGTATTAGGTAGCTGAACAAGCCTGTAGTTATTTCTTTGTATGAAAAAGGTGGTTTAATATGCACTTGATTCGTTTTTCTGGTTTCTTTGTATGATGTCCTGTTGACTTTCGCTCTTCTATTGTCAAATATATCAAACATTTATGCACCAAATCAGGTTAATTTCAGCAGTTCAAGTAATGGAAGTTGAATGGGAAAATGAATATGCTCTAAGGAAATCTGACGGTAGTGGTATTGTGATTAGAACAAGATAAATCTTTGTTCCAATAGCTGCATTTGTGGAAGGGAGATATGTTGGGTTCAACAGTTAGCTTAGAGTCTTCTGTTTGTAAATGCTTTGCAATACCACTTGGAGTCTTGTAAAACGTGATTTAAATATCCAAATTTCTAGAAGTTATCCAGTGATCTTATTGCACCCATTATCGTTTTTCTGGAATTTGATTTATAGACCGGCCAGTTTTTCTCTGCAGAAATCCACATCAAGCTCAAATTACTTAGAGCACATAACCTTTTGTATATTCAATTTTTGGGGTAATAAATTGACAAAATAAGGGAAATTATGTCTTTATTTACTTGAATGATTACATTTATTATATCATTGACAGAAGGTACATGCTATCATGAGCAATATGTCAAAGTTGCTTCTTGTTTTTTTCTACGCTGCTTTGAGTATCTCCCCTCTTTTGACTTCTCTGATCTTATTTTAATGTGGATAATCATTACTTTGTTTCATCTCTCGCTTACATTGTCTTTTAAGTGGACATATATTTGAAATATAGCAAATGAGTAAAGAGAGGCTTTGATATTATTGGACTCTGCTTTTCATCAATGCTGAGATAATTCAATAAAACTTGACGGCTGTGTGTTTTCTTGAGTTGGATGAGAAAAGTGATAGAAGAGCGAAGTTGTATGGACTCTAGCTGATATCGGTTATAACAATGCTGTATAGGAACTTAAGAGAGTGGCAATGAACAAACGATAAAAAAAATAAAAATTGATAAAGTAACTATTCTAAACGGGGGAGTGTAGGCAGCTTTTTCCTGTTCTAGATTCTGGAGGAAAATAGATGTTTCAGTTTTGGGGTGAGCATTTTTCAGTGCAAAGGGTTAAGTGCACGATGCACATGTTGTGTCTTTAATATTTTTTATTTTAAAAAATATTTAAAGTTGTCAAGAGGAAAGGCAAGTTCGTCAAATACACCTAGTAATCTCTTGACTTGCTCAAAAAATGGACTATTAGACCTAGTTATCTCTTAGCTTGCTTGAAAAATAAACCATGTCATCTCCTAATGGACTGTCTTCAAATGCAAGACATCGGATCAAAATATAGCGTGACCAACTGCTTATTTGGATCGATTCATAACTCGTATCCTTTTTATGATGAATTTCTAGTTTCTTTCTGGATATAAGCTCTCTATGGTTCTTTTTTGTTGTTGCTGTTGTCGTGTGCCAAAAAAATGTTATTGTGATTTAATACTTATTATAACACTGAGCATAGCCAACATATATTTACTTGAAACTTTCTTGGGCTTGGCAGGATCACCTTGCACTAATGATGGAGCTTCTAGGAACAATGCCCCGAAAAGTAAGAGAACGTACCTTTAACCACCTCAAAGTTCTTACAACTCGTATGCAGCAGCCATTTTATGAACATGTTATGTCCTTTCCAGATTGCCTTGGGTGGCCGCTATTCACGTGAGTTCTTCAATAGACACGGTGACTTGAGGCACATCAGACGGTTACGCTTTTGGCCCTTAGATAAGGTCCTCATAGAGAAATACGAATTCAGCGAGAAAGACGCGAAGGACATGGCTGATTTCCTGATCCCAATACTTGATTATGATCCAGAGAAACGGCCAACTGCAGCTCAGTGCCTTCTTCATCCGTGGATCAATGCAGATCCCAATAGTTTGGAACCTCTTGTGTCTCATGCACAGTCTAAAGCTGCTGATACGGTAAACTCCGAGTTTAAAAGAGAGAAGGAAAAGAAAGAGGCTATGGAGGTGAGAATGGGGAATATGGCTATTATCTAGGACTATATGGTGAAATTGTGGTATTTCAACAGGAGCTTTAGCCAGTTCATCTCACTAAGAAATCTAGTCAATATAGTAATGATATAGTACTGGTATATTCTTCTGTTGTGTCTTAATTCATTAAGCCATGTACAGTGGAGGCATTATGGCACAACATATATTACCTGAAAATCTTGGCCAGTTCGTGTAAATTATATTATATACCATTACTGCTTTACTTGAGGTGGAGTATATCAGAAACAATGTCTCTGCCTTGTAAAGGAAGGGTTAAGGCTGCGTACAACCATCTCTAGGATCCATTTGTGGGACTACGGTATGTTGTAATATGATTATTCACCTTTTTAAATTTCAGTTCCTTTCAGTTGCATTTTCCTGCTTCCAACAAGCAATTTACTAGGGGTAAAAAAAATATTTTTAACAATAAACTGTAAATGTTGTTACTACGAACAAACTACAGAGTTCCAACACAACAAAACGAAACAGAAGCATAATAACTAAAGAGCATCCTGCCTCTCCACCACCTTCGGGGAAGGGTGCTGAGAAGGCTAGATCTCACGGCTGAAGACAAATGTGCTCAACAAATATTTGCATTTTCGAGCCTGTTTATAGATTGCTAAACATGGACACTCTTTCTCTAGTCATGAACTGAATTTGCTGCACCACATGACTCTGCTGCATAGTGGTATCTCTAAATAAAAATTCAATTTCTAGTCTGCCAGATAAAATACACCACTGCTCCTTAGAATGCAGCTGTAATTTCCTTCTTGAATCTGCTCCCATGTCTCTGCTTGATCCACTCTATGGTAGTCATCAATTCAGCTGGTGTTGAGCTGAATTCCCGGCCAGATGGAACACTTCCTATGGACCATTCATAGGTTACAAAAATATGATGAAAATCCTTTAGAAGCTGTTGCCCACATAGAACACAGAGAAAGCATTGTCACGCTGTAACCCCATACTCATCAGCCTACTATTAGCTAGCAGCTTCTTCTGCATAGCCAGCCATTTTTTGAAAGTCAGGGTGAGTGCTCTCAACATTACAGTACTTGAATGCATTAGCTTTCTTTGAAATGGACTTCAATATACATATCACTATGGGGCGATGATCACTTATACCTTCTGGTGGGAACTAAGCTTCACAAGCTGGCATGTTGTCAACCTGTTCACAGTTCACTGGTGTTCAATCAAATCTTGGATAACACTCTTGTCATCCTGTTTTGCATCTCAGGAACCTTTGTTTACCTTGTACTAATGTGTGGTCCCTAACTTGTGTTTCAAGCGATAAATTTATCACAACCAAGTGAACTAGTGTTCAATTCTAACATAATCAACAATAATATACTCTATAGTTTTATAAGTGAGAGCTGGGAGTGTGAGGCGTATGAAGGTTTTACCCCTACCTTTTATGAGGTAGAGAAGTTATTTTTTTATAGATCCTTGACTTTTAAAAAAGTAAAAACAAAGCATGCATTGGTCTTTCTTCAAATTGTGGTTCTAAATGCTTTTCGTCAAGTCAATTCATTTTATTCTTGAAAGAAATAGGAGTTAATATCTCAAAAGTTCAGTCACTCAACTTTGAAAATTTATGTAACAAAATCATTAAATTTTGTTTTGTATTAATAAAATCACTCAATCAAATTTATCATTATAATTATTTTCTATCTAAAAAAATAAATTATTCTTTTTATGCCATGTAAACATGAACCACATTAAATAAACAAAATTGAAGAAAATCATATATGTACGATTCTTCAAAATGCAGTACAAAAGTTTTTATTTTAATTGTTATGTTGGAGTTGTTCTTAAACAATGAATTCCTTCTTGCTAAGTATGAAGGCTTAATTTGCCCAAAAATTATGGGGAAAAAATGTAACAACAAACGCATTCATGAACAAATATGCAAACATGAAATCTGCCTCCAACTTTTACAAACAATTATAAATATTGAACTTTAAAAAACCGAAAATGGTCATACTAGCTTTTAAAACTGTTCCCCAAATAATTAACACATTATTTTTTAATTATAAATTTGGTTGAGTGATTTTGAAAGATAAATTCTAAATTAAGTGATTTTGTTGATACAATACTAAGTTGAACGATTTTTGATTTTTTTTATAATATTGGGTATTGGGTGCTTGAGTTGATACAAAATTGAGTTGACTTTATATAAGTAATTGAGTGACCATTGAAGAAATTTAGTAGTAGTTTAAGTTGTGATCGTTTCAGTTACAAATCATCAATTATTAAGATGACCAACAATACGTTTCAACAACTCCTTTGTCATAAATTTCTTATAAAATGGCATATATTTGGTGTTAGGATTTTAATGTTTAATAATCATGTTTCTTGACAATTAATAATCTTCTCCTTACATGTAAATCAGACCTGTCAATCGGGCCGATTCGGTCCTATCCGGACTGTTGGGTCCTGGGACCGGCTGGGCTTCGATCTGGTTTGGGCCATGGTCAATTCCGGCCGAGTTATTTTGCACCCGGCCAATTAGGTCCAAAACGCTTGATCCAAACCGGCCCAACCCAGGTGAACAGTATCCGAGCCAACCCGTCGAGAATAGTGATTTTATTTTATAAAAAATAAAGTTAGACGCTTTAACTAATACAAAATACATATTATATAGTTTAAATATAAATTAGTACGAATATACAAGAGTTATTAATAATAATTACATATAAAAATATATAAATAATAAAAATTAATGAGTAAAGATATATACTAAATATGATAAGTTATTAACGATATATTTACTATATTATAAATATATGTATTTATTATATTTACAAAAGATATACATTATATATTAACAATATACTAATACTATATATATAAACTATATATTAACAATATACTACATATATTAGAGACATATTAGATATATTAATAATATACTATATATATATATATATATACACTATATATTAACAATATACTACATATATACACTATATATTAGAGATATATTAGATATGTTAACACTATACTACGTATATATAGTTATATACTATGTATTAAAGACATATGAACAATAATACTAACGATATATACTATATACTAACGATATCGACGTATATATACTATATATTAAAGATATATTAGATATATTAACAATATATACTATATATTGAAGATATATT
>JBDJHY010000002.1:16766946-16787534 GCA_039654485.1 Withania somnifera
AGTGTTTGACCTTCTGCATTGCAGAAATTTCCCCACAAAGTTAATTCAACACTTCTGCCAGACATGTCCTTCAGCTGGAGGACTCTTTTCTGAGTTTCTGTACCATTTTTCCTCATTATTGAACTAGATGGACTTATTGAAGACACCACACCAATCACATCTACCACATTATTGTTCTCCATGGCTTCAATATCACTTATTGGCCGAAAATGAAATTGCTGCTGCGGAATAGTCCCGTCATCCTCAAAACAAGGTTGAATAACAGATGTGCTCTCAAGCATAATTTCATGGTCATTTGGAAGGTGATTGAAATTTTTCGGAGCTGGTCTCAAGCTTCCTTTTGAAATTTGATACACTCCACCTGACTCAATTTGGTGGTAAAATTGGTCAGCTACAGAATTAAAACAAGTCGCCCTTATTTCTCCTCCATCTGAATCAAGAAGATCAAAAGAGAATACTTTTCCATCACCCCTTTGATTGTTGTAGAATCTAAGTTCTGTCTTTGCAGTTACCCTGGCCTTGATAGTCCACCGACCCTGATACGGATTGAGAGCAGCAATTGGAAGAATCTTAGGGGGTGCTTCATTCTTGGCTATAGGCCCTCTGTTAGAGTACATCGGTGGTGGCTGCTGATAAGACTGAGGAGGCTGCTGAAAAGAAGGTTGAGGAGGCTGCTGATAAGAAGGCTGAGGAGGTCGCACGTAATTCATTGGAGCCCGTGAAATCGCAAGACCAGATTCTGCTTTGGGGTAAAGAGGTGCACCTGAACTATATCGTCCAGAGTCAATATTCCCAACAGAGGAAGTATTGTAACCACTGCTACAGGTTGTCTCTGGTGATTGCATTCGTCCTGCCATATTTGGTCTTGGAGTTTGATTGGCGGAAGGCTGCAGTGGGGCAACAGGTCGTGGCATTGAAGGAGTACTACTACCATCAGTTCTGAGATAAAGTATTGGGTCTCCTATTTGATCACATGTCTCAAGCAAAATATCTAATTCAATGATAATAATGATCCTGTTTGAAGAGTTAAACAATAAATATCCATAAACAAAAATTAAAATTGCAAGTATGATTCACAAGCATTTGCGAGAGTGAAACACACACGCGCACGCACGCACACACACATACAAATATAGTTCCTTCATTGGAAAGTAAGCTGGAAATTACAGGCATGGTAAGCTGTTACCTAATTATCTTTTCAAAGAACAAGTCTCGGAAAGCTCATCATACAAAGTGTCACACGCGGTCACCTTAGTGGAAGAAAATTAACAATAAGGGTCTAACCATATACATGCAAGATGTGCTTACAATCAGAGATCTTAACAGTTCACGGAACCAAAATGACAATCTAAAGACATAAAAACTTGCAATCCTAATTACAGGAGCACTAAATTGTTAATTCAGGTAAATGCCAATCTAATAACCTAGACAGTTGCAATCCTGACTGCACTAGTAGAACTCTGCTAATTGGGGAAAAGCCAATCCCCTTCCCCCCCACCCCCACAAACCCAAAAAAAGAGAAGAAGATGCAATACAAACTGCTGGAGCAAACCACTGTCGTAGTAGGAAAATGCTTTCATAAATACAGAAATTTAAACCCAAGTTAAGCATCAGATGAGAGGTATGAAATAGTGTCTATAACATCCATGTCATCACCTTTGTGTTAATTGTTAAAAAGAAAATTTTACGCAGTTTACTTATACATAAGCATGCAATAACAGCTACTAATCACCATCAACAGGTAAAAAAAAAAATACCCAGTAGTATATGCAATACTAGAAAAATGTATACAGTCCATACCACTACCTAAGTCAGGCAGAGAGTACAATATAGAAAATAAAAAATATACTATTTCCGGAAGACTCATAGCTCAAGACAGTACAATATACAAAATATAAATATAAAATAAAAACTAAAATATAAAATTTTAAAGAATAGAAAATGCATAATATACTAGCAAAGGCATAAAACAACAAATGCAAGGCTATCAACAAATATTAGAAAACTTACACTACATGAAGCAACCAACCTACCCAAAACTCTGGGAGCCAGACTCTACAACTAAGGTACTATGACTCCTAACCTCTCCCCGTATTGGAGTTTCACAAATTCATGAACACAATATAATTGCAGACACAACATTTTCGCTCTCATTGCTTTGACCTCAGAAACAATAAGGAAATTGTACTAAAAGATTGAGCATGCAAATGACCCAATTAAAAAGTATAAAGTACACACTCCGTCTCAATTTATGTGAGAGTTGGAATTTCGAGATTCAAATTTCTAAACTTTGAGCATGAATTCATACATAGAAGCTTCGGAATTTTTTGAAATAACATTTATATATTTGGAAGCTACATAAAAAGTATTGTACTATCACAAAAGTTTAAGAAATTTAAAAGACATAAAAATCCTGATCAAATAAAACTTTGTATTCAGGACTTTTGTCCAAGGGAACTTTCTACTTTTTTCCTGAGTTGAAGTCTGAAAAGTATGTTTGGCCATAAGACTCCTGAAATTCAACTTAATTTTCAGGAATTTGAAAGACATTAAAAAACTGTTCACTTTTTTCACTCCAAATTACTCACAATATTCCAAAAAGAACACTCCAATTTGTATTCAAGGCCAAACCAACTCCAATTTTCAAATGCTCACAGTTTTCCCCGCACATGCAATAAAATATTTGAAGAATCTATATAATTACTATAACCACAAGATTAAAAACATTCACCACACTTACTAAACTATATAATTGACAAAATTGAGGGAGTCAAACTTCTAAACTTAGACTGTGAATTTAAACGTAAAATCTTTAAATATTTTAAATAAAGTATAAATTGGAAACTACAAGAATAGAAAAGTAAAAAGTACCAAATCACAATAACCATCAACTTATATGAAACCACTTGATTGGCTCTCAAAATTCCAACTATAACACATAAATTGAGACAAAAAGAGTATTAAGAAATGAATTTCCTCAACAATTCAAACACAAAGAGTTTTTGTGGCAAAGCATCTCAATTTTTTTTTTAAAAAAAACGCAAGGTGCATACATGCAATTCAAAATTTCAAGTATTTACATAATTACCAAAGATATAATAATTGAGAGAAATAGGAGGAGTCATTACACTCGATTTCGGATGACATTACGAACAAACTCTTTCATCTTAACAATAGTTCCTTTCTGAATCCTTTTAGAGCGAATAAGATCATTCTTCTGCGTGGCTAACATCCCTTGCTGTTGATACACTCCATCCGCTATCAATAACCGGTACCGCTCACTATTATTACTTTGATTATGTGTATTCACTAACCGTACATCTACGATCTGCAACACCGGTTTAAACTCCTCGGAGTCCCATTCTCCGATCGATAACATCTCCACCGCGCCGTCCGTTAAGTTTACCGACGGCATTTCTCTTTGGAATGTGTGAGTGGGGGAAAAAGGAAGCGGGATAAACACGAGAAGAATGTGTGAGGATTTTTATCATTTGTGAAATGACGGAATTGGGCTTTTGTTCGGTGTGATGCGTCCACGAGAAGTTTTGTGGATTTTATAAAGTAATTGCAAGGGAAGTCACATGTTTACATAGAAGCAAATTTTCCAGCCGTACGGTGATTTTTGCACTTTCAACAATAAGTTTTGGGAGTTCAAAACTTTATTGCTTTCAGCCTATTTTAGCTTGAAATCACATGGCTTAAAATTACTCTGAATTTTGTCAAACACTGACAAGTGTTTAAAAGTTGCTTAAGCCCATCCAAACGGCTCTAATTAATTGTATTTATTTATTTTTGAAAATAAGCTAAACCAACAATTAAAATGACAAAAACCACAACATAAATAACTATTGAGGAAACACATAATCTACTTGAGATAGTTCACATAATTCAGTACATAAGAAATGTTTAATAGCATGAAGGCTGTTAGTCACAGCATAAGACAATATACATGCTATTGATCTTCAAAATTCAACATCAAACAGATAGTACAACACCAATAAGTTGTGCATGAATGAGACATGGTAAAATGTGAAAACATGTGATTTCTTTTCACAAAACCATGTATTGATAATGGCAGTGTGGCCTTGCAGCCAAAAAGTTGACAAGCAGCCAACATTTTTGCATTTAGCTGCTCCAAGAAAGCTGTGGTTGTTATATCTTGTCAACAAGATACCTTCCAAGGGCATTGATAGGCTTGGTAGAGTCAGCATGTTGCATTCCCCTGCGTCTAATTTTAATTCGAGCAAGGTAATCTGCGGCAATCCATGCAAAACTTAACATAACAGTATTTGAGACGGCATCTGCCATTTGCAATTCCAGTGTTTTAGTCACCCAATGAGGATGGTAGGTGACCCGATACCATGCAGATGCCTTTTTCTCATACAAATCATTCTTCTCGTCAATGGGAAGTTGATCAAAATCAGGCTCCATATGCTCAAAAACATTCCTGAACTCCTTCCTCAGCATATTATATGCGTGCTTCAACCTCTCTTTTAATTCCCCTTGCTTCTTAGCAGTGTACTTTGGCATGGACCATATATATCCAGTAACTACTTCTTCCTCTCCGTGAACTTTGTATTGTCCTAAAAGTCCATTCAACTGACTATCATAAGAACATTTACGGTTCCATGCATCATCTATGAAATCTTCATGTCCTGGGATCTCAAGAGTAGTGTCATATGGGATGCTTTCAGGGGCAGACTCAGTTCCAGAAAATTCTCCACCCTCTGCATCCGATACACCTTTCACTTGCCTATATAATTTGCCCAAAATTTTCTTGGACTTGTATGATTGGAATTCCTCTTTTCCCATGAAGTCGGGATACATTTTTGGTTTGAGGTCAAATGGCATGGTGACAAGTTTTCCAGTTTTGGGGAAATCAACGGCTAGAGCAGCAAGCTCTGCCAATTTAACGCACTTCTCATCCAAAGCTCCAAGCTCACTGAGGTCAGCATGAACCACATGTGCATTGCAGATTTCTCCTAGACTCTCTTGGACCATGTTCTTTGAGAAAAACTCTATTATGTCCTGTAAACAAAGAAAAAGATAGTTAAGTACTGAAAAGATAAACAGCACACCCCCCAAAAAAATACAATTGAATGATCCAGCAGATAACAAGTGCCATAAAGTAGACTTAAATTCCTAATCAAGTGCAAATCTGTTGAATATACCCAGATACCACAAATGGTCACAAATATTTTGAGCCATGAAGAGCACATGATTTGTTTTAAGTGTCTTCAGTTTTTTTAATTTTATTCTAGTGGGTGTTCCTACACTCAGAGGTAAGGTCTCCCTACTATGTGGGAATACACTGGGTATGTTGTTGTTGTATGCCTACAGAAAAAGTCCCCACCCCCCCCCCCCTTCTATTACAACTAAACTCCATTAAGGATAAACCATACAGCTTAAATATGACCGCATGCAAAAGAAAATACATAATAAGAGAAGCGTCAACTTGGGTGCATAATACAAGAAAAGTGAGCAACAAAACTCAAGCAGCCGTTAAAAAGAAAAACAAAAGCTAAAGGAACAAGTAGTACTAGCTTTTCAAGAAGACCTATAATTACTCATCAGCATTCTAACCAAGTGAACATTGCGATGTAAAACAAATCTATACAGATCTGAAAAGGCTAACCAAATATAGGAAAACATGAATTCAAAGCTGCAAGAAATATCATTATAGTTGGGTTGTTACCGCAAGTTGAATTTGACGACCCAACTCTTTAAGTTTTGCAGGTGCATAGTCCATTGGCATCCAGCTTTTCTTACTGGGTGGAATGAGATTTTCATCCCATGACACAAAGTACAGGTCACCATCAAGGTCACTCCCTGATGCTTCATTTGGATGTGGCCTATCCCCCTTCTGAGGGAAGACCAGACAATCATAAAGATGGTGTAAACCAGGAACATCTACAGCCTCCAGAATCCTCACATCCCCAGGGTGAAGACACGGGTTCTTTGAAATTACAACAAGGCCCTTTATTACTTGAAGATTTTTCTTGATATCAGAAAACTTTGGACCATGCTTAACAAAACAGTTCTCCAAAGAAGGGCTTGACACTTGAATAAAGCATTGGCCTTGCTCAAGTTCACCTAATTCATCCAAACAGCCCATCAACCACCTTCCTAAAGGAACAAATATCCTTGCCTTATTCCTGAGGTCGCCAAGTTGAGCAGCTCTAATGCTACCCAACATCCCTCTTAAATGAGGCTCATCTTTAGGTTTAAACCCCGCACTCAACATTATAGCGGCTGTATTTCCTGCCTCAGCACATGAAGCTGTAATGACATCAAAAGCCACGTCCGAATCCACGAGTATTTTATTCAACCTTGATAACATTTCTTTCTGCATTTCCCAAAATATTCCATCTTTAACGTCCAAGGATGAGAGCAGGGTTATTATTTGCCGGTTCAGAAAACCAGGTTGAAATCTCGTCCAAGAGCAGATTTCAAGGATAGTGTGATCCGAGTCAAATTTCTTCATACTTCGTCTCACAGAAAGGCGGATACCATCATTCTTTGCCGGCCAACATGCGACAACACCTTTACAACCAGCATACCTTATCTGATAAGCACAAGGAGGATTGACACTTAATTGCAACTTCTCTGCAACTTCTATAGCTAGATCTGCCGACATCATGCCGATTCCATCAGAGAATACATATCCATTTCGTTCTATCTCTGGAAGCTCAGAAACCTCGCTTGGAAGGACTTCCACTGTTGCATAGGTTGATGAAAAGCACTGTCCCATCCTAGCAGCACATTTTGCAATATTCCTGTTACTGAACTTCCCCATCCAGCTTATGATGCTGGTCACCCTAATTTTCGGGACTTCTGCAAAAAACCATGCAGAACGATCCCTCAGCTGGTTAGCTGAGAATGCCAAAAAAGAGTACTTTCTACCACACAGATAAAATCCTTTACGCAGAATACTTTTCACCCTTTGGAAGATAGCAGTTCTCTGGGGATTAGAATTTGATGTAATTTCTCTCACAACGCTAGCAGCATAGTATGTCAGAACATTCCTATTCAAGTTCCGCATGCCCTCATCCATGAAAGTAACTCGCAAAAATCGATCTGAAACATGTTTATAGTTCCTGAGGACTCTATTGGATAGCTCCACAGTTGGCGGAAGACAGTATGCTTTGGTTGGGGTAATAACCAACCTCCTAACCTCTACAATATCATCAGACTCTCCAGTTCTCTCGAGAAGGTTAGGATTACTCAACAGCCATCTCTGGATGTGAGCTAACTTCTGAATAGCATTATTGACAGGCCTTTTGTAAGAAAATATGTGCTTGAGTGCAGCTAAATTAACCCCCTCCTGATACCTTCTAAGCAAACAAAAGAATTCATTAGTCATCTGATGCTGATTAATTATGCCTTTGTGCAAAACCGCATTCACCAGAAACAAGACCTTAAAGGTTATGCCTTCCTGGTATTGGAAGCAGAAGAAAGGGTCTGACAGGGACACCCCAAAATCAGGTTCATCTCTCATCCGGAGCCTCTGACCGTTGCATGGTTCTACCATGGGCACCCTACTTTCAGAGAAATATTTCATGGCTTTCTTAAAGCTAGGACCATTGCGAGGCCGAATTGAAATACGGTAGGTATTACACCTACCAATGGCTCCACTACGTGTAATGTCTGTGGTTCTGATCCATCGATCATCATCATCTAGTAAGTCAAATGCAACTGATTCTTCAACATCATCATCAGCAGTTCTGTAGAAAACCAATGGGGAAGAAGCCAGCTGCAACAATATTACCAAAGACGAAAAATCTTTACACTCCTTTATGTCGTTGATTTCCCTCAGAAAAAACTCAATCTTGAAATTGCATTTTATAACAGTATGTGTTGCTTCACCACGGAAAGAGAAAACAGTATCCTTTGTGAAAAGAATTCTGCATGTCCCATTGAATGGATCCACAAGAAAGTCAACACCATTTCGAGGTCCCCTCCAACCAACCACAAGATCATCATTACCAACCAATACTCCAATTTCTACATTAACATCCGAAAACTTAAAGGGCATGGTAGATCTTCTCCTCTCATTCAACAAAAAGGGATTCCCAGGACCCAAACTAACCTTCAAAGGCTTCTCTTCTAATAATAGTTCATTACGCGCAGCAGCAGCAAGAGCATACTTGGCGGACCCTGAAGATGCAAAATGAACGAACGCATGAGGTTCCACTTTTGTGTAATCATTCATACTTCGGACCGTCTCTACATCAACGTCATAAATTGGGTAAGATTCAGGAGGAGTGGATGAAGTCTTCAATCTACACCTCCACACTTGTCCAACATGCTCTTCCAGATATTCGGAAAGCTTTTTCGCATCGACATCATTGCCGAACCCACCAACACTAATTTGAGTCACTACAAGATCCTTTTCAGAACCCTCAGATCCCATCTTTCTCTTTAAAAAGTCGCAAGTACTTCGACTCACTTATACACACAACCTCCACGTTCACCTGTTACATGACCCAATATTTGTGAATAAAACAAAACAACATAACAAATCTTATAGAATGGACAACGTATGAGGCAAGAAATAATTAATTATTTACAGAACAAGTTATGATGAGAACCAACAGAAAAAATAAAGGGAAAACAAGCTTACTCGTCCGTTCATAAAAACTAAAAATCTCGAAGTCTCAAGATGTTCACCAGCATTTCAGAAAACAAAAACCAAATGAAATGTATAAGCTATCCACATTACAAAATTTTTAAATAAACCCTTAACTTCAGGTGTTTTTAACATTTTCTTGAAATGTATAAGCTGCCTTACAGAATCCTCTTCCCTTTTCTTCTCACAATAGAAAACCCAAAATGGCTTCAAATTTTTGTTACAAGTATAAGTTACGGTAATATTTATTAAAAAAAATCATTTCTTTGACAATGCACCTCAAGAAAACCGTAAAGTGCTTTCAACTATTTTCAGTGACATAATTTCATCACACTAGTATTCCTATTTCAGTCAGTTCACCTCTAAAAGGAATTTGCATGACAAACTGCATTATTAGCTATGTATCGATATGAATCAGGACCAATTGTTAAGAATAAAGAAAACCCGCAAAGATTATTCATAAACAAACACAATCTTGAAGGAGTATCAAGAAATCGTGGTGAAACGCCGCATTTTCTGAAAATTTTTTTACGATTTAAAAAAAGCAAGAGAGGACTTAAAAGTATGGTAATTTCTTCTTTGATTCTTTTGGGTGAATTTTTGAGAGCTTTTCCTGATCAATCACGCGAACTAACAGAGAGCGGGAGCAGTGAATGTTGATTGGATTCTTACGGCAAATGGAATCAAGAAGGTATTGTGTTAATTAACCAAAAACAAAAAAGATCTTTATTAATTACTCTCCAAATTATTTTTTTCTGTAGACGACGTCGTTTGGACATGATTTGATATCCTGATCTATCGTGACGTTTGGACATGAGTTGAAGTTTTATTTCGACATGTAATTTAAATTAGTTATTTTGTACTTTTTCTAATAAACATGAATACTTTAGAAAATTCTCATGATTCTTATACAATCTTACTAATGATCAAAAGTTCAAAACATAATATAATACTCAACCGAAGGGTCTTTCTAAAATTACAGTGTTTATTGATCGAACTTTAGTTCAATAAAAAGGAACATTAAACATGAGGTGTAGTGTAATTACTATTTAATATAAATCACCCAATGGTGTGGACTAATGGTCAATGTAAGTGGGTTGGGAACCTGAAATCGCATGTTCAAATCCCAATAGAGACAAAACATACCAGACGATTCTTCTCATCCGTCCTAGCCTTGGCGGACAAAATTACCTGGTTTCTATTGCTGGTGCAAGGTGGAAGGTATCCCGTAGATTTAGTCGAGGTGCACGAAAGCTCTCTTGGACACCACGGTTATCAAAAACAAAAAAAACTACTCTTTAAACATGAGGTGTAGTGTAACCACTCTTTAATATAATTCTCTCATATGATACGGATAATCTCTTTACATTGAGCTGCATTTTTCGATAAGGTGATCGAGAAGATGAACCAATATTGTTACTTTGAGTCAGTTGTTAATCAATATCATTAGCAATAAATTATACCATTGTATTTACATTTCATGCATATTTCATCACTTCTTTTATATTTCCGGGAAATTACTTTTTTAATCATTTCTTTTATTTTGCACCTCAAGGAAACCCATAAAGTGCTTACAACTATTATCAGGGATTTAATTTCAACACATTAATTCAAAACGAGAGAACCCCAAAAAGAATCTGCACAACAAAATGCATTATTATCTATAAATTGATAATGAATCAAGAACAATAGTTTGTTAAGAATAAAGAAAAGCCACAAAGATCATTAAAAAAAACACAAATTCTTGAAGAGAATATCAAGAAATCATAGTAAAAAGGACTTACAAAGAACAGTAATTTCTGCTTTAGGGTGAAATTGTTGCTGATCAGTCACGCCAACTAAGAGAGAGCAAAAAGCCAAGAGGAGTGTGTGAAAAAAGCAAGTTCAAAAGGTATTTAAGTACTATATATGTTAATTGGAAAACAAAAAGAGCTATACGTAGTAATTAGAGTAAAAAGAACTAACTTCTTTTCCATGTGTTGTTTGGACATGATTTGAAAGCTTGAACTACAGCCACATTTGGGCATGAGTAGAATTTTTATTTCAATATATAATTTAAATTTGTAAAGTTGTATTTTTTTTATCTTGCTAAATGAGTAAAAAATTATGATAAAATATAATAATTATCACAATGTTTTTTTTTTTTAAAGAATACAATATTTATAGATAAAACTTTAGTGTAATAAAAAAGAAAATTTAACGTGAATTATAATATAATCATTTTTTAATACTATAATTTTTCGAATTAGATTCTTTCGATTTCCATACCGAAAATACATTTACGAAGTTGTTTCAATTTTTTTATTGATTGGCAATTATACCATTGTGTTTATATTTCGTGAATATTTTAAAACTCTTTTGATATTTATGAAAAAATTTATGAACATTCTACTAGCTATGACTATTATCATGTGTATCAGTATCATAATGATTATGCCTTGTTTCAAAAGGTTAAAAATAATGTGTTGGTGTAGAAGTTAATTGACAAAGGATAGACATAAATGACAACTTGAGAGAATTGGTTGAATGATAAATACCGTTAGACCAATAAATTCAAGTCATTAAGAGATAACAAGATGAGAGCTTCTAGGAAAAAGTTGAAAAGTTATTAACAAGATGAGAGCTTCTAGGAAAAAGTTCGAAAAGTTATTGAACATAAATATCATTATTCTCCATTTACATTTGATAGAAATGGTTGATAAATATAAACATCTTATTCAAATAATCTACAAACACAGAATTGCAATATGAAAAATGTAAAAGCAGATCAATAATAGTGGAAACTAAAAACATCTAATATTAGGATAGCACGTTAATCACTTCGGTGGGGCAGGGCGGGTGGGTTGGAAATTATGTAAAAGCAGATCAATATTAGTGGAAACTAAAAACATCTAATATTTGGATAGCACGTTAATCACTTCGGTGGGGCAGGGCAGGGTGGGTTGGAAAGTAGAAAAAAATGCTATAACGGTGGGACAGGGCGGGTTAAAATTTTGCGGATGTCATCCCTACTTAAGAGCAGTACCACTACCAAAGATGGTGATCTGAACAAGTTGTCATTTCTTTCTTGGTAAAAATATAAGAAAATCTAACTAAGTGGTAGAGGAGACTAATACTTAACTGATTCAAGATACATTATACTTTCAAAGACACCCGTGTTTCATGAACTCATCGGTGACACCTATGTTCTAATGCCACATTTTTTTAACAAACCTTTTAAAGAAAATTTTGTTGGCTTTTATCTGAATTCATAATTTAATAAATGACTGGATCATTAATAAAAAGGAAAGTGTAGGCGCGTACTCTAGCTGGACCTGTGTAAGTAAATGGTGTTAGTATACATTCTTTTTCTATTAATATTCAGTGTACTTGGAAGAATTTGCATGAAGTAACCATACCCATGCCACATCTTTTTTATGTAATTATATCAAAATAAATGAGGATTTGTGTACCGATAGAATAGGCCTAGTTTAGCCTGCAAAGATTACTGATGTTGTACATTGTTTCTTGAAAGATCTCAATAGAAGAAGGTAACGAAGGAACTTCGGGGGAGGCTGTCCTGTTATTGTTTATACAACAACTAAAAATGAATTTAATATAACAGTAATTAAGTTGCATGGAATGGAGAAAAACATACGACATCGCCACGAGAAATCCCGAGGAGGGTGAGAGCGGAAGCAAGACGGAGACAGCGATCACGGGTCTGTCTCCAAGTAAACTTGAGATTTCCATGAACGATAGAGAGCCGATCACTATACACAATTGCTGATCTTTGTAAGAAGCTTATGGGACTCAATGGTACGTAATTGGCTGAACATTTCACTGTGCCCTCCATTTCAATGTGTAGGATTTGTTTCTATTTCAGTCGGAAAAATTAGGCTGGGCGAGGAGGAAGAAGAATTAGGATTTATTAGTGTTATCTATGAATAGAAAGCCATAAATAAATAGTCATGAATATAGTTTTTAACATTATTATTGAATTTTTGTGAGAGAAGCGGCACTCATCATTATGGTCAAATATCAATAATAATTTAAATTTAAAATAAAATGATTTTTTTTAAGAAAAATATTCATGGCCAAATGGGCCTAAACAAATTTTTAATGTTAATCCATTCTTGCAACCAATATGCTAATTTCTATCTTCAGAAACAAAGTAATTTTTAGCTTGGTACCAAACTACTTATTTCTTCAAAAATAAAGAGTATATTTACTAACTTGCTCTTAATAAATACTCCTACTTTAAAAGAGTTCAACTTTAAATCATTTATTTGGATGGTAATTATCCACGATATGATATTTCAAGATGTCTATTTTCATCATTTTTTTAAATATATTGTATGATTTGTCATAGATGATCATGAAAAATCTTATTTTATGTAATCATCGATTTGGTAGTATCTCATGATCATGTTGTAATTTTGTATTTTATCTTAATTTATTATTTAATAAATATATTTTATTATTTATTCTATCTTTTTATTGTAGCCGTATTCTGTATCCTATTTTTTTTAATAGGTTTATTCTTCAAATTATTAAAGTGTGAGATTATGTAACGAAGAAAAATGGTACAATCTATCCAAATATGATATTTAATCAAAATAATACAGTATCATACAATATAACACAAGACAACATAATACAATACCATGCATTATGAAATAATGTGAAAAAGTTTCTTGATTTCTAAAACTTAATTTTATTTAAAATAATAATAGGGATATAGTCATATACCCTAAATCCAATTTTACATATGTTGATTTGAACATATTAATATATGTTATTTGATATAATTATATGCCCTAGATCCAATTTCACATATGTTGATTTGAACATATTAATATATGTTATTTGATATAATTATATGACACATAATATTCTTTTATCTTATATTTAGTCAAATTCTTCGAGAAATAATTAATATGACATGGTCCTTGAGTAAGTCTTGAAATCTGACATCATGATGGAGATGCTGATAATGAGTGAGTCGTGTTTCTTATAACTTAATGTAAAATTGTTCTTGGTCGTAGGATTACTAATTAGGACATTAGCGATTCGATTAGATCAATAAGTATGTGATGGTATTTATTGTTGTGTTTTGTGGAGCCTAATCCTACTTTTTTTTTTGCAATCCTATTTGGAATAGGATTCGATTTTTTATTCCTATTTGGAGCTGGTTTTCGCTTTTAATAAAACACCACTCATTATCTATTAATATGGATACTTGAGAGAATTATATATAAGACTCAAATAGTAATTTGTCTTTGAAGGAAAATAGCACACAAGATAGGTTTCTTGAGAGAGTTTTCACCAAGAGTGTAAGAGAGAATTGTAAACATAACTCCCGTTTTGGGTTTATAGTGAAATTTACAGCGGCAAAGTAAACGTAGCTCTCGCCTTGAGAGTGAACCACTATAAATCTGTGTGTATTATTTATTATTTGTGGATTTAAATTATTTTTTGGTAAGCCGTATTTAGGTCTCAAGTCCTAACAATTGATATCAGAGCAACAAGTTGAGTTGTGCTTCAGAAAACAATAGAAGGTAAAGATGGTTCGGCGTACGGAATTGGGCCATTCGATGGTACAGATTATGTGTTTTGGAGAATGCAAATCGATGATTATCTGTATGAAAAAAGTTTCATCAACCGATGAGTTCGAAGGCGGAGAAGATGGAGGAAGCAAAGTGGAATCTTCTTGATAGACAGGTTCTGAGAGTATTCGATTGTCGTTGTTGAAATACGTCGCTCACAACATGGTGAAGGGGAAGACCACTGCAAGCATGCTGAAGGTTTTGTCTGAACTGTCTGAGAAACCTTTGGCTAACAATAAGGTATTTCTCATGAAGAAACTCTTCACTAAAAGATGGAGGAAGGTGATGCCTTTATGACACACGTGAACAAATTTAATATGATTGTCAATTAATTGTCGTTAGTTGAAATCGAGTTTGAAGATGAAGTTCGAGCCCTAATTCTTTTGACTTCTCTACCGAATAGTTGGGATCCAATGAAGGTTGCAGCGAGTAATTTCGTTAATATTGCTAAACTGAAATTCAATGATGTTAGAGATTGTATTCTTGCTGAGGAGGTTCAAAGAATAGATTCTGAGCAGACATTAATGAGTTCCGCCTTGAATATAGAGAACAGAAGAAGAAATTATAACCGGAATAAAGGCAGGTCAAAGTCAAGGAATGGCAGGGGTCAATCCAAACCCAGAAAACCTTTTGACTACTGGAACTTTGGAAAATCGAGTCACATCAAGAAGTACTACAAAGCACCACCGAGAAGGATGACAACAAGGATGGAATCAATGTCATTACTGAAGACATCATGATGCACTGTTGTTGTCTGTTGACACTTTTATCGACTCATGGAGACTAGATTCAGGAGCAACTATCCATACCACCGCATACCGTGACGTCATGGAGAACTATGTTTTTGGCAATCACAGAAAAGTCTATCTGGTATTTGGCAACCCCTTAGACATTATTGGTGTGGGGGATATTAATCTGAGAATGTCAAATGGCCAGATATGAAAGATCACGAGGGTCAAGAATATGCCAAAGTTGATGCATAATCTGATTTCATTAGGTCGTCTTGATGACGAAGGGCACCATATTACCTTTGGTAGTAAGGCTTGTAAGGTAACAAAAGGTGCTATGGTGGTTGGTCAAGGTCATAAGATGGGTATTCTTTACATGAAGACGAGCTGTCATGATACGATCACTGTTGTCAACAACAAGAAGTCAAAGTTTTGGCATTACAGATTGGGTCATATGAGTGAGAAAGGCATGAGGCTTTTGGTGACTAATGACATGCTTCCTGAGTTGAAGAAGGTGGATCATCACATGTGTGAGATCTGCATTTTCGGGAAAGCAAAGGCGAGTTATTTTTTCAAGCACCGGAAAGGAGCTGAAAGTTAAAAAGCTAGAATTGGTGCACACCGACGTGTGGGGACTAGCCCCTGTCCCCTCACTAGGAAGATCACAGTACTATGTGACCTTCATTGATGATTCAACGAGAAAAGTATGGGTTTATTTTATAAAGAATAAATCTAACATATTTGTTGTTCTCAAAAAGTGGAAGGTCATGGTTGAGAACGAGACAGACCTCAAGTTGAAGAGTTTGAGGTCCGATAATGGTGGAGAGTACATTGACAGTGACTTTAAGCAGTATTGTGCTGATAATGTGATCAAGATGTTGAAGACGATTCCAACTACATCCCATCATAATGGGATAGCAAAAAGAATGAATCGAACATTGAACGAGCGTGTCTAAAGTATGAGAATACACGTTGGAGTACCCAAGACTTTTTGGGCAGATACAATCAATACCATAACCTATTTGATTAATAGAGGACCCTTCGTTCATCTGGGCTATCGAATTTCACAAGAGGCTTGGAGTGGTAAAAAATAAATCTTTATTTTTGAAAAGTGTTTGGTTGTTTGTCTTATATTCATATTGATGATGTTGGTAGAAGTAAACATCATCTGAAATCTAAGAAGTGCTATTTTATTGGTTGTAGTGACACAAAATTTGGTTATCAATTTTGTGATGACCAAAATCAAAAGATCATCTGAAGTAGGAACGTCGTCTTTAATGAGGTGATGTACGAGGACAAGGTGTGATATATCTCAGATATTAGAGTTTCTGCAAATCAGGAGTCAAAATCGTGGACCTAAGAGATATCCATGCAACAGAAGATCAAGTAACTCGAAAGGAAAATGGGCAAGCTAGTGACTGAGAGGTAGATAAGAACGTTGACTTTGAGTCAAATCAATGGAGGCCAGTCACAGAGTTGCAGTGATCATCCAGAGTCGGCAAGCCAGTTCACAGGTTCTCTGCGTCTCTCAACTATATCCTGCTCACTAACAGAGGATAACCAGAAAGCTACAAAGAAGCGATGCAAGTTGATGAGCAGATCAAGTGGGAGTTGGCGATGAAAGATGAGATGGACTCGCTATCGTCCAATCACACATGAGAGTTAGCCAAGTTACCAGGAAGGAAGAAAGTATTACAGAACAAGTGGGTCTATCAGATAAAGGAGGAGCACGATGGAAGTATGCGCTACAAAACGAGACTGATTATGAAGGGATTTCAACAGAAAGAAGGAATTGGCTACACAAAGATCATCTATCCCATGGTTAAGTTGGTGACAATCAGAACATTTCTTGGGCTAGTAGTCAAGGAAGACCTACATCTTCAACAGATAAGGGTGAAGACAACCTTTCTCCACAGTGACTCGGAGGAGAAAATTTACATGCAACAACCTGAGGTCTTTGAGGTCGGAGGGAAGGAGAAACTGGTGTGTAAGCTTCAAAAGAGCATGTACGGACTGAAACGGAAACTGAGATAGTGGTACAAGAAGTTCGATATATTTATGAAGAAAGTCAAATTCTCAAAGTGTGAGGCAGATCATTATTGCTACTTCAAGAGACTTGAAGACTCCTACATGATACTTCTCTTTTACGTCAATGACATGCTAATCGTAGGAGCAAATTTATATGAGATTAATAGACTGAAAATCTATATTTATGAAGAAATCTATCGTGGGAGAAAATCTATATTTATAAAGAAAGCCATCGATATTTTACTTCTCTTTTTAATGCTCGGGTACAGCCACACTTGACTCTGAGGAATGATGATCGGAAAGGACTCCTAAAAAATATAATAAGAATATTAAAGTAAATTTAACTTTGAAAAATGATAATTTTGATGTTTTCGATGACATAACTCATTTAGAAGTTGAGGACTTTTTTGAAAATCAAAGTTGAAGTTTGATCATTTAATAGGAGACTACATTATGTTGTTTTTATTTATGTATTTTAATTTATCATGTTCTTTCTTATGTTGAAGTATTTAAAAAAAATTATAGTCTGTTTCATATTTCTCTTGATGTAATTTTATTTTTATAAATAAAATTTATCAGTCTTCAATTAAATTCAAGATGAGTAATAGGGATATGTGTTTTTGGATAGTACCTTTTGGATACTACACTATGAGAAAAAAATATTTCTCTTTATTTGGTTATGAAAAGACCTATATGAATACAATATCTGGTAATACAATTGATTGAGGGATCTGAAAGACCGGCCTTGTTACTATTTGGGGGAACAATGTTGGCCATTGATAATGCACTGTATAATAATAAGTCTTAAAAAACTTGTTAAGTTTCAAGGTTATTCGCCAAAATAATTTTTATAGTGAGATTGCTAATGAAGGAGAGGCTAAATACCATTATATTACTACAATAAATACAAAAAAAAAAAAATTATGCCTGAAATTACCTGCATTTTCTTCTGGGATGTACCATACAAGTAGTGGAACAATTGAATGAAATGCAATAATAAATAAAAGGTTTACTAATTCTAATATTTTTATCGTTTGGCATGGCCCGCTGAGCCATCCTGATTTAATATAATAGGCAGAATAATTGAGAATTCACATTAGAACATTTTAAAGAATATGAATGTTCTCTAATCCAAGAAATTGTCTGGTGCTGCTTGTTCTCAAGAAAAGTAGATTATCGAACCATCAACAACCAAGATTGTGATTGATTCTCCTATATTTCTAAAATTCATACAAGGTAATATATATGGGAAAATTTACCCTGTATGTAGAATATTTAAATAGTATATGATCTTGATAGATGCATCTACATGACGGTCACATGCGTGCTTATTATCAACTCACGAAGTCTTTTTTGCAAGATTGTTGGCTCAAATAATAAGGGTAAAAATAAAATTTTTAGATCATGCAATTAAAATTATTCCTCTTGATTATGCTAGTGAGTTTATATCTCAACATTTAATGATTATTGTATGTCCACTAGGATGACCACTGGATTATTGTTGCTCATGTTCATATCCAAAATGGTCTAGACAAATCATTCATTAATGTCACACGCTAAACCTAAACTTTGGACGCATCATGGTGTCTGAAATCACGAGGGGCTCCAAGATAACCATTAGCCTGGTATAAAACATAAAGTTTGAACTAAAAAGTAAATTGAAAGATGATACATGACCTAAATTTCATAACATAAATAAATAATATGAAAAATAATGCACTGATAAATGCATTATCTTAAAATCAAATATAATTGCTTGACTGAATGTCTATGAAATCTCTATTAATACTGATGAGTAGTTAGAAAAAATTTCAAGCAAACTCTAAATATATGCAAGTAAAGGAATATGATAAGAACACTGCATATATTATTCTCGAAGAATGAGGACTCACTATCTGTTGATTGGAATCTACTGGAACTTAATATCCACGAAGCTGAGAGGAATATCTGAATCTACAATGTGAATTTAGGTATAGATTATGCGTCAGTATTCTGAATATACTGGTATGTGGGATATGCAATAACCTTAAAAAATATACAATGTAATTAAACATAGGTAATAGAATATATATATATATATATATATAATCTGAGTATGCGAGAATTTAAATATGCATAAACTTTGAAAAAAATCATGAATCTGTTACTGATTTGTGAATTGAACATGTCTGAATTGTAGGACTGAGGAATTATAAATGCTTTAAACATAAAAATCTAGGACTATGAGATAATAAAGACCGATTATATGTATAAAGATTAATATTCGAGAATTGTGAGATTTTAAGTAAAACATATAAAGTCATAAAGAGATCAAACTTAACTAAAAAGGAAAAAAAATTGAATACATCAACAGAGGTCATGAAACTGAGTTTCAATGACTCACATTTAATCGAAACAAGCTGAAAAACTGGATATTATAATAACAATAATAAGAATAATAATAACAATTAAAAAAAAATAGTCATATCTGCATAAACTAGTGATTCATGCGACATGTTTAATCATATTCTAAAACTGAAAGCTGAACATACTGAGTATATGAATGAAAGTTTTTCTTAGCCAACATATAAAACCATGTGATCTACATGAATTTCGGTGTGCTTCCCATACACCAAAAAAAGAAGGGTGATAACCTGCATAAATTAGCATTAAACATACACTAGGATCCTTTCGCTATGCCTCGGTGATGCCGGATAATAAAACCTACGGTGGTGACATAGTTATGGAACTCAGGTTGTATAAAGCTTTGTTCTCTCGGTGCTCAATAATCCTCCCAAAGCTTATTACATATGCATTTCTCATTTAAAATTTTATATTTGGCATATCTTGTCCATATCATTCATAAATCATATCGTATCATATCATACCATATCATAGTTCTTGCATCAAATTTCATGAGTCATTAGAATTCATAGAGAATCATCATATGAGTAATTTCATGTAGTTTATCTAAAAGATTAAAATCATATAAAATTTCATGCCAAATCATGTAAAATATCAAATTCATGAAAAATAATATAAATCATATAGAACTTGCAAAAAAATAGGAGTAAATATCGCGTGGGATAACAAGAATTTAAAATTCAACATAGCTCATGATTTGGGTTAGAATATCATGTAAACATTCATGCTAATTCATGTAAAATGTCAAATTCATGAAAAATAATAAAAATCATATAGAACTTGCAAAAATTAGGAGTAAATATCTCTAGGGATAAACAAGAATTTAAAATTCAACATAGTTCGTGATTTTGGTTAGAACCCTAATTGGAAATTCATCGAACTTTACTTGAAAACATTAAAAACTTAGGCATGAAGCCGAAAGAAACCTTCATTCAATACCCACATACCTTATCATGAAGATTTAGATAAAACTTTTGGTGGAGACTTGAATTATTGAACTTTGAAGGAAGATATTTGGAGGAGAGCTTGGGCTTGATAACCTTGGAGCTTGAACTTGAAGAAATTCTTCTACAGAGTTTGTAGAATTGAAAAATTTTATATTTGGCATATCTTGCCCATATCATTCATAAATCATATCATATCGTATCATATCATACCATATCATAGTTCTTGCATCAAATTTCATGAGTCATTAGAATTCATAGAGAATCA
>JBDJHY010000002.1:16809468-16819962 GCA_039654485.1 Withania somnifera
TGAATTTCAAATCCCTGACGTAGAGTCTATATGTCCTTTGTTCATGATTTTGGTAAAATTTTTATATGTGAAGGGCAAGATTAATGGCATGGTCAGTTGTAGGGTTAGAAGCATGGTCCGTGGTCAAGTTTTTATGATTATAAACTAAGAATTTTGGATGTTAAATTCTAAGTCTTGTTCATGAGTCAGTTTAATTAAAAAAAAGTTTAAATATAAGAATGAGACAGTAGCATGACATAGACAGTAACTTCATGAGTTCATGGGCCCTTATGTGGTCAAGATTGCCAATATATGTTCATGTTTAGTTCATGATCTCTTTTAAGAGTAGTATTAGCAACTTAGTACTTATCCCGTGCCCTATGTTTCCAAACACAAGTAAGTTCATAGCCCAAAGTGGCGTTTATAGTTCATGACCCTTACTTTGACAATTTTGAGACCCCCATCCAGCATAGGGATGTATGTTGGATCTCTAGCCTTGTGCTTGAGGAATGTAGGTTATAGAACCTCCTATGCCAGTCATGTGTCAGTGAGTCAGTATGGTCAGAAATAGGTTAAAAGGAAAAGTTAAGTATAAAAAGAAGGCTTTTAATTAATTATTATCTTATTGCATATATTTGCTTAATTGAGTCGAGTCTTGAAAGTTGAAGCTTTTTCAAAGAAATATTTTTAACCTCCACATTATTGGATTTTATGCTGAGAGTCAGAGTTAAAACTTGATTTAAAGATGCTAAGTCTGATGTATTATTTGGGTTTATTTTATACTCTCGAAAGTCAAAGAATTTTAGCTAAAATTACTGAAGTTGCATGTTTTACTTATTGAGTATATTATAATTATTCATACATTGGATAACCATGAGTTATCTATTATCGTAGCCTATTGTACCTGCTCACATACTATGTACTAACCCCATACTTTCTATATTATTGTAACCCTCATGCAGATCCTGCCAACCCTTCAGTCGCCCATGGTTCATTGGATTTACACTCGTAAAAACTAGAAGATAGGTGAGTCCTCATTGCTTCGAGGGCCAAGATGATTGAGTTTTTTTGTTCTTTCATTTTGAGTAGAGCCAGACTGATAGAGATGTTCATTATTTGCATTTCTCGAGGCTAGCTAGAGATCTTGTCCTAGTAGTCAAATATTTAGCATATAGTGGCTTTCAAACAAATATTGATTTAGACTTAAATATTGAGTTTTAATTTATTGATCTACTATATGATATGAGATTCACCATTGCTTATGTTATTGTTGATATTGCTTTTGTTGAGTGTAAGTAATAGAGCCAAGCATGATCCAAGGATCCATCCAAGGCTACTGAGGTAATTTATTGGCTAGGTATGCCGGTCTCGCCTAGTGGGTAAATTCGGGACATGACAAAAAGACTCGGACAACTTAGGACCTAGACATACATAACTTGTAGCAACTGGTCCCTTGTTGAAGAATATTTTGCTTTGGTATTTGATGGCGCCTTTTACAAGGACAAAACCCCTTTTTATACTTGGATCCAAAACCTCAAAAGAATCCCATTGGACAAAGTAAAGAAAAAAACCACTGCAATGTTGCCGTAAAACTACAGGGGTCGTACAAGGTAAATCTGTATTGGTTGACCATAAAAACATCATCATATGTACCAGGTCCCTTCATCAGATTTTCTATTCATAAAAATCATAGAGATATCAATATTCCCTTATTGATGATGCAAAAGCCAAACGATCTTCCTTTATACTCCTTAAGAAACCTCAGTTCCCCTGTCACCAATCACCACATCAATCAACTTTGTAAACCACTACATCAAATCAATTTCCCTTGAAAGCATAAGCTTCTACTTTAGTTCCCATTTGTAGAGTCTATACCAGGGGGTTCACAACCTAGTTTTCTTTTACACAGATCATCCCTAGTTCTTTTTTTATTCAGATTTTAGTTCCCCTCACACAAAATTACAGATATTAATTCCCTCATATATAATTTCCCCCTTTTTAGCATCATTAAAATGAACAAATAGTAAACCACGTAAGGTATAGAAATTCACAATTAACTCATGGACATTAGAGAAATGACTACAGAAATAAGAGAACAAAAGCAAGAGTGGAGGAAGTATACAAGGAAAGACATGTTTATGGATCATTAAATAGCTACCACCAAAAGTACATATAGATACTTGAACCAAGTAGTAAATGATGTGACACAAGGGAAGAAGAAAATCACAATAGCAGAGAGAGACAAACGAGGTATAAAGATGGAAGGGGAAAAAAGGTAGAAACATGCCAGGTTATAGAAATATTCTTAAGCAGCATATCCATGCGCTCCTCTGTAGCCTCATGAGCACGGAGCAATTTCCTTATAAGATCACAAACTTCATTTTTCAGAGCAGTATTCTAAGAGTTTAACTGAGTATTTTCTTCTCAAAGGGAATTTAGAGGAACGAATCCCTCACCAGGTATCACATATACTACATGCAATAGGGCTTTTATGCTTTTTTTTAGCTAGAATGGTAGTCATCTTTTCCAAATCAATAGTCGATCTCTACTGATACATAATCATATTAGAGACTCTAGGGCGTGACTCAAGGCTCTCTTAATTTTCAATGTATTCACATTCTTACAAGGTGGTCGGACTAAATGTATGGTTTTTGGTTCCCTAATTCCTCCCACTTAGGCAAACCATGTGATAATGTAATATCCATGCCAAAAAACCATAAGCCAATCCATGACTTAATCCATAACTGACAAAATCTTCCTTCTATGTTCATTGGCAACTGATTGGTTAAAGAATTAATAAGGCTTCCACGAGGAAGAGGTTAGTGGTTCCTGAAATGGACCTTTTCTCAGTACGTGATAAGATTCTTGTTAATTATTTCAAATACCAACTGATACAGTCTAACAAGTTATTTTAGAAGGCAAGCATTTCTGTAACACTTGAAAAAATCCCCTATATGTTGCATAGGCTAATTAAAGAAAGTTGGTGCATTTTCATCAAGATCTAGAACTGCCAGTTTTCATGGGTCGTACCACGAAATGTGGAAGGGTTTCATTGCCCGTGAAACCATGCATGCAACCTGTCCAATGATACCTTTGCATTTCCCCAAAAATCTTAATTTTTTCGAAGTATGAGGAGGGTTCATGGATCATCCCACAAATCGTCAAAAGGGATGACGGTCAGTGAAGTGAGATGTGGAATCCATCCAGTGTCAAGCATGGGGAAAAATTTCACGGATCAATCTACAATCCTTCAAGTGACTTGATGGACTGTCAACTAAAGCGGAAAACACACCCAATTCCTACTTTAATCAGTTTTTTGCCAGGGACTTTTCAGTCTCTCCCTACTTTAAATCTCAATCCACTAACATTTTAGTGTATTTTAGTACGGGTATAAATATCAAAACTTCTTATTTCTCCCATTATTTCATAATCTTACATAAGATGAAAGCCATTGATCAGTTACTCTATGAAGGCTAAAGAACTAGGGTTTCAAGGTCAAGTCTTCTCCTTAATTTCAAGCATCAATTCTCCAAGGTCTCAGGTATGCAAGATAATAAACAAGGTTCCTCCCATCTCTTGTGCCCAAACCCTAGATTTTATAATTTAATCTTTTGATAAATTTTATGAGTTCTTATTATTCCCCATGACATATTTCATTGCTATAAACATATCATTATGCTTGTTTAGGAAATTTTCTTGAACTACATTGATACATCATAATTTGCAAATTCCAAGGATTATATTTGAGGCTTGATGATTAACACTTAAAGAAAGCTAATTTGGAATTAGTCATAAATTTTTGAGTGAATTATATAACTTGTATTAGTATCCTAAACTAACAAGATTTCAAGAATTTAGTCTCTTTTAATATTTGATATGAAAATCTCTCTAAGTTGCTTAAGGTTAGTGAACTTCACTTGCAAGGTCTAAAGGCCATGTTTTACCCAAAATCTGAATAATTACAGATAAGAACTATTGAATTGGGATGTTTTTTTGTATCATTATAAATCACAGATCCAATCATGATTTCACAAGAACTTGAAAGGTTTTGATAGATTTTGCCCAAAGAGGCTAAGATATGTTTCTTTGATCAATTTTTACTTAAATTGTTATAATTGGTCAAGTCAGGAGCAATTGTATATTTTAGGAGTAGTATTAGCATCAAGTGTATTGGGTTGACAGACCTGATCCTAAAGCTATATTTCCAATCATAAGATAACATGATAGCCTAAAGTAGAACTCATTATGACAGACCCGACTTAGTTAGATCCACTAGGTTAAATTGTAAGGTACTGTACCTTAGCAGTATAAAGTACTTCCCTCAGCTGGTGTGCTGCTGAATTCCATGTCTGCTCACATGATCTTATATGTCAGTTATGGAATCTCTCAAAATGTTATGTGTCAATATTTAAAAGAATTATTTCACTAAAGAAGGAGACTTAATAATTTTACTTACCTGAATTGTTTAAGTTTTATTCATTAAAATTGTGGTTAGTCATTATAACTGATCATGCCTTGCATATCTTATTCATGATATTTACTTGTTTACTTCGATAATCTTATTTATACCTATTATTGTTACCTTCTGGAAGATTTAGTACTTTCCATGTATTGATCATATGTTTGTGCTGCATGCTATTACTATGCAGATCTGGCCGTCCATCCACATGCTTGTGAGTGACCAAATTTTCTATCCCAGTTCAAGCTAGAGTTTTGGTGAGTTCCAAAAATCGGGAACTAGTCTATTTCATTGGCTTATTTTTTCATTAGAGCTTTATGTTAGGCTATTATTTATTTATTTTTATTTATTATAAGGTTATATGGGGACTTTCCCTGGCAGCCTAGTACTTCATGGTTTTAGAGGCTTTCAGACACTTTGCTTGTATGTTGTTGAACTTAATAGTTTCATATTTATTTCAGCAGTATTTATTTATTCTAGTGACATGTCTACTACAACTATGGATTATTATTTGTTGCTTCCACTGAGAGTGATTATTCATGACTGAGCAAGGAACCAATGGTCCATCCGAGGCTGCTGAGGCAGCTTAGTATCAAAGGATTCCTTGTCGCATTTAGGGGGTGAGTTCGGGGAATGACAAACTTAGAATTAGAACCTTATGTTCAAAGTGTCCTAGGATTTCTATCACGATCCGATTTCTCAGATTATGAGGGCACCTACTATACCAAGGATAACCAACCCAGTACTCCAAAACTGAAATAGAGGACTACCATATCAAATACGAAAAATACAAGTTTAATAAATAGTATGTAAATGAATAAAGTGAAAGTATAAAGAATAAAAATAACTGCCCAAAAT
The DNA here is from genome assembly GCA_039654485.1 of Withania somnifera. Lineage (NCBI taxonomy): Eukaryota > Viridiplantae > Streptophyta > Magnoliopsida > Solanales > Solanaceae > Withania > Withania somnifera. The sequence goes on from JBDJHY010000002.1 coordinate 16,814,765, forward strand.
CCGGTATCAGTGTAATACGAACCACTACGTACAAAACAAGAAATCAAAAGTCTAATATAACTATATCTTCGAAAATACATAGAGATCAAAAGAAATACTGAAGAGAAGCAGGAAAAGCTGGATGCCAAGCTCACCATGAATCCCCAAAAATTAATTTAGTCTGCACGAAAAATGATATGTAACTAAGGTCGGGCACCTTTAATCGGATCTGCACACGTGCAAGTGTAGTATGAGTACAAGTTGTTGAAGCAACCCGTACCCATTAGTCTTTAAGGGCCCACTACACATATAACAATAATAAAAGTAGTGAATAACGAAAGACAATAAATCTGGTCACGGTAGCAAATAGTACACCATGGAAGCTAGCTACTCAAATAAGAATCAAGTAACAATTAGAACATGTATCGCTAGCTAATCACATAAGAGGATCTCAGGCAATAAAGAAAAACATACTCGAATCCATGTAATAGTATATGTGAATAGTAATAACAACAATTGGGAGTCAAAAGAAGACAGGAGAAGAACAGGAACGTTATACCAGTAACCTCAAGTAAAGGATGAATGAATGACTAATAATATAACGCACACATGAAGTATCAAATAACTAATGACAACAGTTAAACAGTAATAACACTACTAAAATAAAGCATATAAATGCTGCCAAGTCCCCCATACAGAAGCACAACTTACACAAAAATATGCTCACCCATAGGTAGCTACATACTACCAGGGGTACACTGAAGAAAAAATATGTAGAACAATAAATACAACCCATGAAATAACCAGTCCTGCGTATGTTTTTCCTGCGGTACCTATAGGTACAACAAGCCGAATCCATAGAAAGATAACCTAAATATTCCTGGTATATCTCTCCTCTGTCCTATACCCCCTTCGTATCGTTGTAGCCCAGAGGCAAGGTCCATGGAGGTATGTCAGTTATAAAGTTAGCAGTGGGTATGTCCCAATAACTCTTCAGTATGAATAAAGGCTTCAAATACTAGATGATGTAGTGTTCTTTCAGTATTGAGTCTAATAGGGATATTGTCTTTGTAGTTTATTTTGCTTATTCATGATTCATATCTTGACTTTATGAGGATTAGTTCACATTTATAAGCTTCCCAAATGTGTTATTGCTTTGATAGACATGTATATGTGCCAAAGGATAACTTGGATGCACTCATGGATTCTAAGCACCATATATTATCCAGGATGTATAAACCTGGATCGTGATACTTATAGTATATATTTAAAACAAAATCTCTTGCGCATGAGGAATAACTGTTCTTTGGAAGTCCTTAGGCTAAGTATTACCTTTAAAACAAAAGTTATAACATATTTCAAAAATCAGTACATAATGTAGTAGTGTTAATCCTTGCCCATGGGGAGTAACTTGTTGTTTGAAAATTCTTGGATTAAGTCTTGCCTCTAAGTCAAGAGATATAGAGTATTTCATAAATCAAGACCTCTTTCCCATGAGACGTAACTCGTTATTTATAGCTCCTTGGGCTAAGTCTTGCTATAATTCAAGAGTTATAGAGAATATCATAAATTAAGACATAATAGTATCAATTCTTATCCATGGGATGTAACTAGTTATTTTGAAGTCTTTGGGCTAACTCTTGCCTTAGAGGTAAGAGTTATAGAAGCATACCATTAATCAAGATATAATATGGTAGTGTCAACTTTTGCACATAGGACATAACTTATTGTGTTGCAATTCTTAGGCTAAGTCGTGCCTTGGCAAGCGGTATAAAGTATCTCATAACTAAATACATAATAAGATATTGTCAACGTTTTCCCATGGAGCATACCTTGTTCTTTAGAAGTGTTTAGGCTAAGTATTTCCTCTAAAGAGCAAGTTATACATCATCTCATAAATAAAGATATAATGTGGTAGTGTACATTCTTTCTCAAGGGGCATAACTTATTTTCTGGCAGTCCTTGGACAAGCTTTGCCTCTAAGAAAATAGTTATCGAGCATTTCATAAGTCAAGACACAATAAGGTAGTATCTAGTCCTATAATGGAGCATAATTGTTGTTACATGAGCTAAGTTGTTAATGATTTTTAAAACATTGATTGAACCAAACAACACCTAATTGGTTTTAATATTTTCTTAAGTAAAAATAAAGATTTCAATCAAAATGTACAATCGTACCCGAAAATAGGTTTTTTTATTTTATAAAAGTATTTAAAAAATTCAAACCAAATAAATTTGAAACATTAGGTATTGGAAAAAATTATCTTGAACATTGACAGTTGGCTCTTGGGGTAAATTATATTTAAAAAAATATAAATAAATAAATAAGTAGTTTTTAGCTCCATAGATGAAACAGAGTAAAAAGAAAAAGAAAAAGAAAGGAAAAATAAAAATAACCAACAACAATAAATCTAGTAATTTCCCACAAAGTTGGGTCTGGGAAGGGTAGAGCGAACGCAGTCCATACCACTACCTCAGATGTGAGTAGATAGGTTGTCTTTGATAGACCCTCAGCATAAAACGAAAACAATTCAGAAAAAGGCATAATACGATATTAACAGATAGTACAGGAAACAATAGAAAGTACCAAAAATAAGACTACCACAGAACAATGCTACAAACAATCAAGTTGACCCAATACTTCTCACAAAAACATCAAGAGAGTGTCACTATAAACATATCACTAGGACTCCTAGCACTACAATCAAATCAAAGTAGGTCTAACTACTAACAAGAATACAAACCTACCTACTATTCTTCTACCCTAATCGCGTCCTCCATAGTTTTCTATCTAGGGTCATGTTCTCGGTAAACTGTAACTGCTCAATGTCATTTCTAATCATTTATCGCTAATATTTCTTCGGTCTACCTCTACCTCCTGAAATCATCCATAGCCAACCTCTCACACCGACGAACTGAAGCATCAGTGCCCTTCCGATCACATGCCCAAACCATCTCAACCTCGCTTCCCGCATTTTAACTTCCACTGAGGTCACTCCCACCTTGTCTCAAAATATTAAGAAAAGAAAAAAAAAGAAAAAAAAAGAAAAAAGGAAAAAAGAAAAAACAAGAAAAAATAAAAAAGAAAGAAAGAAAAGAATAAGTTTTAGCTCCATTTATTTATGAAGACACAAATAACCTATAATATTAAATTCCTTTTAGCTTATTTATTTTTATAGATAATAATAAGATTGTATGCATAATTACTGAGCATTTTATAGATTTTATTTTTGGGCAATAAACTATCAATATTATCATATCAGTTCTTGGTAGACTAGTTAGATTGAAAGTTTTTTCTACTGGTGGTTGGCTTGTTATGTTTAGGGTGTGTAGTATACTATATAAAAGAGCTAGTTAATTACTTGATAATTTAGTAGTTCTTGCTTGGTGTTTGTAGTTCTTGAGCTGTCTTTATTCTTTAGTTGTTTGGTTTATAATGGTAGGATAGGGTCATGTCATCAGTCAATTTGAAATTAAGTTGGGGTCGAGGTCAAGGTCATGGTGACATCGAAGTTAGGCAATGGGTGGGGCGATTTCATGGGTTAAGGGGACCTCTAGGCTAAGAGTCGGGTCTTGAAATATAGAAAAATTACAAGGTAAGTCCATAGAACTAGTGAAGATTCTTAGGAAGGGAAGGATTAACATAGCTTGTGTCTAAGAGACCAAATGGGTATGATCTAAGGTGCGATATGTGGAGGAATATAAGTTGTACTCATGAGAAGTGTGGAATAGGAATGGGTAGGGATTTTAGTAGATGGAGATCTTAGAAGCAGGTGGTAGATGTCAAAAAGGTTAACAATAGGATGATATCAATTAAGTTGGTTGTTGAAAGATCTAATTTGGAATATTATTAGTGCCTAAGCTCCGTAAGTAGGTTTTGACGAGAAGGAGAAACATATCTTTTGGGAGAGTTTAGATAACATTGTAAGATGCCTGCCCATCACTGAGAAGAATTTCATGGGAGGATATTTCAATAGGCTCATTGGGTCTTCTCCCAGGGGTTATGTCGAGGTGCATGAAGGATTTATTTTCGAAGAAATAACTGAAGGAGGAGTTTTTCTTTTGGATTTTCATAGAGCCCTTGGGTTAGTGGTGGTGAATTCGAGCTTTTGTAGTTCGGTGGCCAAGACTCAATAGACTTTTTTCTCCTTAGAAAGGGGGACAAAGGTACTTATAGATATTACAAGGTCATCCGAAGTGAGAACATATCAACTCAGCACAAGCTTTTAGTGATAATTTAAAGATAAAGAGGATGAGGAAGAAGAGAAATGTGGATGATTGACCTATGATCAGATGAGGTAACTTAACTATGGCCACTGTCCTGGCGATATGGGAGAAGTTAATAGATATAGGGGCTTGGGAGAGTAGTGGGGGTACAAATAGTATGTAGGATAAAACCGCTAGTTGCACTAAGGACACGGATAGAGGGGTATTGGGTGTCTCAAGAGGCCGTTCGAACAATTGTTGAGGGGACTGGTGGTGGAATGGAGAAGTACAAGGGAAGGTAAAGGCAAAGAAATGGGCTTATGTAAAGTTGATGGAGAGTACGATTGAGAAAGAGAAGTAGAGGAACAAAGAGAAGTATAAGACGGCGAGAAAAGAGGCAAATTTGATAGTTATGGAGCTAAGACAATATTATTTGAGAGATTATATGCAAAATTAAAGGATACAGGCGGAGATAAGAAATTATACATGCCGGACAGGACAAGGGAGAGGAGGAATCGTGAACTTGACCAAGTCAAGTGAATCAAGGGAGAGGATGACAATTTTTTATAGAAGAGGTTCTCATTAAGAAGAAATGTCAATTATACTTCCATAACCTCTTGAATTAAGGAAGAGGTCTCACGTGTTATGCTAGGTGATTTGGTTAACTTAGAGAATTTCACGATTATGATTATTTGTAGGCATATTATGATTGAGGAGGCTAAGAGAGCTATTTGTAGCATGTGTAAGGGTAGAGTGACTGGACGAGATAAGAATTTGGTAGATTTGTGGAAGAGCTCTAGCAGGGTAGATATGGCGTGACTGAGCCAATTGTTTAATATCAATTTCGGACGACGAAGATACCTAAAGCTTGCAGATGGAGTACAATAATCCCTTTGGAGAAGAATGAGTGTGACATTCAAAATTGCAATAAATATAAGAGTATCAAGAGTTGTTAAGTCACATGATGAAGGTTTAAGAAAAAGTAGTGGAGTTGAGGATGAGGAAGATTGAAA
>JBDJHY010000002.1:16841140-16861237 GCA_039654485.1 Withania somnifera
GTAAAGGGTAGTTCTTGAGCCAAAAGTCAAGAAATTGTTATTGTTGTTGTGGTAGTGAAAAAGCCTAAGTTGTTGAACTTAGGTAGTGGAGGCAAGCAAGGCCGAACCACTATAAATCTATTATTTTCTTTATTTCCTTTTTCATTGCCTTCTTCCATTCCGCAAAAAGTGTCAAAATACCATACCAACTATTCAACCCCCCTTCTAGAGTGTGTAATCCGCTCTACAAAAAATACTCAATTTAGCCCAGGAGAGCTTGTCCTAAGACGGAACGAAGCCATTCGAGTTGAAAATATTGGAAATCTTAAAGCAAACTGGGAAAGCACTTACTAGATAACTGAAGCCTCTCAGGTCGGCAGCTACAAATTGGCAAGACTAGATGGTATTGAGGTACCCAGAACCTGGCTTGTGAGTAACTTACAAAGATTTTATTAATAAATAGCTACAACCTCCTATGATTATCTTATTTGTGTCTTTGTCTCTTATTACTTTGTATTCTTGTGATTGTTACTTTTATCGCCGTTAACTGGTCTAAAGGCTTGGGAAAAAAATCTAACTGGGGGCCACCCTGAAGTCAGATAGGCCATAACGCCGCAGATCATGAATTACCTTAACCTCGGGGACCACCCTGAGCTCGATAAAATACCGTAAAAATAAATTAAATCGACCTCAGTAAATGAGAACTTAGTTCGGCAGAGCATCGCGACATTACAAATTAAATCGACCTAACTAATAAGAGCTCGATTCGGTAAAGCACCTCAAAAATACAAATTAAATCAATCACAGGTTAGTTCGGTAGAGCACCACAAAAATACAAATTAAATCGATCACAGGTCGGTTCGGCAGAACGCCGCAAATCCAACATAAATTAACCGTGATAATAAGAGCTCGGGGCGATGCCCAATTTAAATCTACCTCGGGGATCACCCCGAGAATGATTGGGTTGAATCATTGTTAATTACTCCCTAAGACGACCTTAGGTATGAGAGCTCGTTTTGACAAGAATCGTGAAAAAACACAAATCGATACTATGAGTAGAGACAACACTACGAGTAGTGAGATACAGAAAAAGGGAAAAGAAATACAATCATGATATGGACAAAGTACATAAATAGCCCTTTTATTGATGAAATGAATACAGTTACATAAGAATGCACCTACTTAAACAAGGTACTATCCTAACCCCTAAGACCTCGCCGCGACCAAGGTTTCCTACTATTATCCTGTGTTTCCGATACAAGGGCACTACCTACAAAGGTGGTGGAAGGGCGTCCAGCTGACTTGGGCTGGCCTGTATGTTAAGTATGAAGTGTTGAGGCCGCTTCTTCATGTCTTCATACATAGATAGGACGTTGTTTAGGATTATCCTATTCTTTTTATAGCAAGGGGAGCCCGCCCCATACATCTGGGCTATACTGGCTAGGATGGTTGTTAGCTCGGTGACCCTATCCTCCACTTCATCCAAAGTGAGCAACCGTCCCTCAATAAAAACTATTTTCTCATACTCCCGAACTTAATCTCAGAGGCGATATACCTCGGCCTCTCGATGGTCAAAATCTAGCCGAAGCTGGGTTGCTTTGACCTTCTAATAAGCAACTGACCTCTCAGTGTTGCCTATAACGGTACGAACACCCTGCCGTAGGACATCAACCTTCTATGATAACTCAGATTTCTCCATCCTGAGCAGATCCATCTCACTGCAGGAGGCTCTAAGTTTTAGCTTCCGCGATAAGTCAGTGTTTTCCTTCCTGAGGTGGTTTATTTCATCATGGAAATGATTCATCTTATTCACCAGGCCTTAAAATTTGGCATTCTGGAATAGTCGAGTTTGGAAATACCTAATGAACTCATTCTTCATATGGAGCTCCTTACTCTTCTCACAAAGGAGCCTCCTAAGGAAAAAGTTTTCCCTTTCCATTTGGTCAAGTGTATAAGGGATAATTTGCTCAAAATAAGAAATGAGAATATTATAAATATGGAAGTACCAGACAGTATGGAGTAAATTACGAAAGTTTGCATTTTTATTGATAAAAGCCTAATAGGCCACAGTGTTTACAAAAAGAAAGAAAAATGGTTACAAAGGTCCTAGATTGTAGTCATTTTCCCCGACCTACTCAATGGTTGAAATAGGCTCTATCTCCACTAGGGGTTCAGCGGTTGAAACAACAACTGGGAGTCGATGGGAGAACTCAAAAGGACCACAGCAGAAGAGCTCAGAAGGACCTCAGGAAGGGATGTTGGCTCCTAGGCATGTGGCCGACACCTAGTAGCCAAGAACTCCTGGATATCAGGATCGGCATCTTTAGTGCATGTCCTTAACTCCACTAATAAAGGGGAAGGGTGTTGGGAAATAAAATGAATCAGCTACATCTTGGGTTTCTCCAGCATAGCCTTGATCAAATATATAGTTACACGTCCCTCGACACCTGTTCCATAACTGAAGCATTCATATTAGATAGAGAGGTTGGGGTATGCCTCAGCCACCTCGTCCAAAACTACCGCCTTGGTAACAGTAACCAGTGAGTCGATCATACATGAGATGTATTCTGAGAAGGCGCTGGTCATGGTCAACTTCTTGAAGAGGACTTCGGTAAACTCGCCCTGATGGTCAACGAAGTCCACCTTTAAGCGGCGAAGCTCAGTCTCCGCTTTTTCCTACTTCTTATCGGCTGACCTTCTTTATTCCTCAGCCATTTTTCTTTTCTTTTCAGAGGCTTTCAGTTGACCCTCTAATTCTCTCCACTGAGCCCTCTCCCGGTCGACGTCCTTTGTACCCTTGGCTATTCATCCAGCCAAAGCAGTGGCTGCCTTAGACACCTTTGAAAAAACCTGCAGAGAAGGAAAAAAACATTAAAATAAAGAATAAAGTCAAATAGGAGTACCACTAGAGTCAGGGGTACTAACATTACTGATATCGTCCGCAGAGATATCCTCAGCAGGACGAAACTCAGAAGACTTGTACCTCTTAGGCACAGATTCCTGAGTTGGAATGTTCCTCTTCCATCCCACCTAGGGAGCGGCATCCAGGTCAATCACTTCGGTTATTCGGAGGGAACTAGGAGTAGTTGCCTCCTTACCAAGCTCAGCTGACGAGCTGGAAGGCTAGGGTTTCTTGCCAAGTCTTACGTGAACCACTAAAACAAAAAAAGGCCGGATCAGCAAAGAAAACTAAGAAATGCACCTCAAAAACATAGACTTCTAGCTACCTTGGGTCCGTTCGTTAACCTCCTCATGAGGAACCACCTCGACGACCTCAGCACCTAGGTTAAAGACGCTGATTTTTTCCTGGAAAAAGGCTATATCATCAAAGCAAAAGCGGAGGGGAGATATTCGGTCTACGAGTTCAAGGTCAAAAGAACTGACAACCCCAGGAGTGATATACCTAATTCTACCTAAATTTTTCCAGTATAAAGGAAGCAAAAAATATCTACTTTAAAAAAAGAAAAATTTGTCCTCCAACTAGCAATTTTAGAAAAGTTTAAAATTTTAAAATTGTGAAGGGGGCTAAAAATGTACCACCCCTTTGAAGGCCCAGAACGTTTTGCATTAAAAAATGCCTAAACAAATCAACAGAAAGTTTCACCCCAACTTTATGGTGAGCAAGGGTAAAACCTACAATGATACGTATGGCCGTTAGGCGCCAATTACGACAGACTTAGCTCAAAAGAGACTAATACACTAGTTAATAAAGGAAAAAAGGGAAAGCGTAACCCTGATACTATATACTCATGGTACATTATGGAAAACCCCAAGGAGGGGGGGGAGCAGGCCCTGTCAATAGAAAGATTACTCAAAACTCTAGAAACCAAAAAATCATGGCACTCAAATGGGTGACGGGATGAAGTTAGGGATTGAAGGATGGGGTATCACTACCAAGCAGTAAACCTCCGCATCATATATACTAGAAGAAGGAAATGAGGAAGGAGAAGGCATACTTACTAGTGTTAGAGAAGAAGAAAGGTTCATATTAGGGATGGAGAGTTCTTTAGAAATCTTAACGATCAACAAGAGAAACGGACAAAGTAGACACCAATAACCCTAAGAAAAAAAAGGGATAGTATATGGAAATATGATTTTGGAATCCCTAGAGTCATAATTAATGAAAGGGGAAACTGAAATGAAGAAACAGTAAAGTTCGCGTATTCCCCAGGAAAAAGTATAGGAGATGATATGTCCCTCACAGGGATTACGACACGCATAAACAAAAATGGAGAATTGTTACATATGGAAAGAAGGAGTAGGAAAACACGGTAAAAGATGAAAATCTACCTCCTGTGCTACCTTTTTAAAAAAGGATAACCCTAGGTACCACGCCGACCTCAGCTCGTCTCATGTCGACAAGGATCCTCTCTCAAAAGCCAGGGTCAGGACAACTTTGGGAGACACTACTCAAAGGCGATCACCTTAGCCTCAGGAGTATCAAAGTCATAGTTAGCAGGGTAGTAATCCAACTCAGTAAGATAGCCGAAATAAACCGACAAGCATGGTAAAAAACTATAGAGCTCTATAGCTAACCCCTATGCTATGATATCTGGTGACCTCGGACGATACGAATTTGACCCAACCATCTCAGCCACAGGCTGGTTGGGGTAAAATACTAACGATAATGTCGTTCATCTCGACAAAAGCTATCCCAGCGCACCTATAATTTTATAAGGCACCTCAGCAAAACAATCGAGATGAATCCTTAAGAATAACACATACACTTTAGATTTATAAATGACCTCGGGGAAAGACCTCGGAGGCACCCAAATGATCCCTGCTCTACAATATCGATCGAGTGGCGTAACACACACCTTGACTCTCGGAGAGGAGACTACTATAGAATAACGATAGTAGTAAAAGATTAATAGTAATTAATAATTACTATTAATAATGTAATAAATAAGGAATAATGGTAAGATACTCACCATAAAATATGGTAACAACCGTTGAGAGAATCATGCTCCCCTAATAAAGGCAACGACAGGTACAAGGAAAGTGGCAATAACCACTACGGAGGTCACTCCCCATTCACAGCACCCACCAATGTGGTTGTTACAAAAACTAGTTATAAAAGCCCAAGCAAAGAAAAAGCAAAGGTACGCTCAATTTACTACTGTCAAAATACTATTGATATTCTCTCCCAAAGCTTTTACTAACTTGAGCATCAGAGATCTACCCCGGGGACCACTCTAGGCTTTATTTTGCAGGCACCTCTTCTAAACTCATTATTGCTGTTAGTTGTTGTAGGATATATTTTATAGTGAAGATTTATTGGTGATCTTTTGGGATTCATAAGTACTCACACTATAATTCTGCATCCTTTTGGTGCAGATCCGGTACGAGTCAGTATCAGGGTCACGGTCGAGCCAGATAGAGTTATGTTATTCCAGAGATACAGTGAGCATCAGACGTCCTTGATGCTCCTGGTCTTCTTCTGTGTTGGAGTTGTTCCATTTAGGACTTGGGATAGCTTTTTCATAGATATATCATTTGGTCATGCATACTTACATTCGGTTCTAGTTTGATATATTTATAGTAGCTCATAGGTCATGATAGCAAGTTTAGGGAAGTATATCTCTTTCTGGTTTGCTGAGTTGTCTCTTCTTTCTCTTATTTTATTGTCTTTTAGATTATAGTTACTGGCCCACCACTATTTGCTCTGGCTAGAGATTAGGCTTGTCTACAGGGGAGGTATAGACGCCATTACTTCCCGATTTTTGGATCGTGACATACTTCTACTCTGCAAACATCTAGAGAAAAATTATCAGTTATTCAACTACAGAAATAACTTATTACTTATTCAAGTGTCGCCTAGAAAGTTACATGTCATGGTGATACACACCATTTAGAAAAAATTAGTAAAGACATGACTTTTCTCAAGTTACGGTGGAAGTGGACAAAAGAGGAGCTTATGGAGCCCATCATTGGTGCTAATAGGAGGAGGTGAATGTGGCATAAGAGGAGTGCCATACTCAATAGGTCTTGCTCTTATGAAAGCTTTCGAGCTAGGAACTGGATTTATGGGACGATAATCTTCCATACCTAAGTTGTTCATTGGTAGCCATTGTCCAGAGGATAGGACCTAGTGGAGAAAAGAGGATTTTAGTAATCCATACACAATTTACTTAAGTTCTATACACTATCAGTATAAAAGAATTTCTACACAGTCAAATTACCTACAAGACAACGGTCCATAAAGTACCTACTCTTTAAGGTTGTAGAATAGCGGTAAAAAAGAATTAATGGTAATTAATAATAATTATTAGTTACCAATAATTGTATAACGAATGGGGAGTAACAGCTCCCACTAAGGATTTTCCACTAATTAGCCGCTGAGGGGGGTTCACCCCTTAACAGGGTCACAACTGTTACAAAGAAAGTGGGGGTAACCACTACAGAAACTACCCCCATTTACAGCACCCACGAGGATGGTTGTTACAAGGAACCTCTATAAAAGTCCCAATAGAAGAAATGCAAAGGAACGCTCGATATATTAGTCACAAAATATTCTTGGAATTCTCTCAAGTGCTAAACTATCTTAAGCATCGGAGAACTACCTTGGGGACCACCCTGGGCTTTGTTTTGCAGGCATTCTCACCACAGTCACTATCCTTCAGCGTGATTTTGCTTTGGTTATTGTATTGGTGATTTCTCCGGACTCATCAATTGGCGTCTTCTGTGGGAAACCGAAAAATTAAGTCACTCAAAATTCATTGAAAAGAAAAGAAGATCATGATGAAACTAGGAGCAAAACGACAGGGGCTGGCTCAAGGGCAACAGCCCCAGCATGAGGGCGACCTTCCAGGAGAGGTTGAGGTCAGGGACGAACACAAACACGTGTAACCTCCCTTATCTGGAGGTCTCTCAAAATCATCCTTCATCCGATATTCCGTTGGAAGCCACTCAAAAGTTTGCCCGCGACCACCCAGAGTTGTTCCGACACTGGTACGAATAACATTGGGAAAGCGAACTCCATAAGGAAGTCCTACCAAACCCCGAACTGGCTCAAACACACGAAGAGCCTCCACCAGAGAAGTCTAAGTCAGATGACTCCCTCTCAAGTGATGAGCACCTGCATCACAATAAAGGGATGTACCTACACTGCATGCGTGACATCGAGATCATGGTCGGAGTTGTAAAAGATCCCGAGATCAGCTCAGGGATGGAAGTCGTGATAGAACCCCCCAGCCTAGTTTCATAAGAAATGAGCTGGAAAAAGACTTGGGCCTTGACGACATAGGATCCGTGGTCACTCCGTTCACGGCGAGAATAATGAACACTCATCTTCCTTGGGGGTTTAGAAAGCCTGCACTGAAGTATGATGGGAGTACAGACCCCAACGACTTCCTGTTCACCTTCAGGTTCCATATGATGAACTGCTAGTGCAACTTGGAACATATATTCAGAGTCTTTCTAGAGATGCTAGTGGATCGAGCTTGCATATGGTTCGACAAACTCCCTCGGAACAGTATAGAATCATTCCAATAGCTCTCTGAGCTCTTTTTCACCCGCTTCTACCAGAAGAAGAATACGGTAAAAAGTTCAGTAGACCTCCTTGACGTAAAGCAGCAAGGTGATGAGACTATAAGCGTGTATCTAGAGCAGTTCACGAAAGAGAGTTTGCATACGGAGGGGAAGACGGATCAGCTAGTTATATTCGCCTTACTAAGCGAGCTCCATCCTGGGTACCTCTACACAAAGTTGAGGAGAAATCCACCCAAGACAGAAAACGAGCCGTTCAAGGTGGTACAAAGCTTCACAACAGGCGACAAAGAAAATAAAAGGAAAAGAGAAGGCAACAGGCCGGATAAGAGGCCTAACGAAAGCAGGCCCCCAGCAAGAAATGCCTTCGACAGGCTGGGGAAAGTAAGGGCGGAACCCAGATTTGCTGAGGGAAACAAGGACTAGGTCAGAGATCCTCGCACTCCATTACGACGTGTTGAGGCCACCACCAGGACTGTAGGCACCACCCCATAAGAGATCTCAGGGCTATTGGTGCCACTACCACAAAGACCATGGTCATGACACAGAGGCATACAAGGACCTCATAAAGGAGATCAAGGAATGCGTCAGGTGAGGAATGCATCAGGCGAGGCATGCTAATGCATTACACCTCGACCGTTGGTGGGCCTTCTTGTAGTCAGGGCCGAGGTGGCAGAGCTGGCCAACGGTACAACTCGGCGGGAAGAGTTCAAAATCAACCCCACTAGAGGTGGGAGTCCTCACAGAACTAGCACTCTCGATATATGACCCAGCAGTATCAAGGATAGGGAAGTTACACCAACCCCAACTGCATCCCAGTGGGCCAGCACAGCAAAACGAGAATGCGGGCCAAGCTCCGTCCCCACAGGACCAGCATGTGATGGGGGTGATACACATCATATTTGTATGGTCCTCAGAGGGGGTATCATAAGTTGCCTTGAAAGCTCAGGCCTGGAGGATACCCACCGAAGAACCCCATAGTAAGAGGATCAAGTCGGTGGAGGTCATCACCTTCTCTGAGAATGACGCTGTCCCAAGAGCCATGCCCCACTCCGATGCCCTGGTAATCAAAATGGTGATGGGCAATAAAGAGGTGTATTGAGTATATGTGGACAACAGGGCCGCCGCCAGCATCGTCTTCTCAGCCTGCTTCGAACAACTCAGCATAGACCAGAGCAGTCTTAAGCGGAGTAATTTGCCCCTCCAGACGTTCACACAAGTAGAGGTTATGCTGTAAGGGACCATCTGGCTGCCATTAACAGTAGGGACTGAGGGCAGACCATGATGGTGGAGTTCTACGTACTGGACGCCCGTCTCTATACAACGTGATCCTGGGGCGAGACTGGCTGACCCTAGCTGAGGCAGTCTACTCGTCATACCTCCTCATGATAAAGTTCCCCGCTGAGCAGGGGTTAGCTTAAGTCCAGGGAGACTAACAAGTCTCAAGAGAGTGCATGAGAATTGACTGAAAAAGAAGGCACCTGAGGTCAATAAATAGCAATTACTGGAGGAGCCTCCTTGACCTCAGGAGAAGGCACACATCGTCCTATCCGGGGAAGAAAACGATGAGATAATAGAGGTCTCCTTAGATCCTGATCCCCCTGAAAGAAAAGTAAGCGTAGGCTAATCCAAAAACATACTCCTCTACCGAGGGATGATCTCCTTGCTACAGGAGTTCAAGGATGTTTTCGCCTGGTCCCCTCAGGACATGAAAGGGGTATCCCTCGAGTTGATAGTCTATAAGCTAAACGTCGACCCCAAAATCAAGCTAGTGCAACAAAAAAAAGAAAATTTGCACCGAAAAGGAACCAACTCATCCGAGCTGAGGTAGAGCAATTGCTGGCAGTGGCCATCCTCTTGGAAGTGAAATATCCCAACTGGATAACCAACCCAGTGATGTTCAAGAAGGCAGGGGGCGAATGGAGAATGTGCATCGACTATATTGACCTGAATAAATACTACCCAAAGGATTGTTACTCTTTGTCGGTCATAGATCAGAAGGTGGAGGCGATATCAGGATACGAACTGCTGAGCTTTCTTGATTTGTACAAGGGCTACCACCAAGTTCTAATGAGCAAAGACGACGCTGCCAAGCAAGCCTTCATCACGGACTGGGGAACCTTTGCATACAAAAAGATGCCTTTTGGGCTGAAAAATATTGAGGCTACATACGTCGTCCTACAGGTCGGCAAAATAGTAGAGGTCTACGTAGACGACATAGTCATTAAAAGTAGGACCTTGAACACAGGCTTGAAGGACTTAGAAGAAATCCTACAACTCCTCAAACGTACCGGGCTAAAGTTAAACCCAGCGAAGTGCCACTTCAAAGTCAGTTCGAGAAAGTTCCTTGGGTGCATGGTCTCTAAAAAGGGGCTGAGCGTGAACCCCTCAAAAATCAAGGCGGTAACGAAGATGAGATCTCCAAAATGCTTGAAAGATGTCAAGAAGTTAACAGGGTGCCTTGCTTCACTAAGTCGTTTCTTATCCAAATCAGCCAAGAAGCAACTACCCTTCTTCCGCGTCCTAAAGAATGCCAAAGATTTCCAGTGGACAGAAGAGTGCCAAAAAGCCTTCGAGGACCTAAAACAACACCTGGCAGAACTAACGGCCCTAACTATACCCAAGTCGGGAGATATATTATACCTTTACCTGGCCGCCGCAAGAGAAGTAGTCAACGTCGTCCTTCTTCTAGAGGAAGGCGGGACTAAGAAACCAGTGTACTTTGTCAGTCGAGCTCTGCACGGGGCCGAGGTAAGATTCCTATCTACAGAGAAAATGGTGCTAGACTAATAAACGCAGCTTGGTGACTCCGCCCCTACTTCTAAGCACACCCCATCTGTATACTGACCAACGTACCCCTAAAGCAGATATTCTTGAAGCCAGAGGCATCGGGAAGACTAATGAAGTGGGCAGTAGATCTCGGAGAGCACAAAATCGACTTCCAGCCCTGAAAATCCATAAAAGGCTAGGATTTGGCAGATCTCTTGGTGAAAATGAATCCATCCACCTTGGAATCAATCATAGAGCCTCCATCAGAGCCCAAAGACCACACTGAGCCCAAAGCACCTCGGGATACCTTTGTTATGTATGTGGACAGAGCCTCTAGTGAGGACACTGTAGGAGCCAGGATCCTACTCACCAGTCCGGAGGGGGTAGAGGTATCATACGCACTATGGTTCAACTTCAAAAGAACAAACTACGCAACAGAATATGTAGTACTGATAGAAGGCCTTCGCCTAGCTCAAAGGATGAAGGTAGAGTCAATCTCTATCTTCAGCAACTCTCAGCTTGTTATCAATTAGTTAAAGGGCACCCATGAAAAGAAGGAAGCCCAGCTAAAGAAATACTTGGAGATAGTGAAGGAACTGCATGAGAAATTCACCTATTTATAGATAAGCAAAGTCCTCTGAGGTGAAAATACCAGAGCAGACACCCTCAACAAGCTGGCGTCCTCCGAGAAAGATAGGAGAAACAAGGAGGTAATGGTTGAAGAACTCCAGTATCCAAGAATCAACGAAGTCACCATCTCGGTAGTAGAGTAAGAAGGCAAAAATTGGAATACCCCCATCATAAAGCATCTCACCTCAGGAGAGGTACCTTCCAACCCGGCAGAAGCTATAAGACTCCATTTGAAGGCCCCGAGGTACGTCCTAAATAATGGAATACTTTACGAAAGATCCTTTCTGCAACCCCTTTTGAGGTATATAGGGCCAAACCAGACCAACTACATACTATGAGAGGTCCACGAAGGATCGTGTATCTACTACTAAGGGGCGAGGGGCTTGGCAAAAAAGATAATAAGATGGGGCTACTACTGGCCAACTCTAGTGCATGAGGCCCAAAACTTCATCCAAAAGTGCCAGAAGTGCCAACTTCATGCACCAATCACCAGGCAACCACAAATGGATCTGATCATAATGCAAGGTGCCTGGCAATTCTCCAAGTGGGGAATCGACATCATTAGGCCATTCCCTGAAGTTCCTAGAAGGGTTAAATTCCTAGTAGTGGCCATAGACTATTTTACCAAATGGGTTGAGGTAGAACCCTTAGCCACAATCACTGGGAAAAGGATCATTAACTTTGTATGGAGGAGCATTGTATGCCAATTCGGAGTACCTAGTAAAATCATCTGATAACGGAAAGCAGTTCACAGATAATCCTTTCAAATCATGGCGTGCAGAGATAAAAATCACACAACACTTCACCTTCATTGTTCATCCTCAAGCAAATGGTCAAGTCGAAGTGACGAAGAGGACCCTTCTGCAAGGGTTAAAAAGGAGACTAAGGCTAAACCAAAACCTACTAGAGGAAAAGAGGGAAAACGCAGCCATCTCGGAGGCGAGGTACAAAAAGACCATGACCAAATATTACAACGACAGGGTAAAGAATACCTAATTCACCCCAGGCCAGTATGTCCTCAGGCTCAATGATGCTAGTCGAGCTGAGAAGATGGGGAAGCTAGAAGAAAATTGGGAAGGCCGGTACAGAGTGGTTGAATCCTCTAGAGCAGGGAGCTACAAACTAGCAAGACTAGACGATACCGGGGTACTTGGCTTGTAAGTAATTTATAAAGGTTCTACCAGTAAAAGTCTTGTTATTTATGTACTTATTTATGTCCCTATATTAATAAACACTCTGTCGCACTTTATGATCATTTCTTTATGTATACTTGCATGAATAAAAAGCATTAATTAAATTGACCTCGTCAAACCGAGAGCTCGGGTCATCCAAAAGGCACCGCAGTTATTAAATCACCTCGTCAAAGTAAGATCTCGGTTCGGCCAGAAAGAGTCGCAGTTATTAAATCAACCTCGTCAAAACGAGAGCTCTGTTCGTCCAAAACGCGCTGCAGTCGTTAAATCGACCTCATTAAAATAAGAGCTCAGTTTGGCCAAAAGCGCCGTAATTATTAAAGTGACCTCTTAAAAACGAGAGATTGGTTTAAAAAAAACCCCACATCAACTATGAAGTAAAAACTGCCTAGCAGGCTCAGAAGGGCCGAACTAAATATGAATTGAATTCCTATATGTTTTCATCTTAGGTGATAAAAAGAATGCCAAAGAACAACAGGAAAAAGGTGAGTTGTACTTGAAAAAGGGCAGCAGAGAATAAAGCTAGGGTCCAAGGTATGTGACACTTCTTTGATTAATTTACTTTTTTAGAACTCCTTAGATATATGAAGGCAGTGTCGATGTTACAGTGTTTGACCTAAACCATCTCGTGCTCGAGAGTCTGGCATATACAGAAATATAACTAAGAAGCAGCAAAGAAAGAATAAAACAATATTATTGATACAAGTCAAAATATACAACTCCTCAAAAGGGAGAAAAATCTATACAAAAGTATGAAAGCTATCCTAACACCTATGCCGAGGTACAACTCTACCTCGGCCCCTCCCCTGTATAGAAATGACAGAGGAAGGTGTCGGTTGGCTCGTACTAGCCCGAATATCCCTTCAAAAATACTGGGACTTTTTTTTAACATCTTCGTAGATGTAATACCCTTTACAACGAATAAGAGTAGTCATTCCAATGACGAAGAGTCCTCCATGCTCCAACATAATACAGCGGGACCTCTTGTTTCAGAAATAGCTAATCCAGAAATGGATTCTGTTAAGGAAATAATAAGAAGACGGTTTAGATGCCATCGTAAGGTAGGTATTTTAGATGGCAAACTCAATCGGATTATCTCTCTTACATAGCCAGGATGTTATTAAAAATGGCTTTGTTTTTCCAGAAAAGGGACGAGGTCCCAACTTAAGTAGAAGTCAGGCTGGCCAGCATAACAGTTAGCTCGGTGACCCGTTCCTCTACCTTGTCCAAGGAAAGAAGCCCCCCTTCCCATAATATGATCCTCTTATACTCTCGAATCTGATCTCGAAGGCGGTTCAGCTCGGCCTCACGGTGGAAAATATTCAGCTGGAGCTCGATAACCTAGGTCTGAAGTTCAGTTACCTATGATTTAAGTTTAGGCACCTGGACTTTAAGCTCGGTCGTCCATCCTTTCCAAAACACCACCGACCTCTTGATATTGGCCACCAAGGTTCGAACATCACCTCGGAGGACATCCACTCGTCGCTCCAACTCCTCATTCTCCCCCTTGAGATAGTACCTCTCATCCCTACACTCCCTCATTTTATGCACTAAGCCTCGAAATTCTGTTTTCTGAGATAAGCGAGACCGAAAATACCGGATGAACTCGGTCTTAAGCTGCAATTTTCTATCCTTCTTCTGAAGAAGCTGTTTAAGGGAGAAATTCTGCCTCTCCATTTGGTCAAGGGTGTAGGGAATGAGTTTCTGGGAAACATAATAAACAAACATCTGGGCAAGAGAAGAGCAAGAAAATAGTAAAACATTCTTGTTTTCATTAATAAAGGCTCAGAGGCTTGGAAGATTTACAACTTTAAAAACAAAAAATACAAAATCCTAAAGAAGTATTATACATTGTCTTCGCTACGGGGGACAACGGAGATCGGCTCTATAGCTGGATTGGAAGACGAGGTGGCAGCAGCACGTCGGTAGGGGCCTTGACATAGGCAGCAGTGACCTCAAAAGTTGCCTCGGTAGGAGGCTCAGCAGTCGGGCTTCAAAGACCAGAAACAACAGCCACCGAGCTTTGAAGCCCAGCAACAACAGGTATGGATGCCTCGGCAGCCAAGAACTCCACTATGTTTGGGTCCGCATCCTCATCACAAGCCCTCAACTCCTCCACTATCAAAAGAGAAAGGTGCCGAGAAATATGGCGAATCAGCGATATCTCAGGACGACAGAGAATGGCACATATTAGATCCCCGATCACCCGAGACTTTGTACCGACTTCATAACTAAAACGGACATTCCAAACTGAGACATTCGGGTAGGATCGAGTAACATCATCTAATGCCACTGCCCTGGGCGCAGCAACTAGAGATGCACTCATCATGGTGACGCACTCCGTGAAAGCGGAAGTCTTGGTCAGCTTCTCGAAAAGGACCTTAGAAAACTCCCCTTGCCATTCTACTTAGGTCTCCTTCAAGTAGTGTAGCTCAGACTCGATCACCTGCTGTCTCTCTTTGACCCTTCGTTGTTTCTCTTC
The DNA here is from genome assembly GCA_039654485.1 of Withania somnifera. NCBI lineage: Eukaryota > Viridiplantae > Streptophyta > Magnoliopsida > Solanales > Solanaceae > Withania > Withania somnifera. Next base: position 16,855,682 of record JBDJHY010000002.1, read on the forward strand.
CGCCTTTCACTGCTTTTCTTCAGCCACTCGGGACCTCTTCTCGGCAGCCCTTGCTCTCAGCTCAGCCGCCTTCAGTTTCTCTTTTCCTTTGCCCTCAGAAGCCTTCAGACGGGCTTCTAAGTCATCCCATTGTGCCCTCTCACGATGGGATTCATCTTGGGCTCCTTCCAGCAAGGCGGATGTCGCCTTAAATAGGCCCTGCAATGAGAAGACAAGTTAGTAGGGAGAAAAAGGCTAAAAGTAAAAAACTTGTTAAAAGACTAAAGGTAAAAACTTCACCTCGCTGAGGTCGGCCAGAGGCGCCCATGTGGCGGAAACCACCGGAGAAAACCTCGGCCTCTTCTACTGGGGTACCAAAATTGTGCTCTCTCCTTGGCTCTCTCCACACTGCTATGTGAGATCGAAATGCCCGATTAAGCGAGCCAGTGGAGGATCAACGCCCGCTATTTCCAGCTCGGTTCCTTGGGTTCCCTCAGTGGAAGGGCTAAGACTCCCCTTCAATGGGTTGATGAGGGTTATGGGCACCACTGCATCATCAAGAGAACAGGTTAACTCAATAATTTTTTAAGAGACATGTTGGTCAAAATAGACGTCTAAACTACCTGAGTCCCCTTCCAACTAGACCTCTTCATACGGTACCACCTCGCCACCGGGGTCAAGAGAGCTGATGCGAGCCCAAAATAGATCGGCATCTGTAGAATGACAGTAGCGAGGAGGAACCTAGTCAACAAGGGTAAGGTTTAGAGAAGGGACGCTACGAGGGACCTTATTCCTAATTTTACCAAAATTCCAAGTCGGCATAAAATGACGCTCACCTAGCCTAAAAAAGAAAATTTTCCCCTTCGAATCTGATACTTTGGAAGGAAGAAGAACCCTAAAACTACGGAGGGGGCTAAAAAAGTACCACCCCCTAAAGAAACCCAAACTCTTTACAGTAAAAAAATGTTTGAACAGGTCTAAAGATGGGACCACCCCAACTTCGCAACAAACTAAGGCAAAGCCTACCATGGTACAACCACGTTGGGAGTCAAATGTCCAAGATTGAGGTTGAATGATTCTAGAATACAAAGCAGTAAGCGAAATAAGGGGAGCCTCAACCCAGCAAATATATGCTCAGTGTACAGGGTGCAAAACCCCAAAGGGGGGAAACAAGCCTGGTCACTAGCAGAGGGAATAAAAAATTAAAAATCCAAGGGAAATATATGTTTTCTAAGAAATAGCAGCAGGTAATAGGCGAAAGGCTACTTGATACCCTCCCAACCTCCAGATCTCGATCCTGAGAACTCAAAAGGGAGCAGTCAAAGACTGCCAGGGTAAATTGCTACCCACTCGATAAATCCTAACTTTATACCTAAGAGAAGGAGACGGAGATGAGGGGACGAGGAAGAAGGAGAAAAAGATGAAGCGGAAGATGGAGTAGAGGAAGAAGACATACTTACTAGTCGTATAGCAAAAGGAGGCTAGGAAATTATGAAAGATCCTAAGAGAAAAAAGCGATACGATAAAAAACCAAAAAGGATTAACGGGAATAAGTGGTATATATATATATATATATATAGGTTATGGAAAACCCAAAGGTCAAGTAATTATGACAATTTCTGGGGAACAGGTGAAAGTAAGTAAAACAGTAAAAGGTGTTTGTTCCCCGGACAGGAGATGATATGTTTCCTACAGAGATTGGGACGCATATCTAAATGATTCAGGGGATCGTGACACGTGTAAGGGAAAAAGTGATAAATAAGGTAAAATTTCCTGCTTTACCCTTCTTTTGAAAAATAGAATGACGATGGCGCCCAAGGCATCGGTCACCTCCATCCCAAGCCAGGTCGGCTAAGAAGATGGCCCTAGAAACCCACCCCGGCTTCAAGCCAGGTCGAAAGACGGATTTAAAAATAATCGCCCCAGCTTCAAGCCAGGTCATCTAAGAAAACGCCTTAAGAAAGTAAGAAGGCAGCTATAGAATCCTTGGGAAGAAAACTCTGGTCGAGTGGCGTAAACATATACATCGGCTCTGGGGGGACTACTATAGAATAGCGGTAGAAAAGATTAATGGTAATTAATAATAATTATTAATTACCAGTAATTGCATAACAAATAGGGAGTAACAGCTCCCACTAAGGCTTTTCCACTAGATAGCCGTTGAGTGGATTTCGCCCCTTACAAGGCCACGACTGTTCAAGGGAAGTGGCTGTAACCACTATGGCAACTACCCCTCACTCACAGCATCTACTAAGACGGCTATTACAGAGAATTGCTATAAATATCATGATTTAAGGAAGGCAAAGGTATGCTCAGAATACTATTCACAAAAATATTTTTGGAATTCTCTCAGTGCTAATACTAACTTAAGCATAGGAGAACTACCTCGGGGACCACCCTAGGCTTTTGTTTTATAGGTATTCTCACACATTGTTATTGATCACTATCATTTGGCATGCTTTACTTTGGTTATTGTATTGGTGATTTCTCCGGACTCATCAACAGAAAAGTAAACATCATCCTCACAGATCCAATGCCAACCACATACTAGTACCATAAGATATTGCTGACTATGCTTATGTCTGTGCTTACATCAACAGTTTATATTAAAGGTTTTTGCTTTCAATCGACATGTATAAATTAAACAATATTGAAAGTTGGAACCATAGTGTAACCACCTGAAATAAACAAAAATATCTGATTTTTCAACTAATATTTTTTAATAATGGGTGTTGCCACAGTGCAACCACATTTTATGTTGTTTCCTTTCATGGCACAAGGCCACATGATTCCTATGATTGACATTGCGTGACTATTGGCACAACGCGGAGTTAAAATCTCAATCCTTACTACACAATTGTATGCCAATAGAATCAAGAAAGTCATCGATCGTGCAATAGAGGAAGGAATAAAAATTCAGGTGGCTCACCTCTACTTTCCAAGCTTAGAGGCTGGGCTACCTGAAGGGTGTGAAAATTTCGACATTCTTCCATTGATGGATTTCACAATCAAATTCTTTGATGCTATGAAAAGACTTCAACCCGAAGTGGAAGAGATGTTGAAAGAACTGAAACCTTTACCAAGTTGCCTAATATTTGACAAGTATTTTCTATTGACAACTAATGTTGCACAAAAATTTAACATCCCCAGAATTGTTTTACATAGGATATGTTGCTTCTCTTTGTTGTGCTTACACAATTTGAGAGATTGGGAGGAGTTAGGAAAGATTGAGTCTGATACAAAGTACTTTCAAGTGCTTGGATTATTTGACAAGATTGAACTAAACAAAACTCATATTGGAAATGTTGTCAGGCCAAGATATTCGGTTGGGAAAGAATTTGTTGATCAGATGAAGAAAGCAGAAGATGAAGCTTATGGGATAGTGAGTGAATAGCTTTGAGGAGTTGGAACAAGAATATTTCAAAGGTTTGAAGAATGCCAAAGGAAAGAAAATTTGGACGATAAGCCCTATTCCATTCTGCAACAAAGAGAAACAGGACAAAGCTGAAATAGGGAACAAGGCTGCGATTGATGAATACAAGTGCCTAAAGTGGCTTGATTCTTGGGAAAAGGACTCGGTGCTCTGTATGTATTGAGAGCCTATCATGCCTTTCCACGTCTCAAATGGTAGAGATGGGGCTCGGTTTAGAGCCTTCCAAATAACCCTTCATTTGGGTCATCTGACACATGTCAAATGAGTTCAAAAAATGGTTGGTGGAATAAAATTTTGAGGAAAGAGTTAAAGAACAAGGACTTTTAATCCACGGTTGGGCACCACAAGTGCTAATATTATCTCACCCTTCAATTGGAGGATTCTTGACTCATTATGGATAGAACTTGAGCCTAGAAGGTATGTCGGCTGGTGTGTCGATGATCACTTCGCCAATGGCTGGTGAGAAGTTCTGCAATGAGAGGCTAATAGTGAATGTACTAAAAACAGGAGTTAAGGCTGGCATGGAGAAGCAAGAGATGTTTGGGGAGGAAGAAAAATCGGGAGCACAAGTGAGCAAAGATGCTATTAAGATGGTCATTGAAGCAGTAATGGGTGAAGAAATGGAAGCTGAAAAGAGAAGAAACAGAGCAAAAGATTTAGGCAAAAAGGCAAGGAGGGCTGTGGAGGAAGGGAGTTCCTCTCATCTCAACTTGACACAACTGATTCAACATGTCACAGAGCAAGCAATCCATTTAGGAAAAGGTTGATTTAAGAGATAGCTATGCATGTATTCGTTATGAGTCCAAATCAAGTCTGAACAATAACGTTATCTATTGAATAAAGCTTAATACAATGAAGAAAAACGATACCACTGGAATATAATATCTTCTCTATTTCTAAAACTTAGCATATTTCTTCATGCATGGTGATTTAAATTGTTATCTCACTTCATATCGACTCTTATATAATAACATTACAAGGAGGTTTATGTAGGTTAGAATTATAATTCTATACATAAAACTAGTAATTAGTTTTACGCACATACTATGAACTTACCCTCATTAAAATTATCAAATCCATAAAACTAAGAAGTCATTGTTTACCGGTAAGGACTCTAAACTAACAACATGCACTCTTCCCACTACTTAAACTGGAGAAACAGATCACTGGTGAATCTATTGAAATTGAAATTGAAATTGACACAGCTTCTGTTTCTTATATTTCAGCTTACTCTTGTTCATTTATTTTTCTTCACATAAACCAAATATTTTCTAGGTTATCATGTTTCAATAGCAAGCAGTCAAGCAAGTAACAAAATAGGCAAAATATGCAGTATTTTTTTCTTTCTTTCTTCTATATTCCCTTCTCTCCCTCAAAAAAATTAAATTGGAGATAGTCATGACATTAAAGATCAAGAGAAGGGATATAATTTTGATTATCCCTAAATCAACCTTTACAATGAAGTAGTGGCCTTTATTATTTTATATAATAAAAATTCTTCAAAATATAATGTGATCATTTAAATGGCATGCTAAGAAAAGTACTGCCTTTTGATCATTTAAATGGCATGCTAAGAAAGCACTGCCTTTTTAGTGAATAAAAGGCCAAGAGAAACTAATACACAACAAAATGAATTACCTCAATACCCAGACAACCACAGATTTTGTTCGTCATTTGTCATTTCTTGCATTTTAATATTATAAATGTGTATTAAAGTGACACTGACTTATTTAGTCATTTAATTGCGCTGGCTGCATCTCACCAAATAGGTGAATGGCATTATATGCCTTCTTTACTCCCGTTAGTTTGTGGTAGAATGTGGTCATTTGTTTTAGTGGCTTTTTGTAATCACTAACCTTTTTATTTTCCTATTATTCTATCATTACACCTCATAATTCATATAGCTTATGTAACTTTTAGACTCTTTGTCCACCGCATTACCGACCCACTATCTTCTTATTCATTGCTAGGAAGAATTCTTAACCTATAAATAATGGTGGTTGTGTATTATTTTGTTGTACAACGAGAATAAAATTTTCTTTTTGTATTTTTATTTTGAGATTAGCATAGTGAAAGAGAGAGTTGAGACAAAGAGAATATTCTAAGTTTTCAACTATAGTTACTATACAAAAGAGAGTAATTAT
>JBDJHY010000002.1:16899846-16910724 GCA_039654485.1 Withania somnifera
TACCATAAATCTACTACTTAATTATGGTATCACAATAATACCATGATTCGTCTGCTATTAATAATCCTTATTTAATTATGATAATTATCTAAATATAGTAATTGTAATATTAACATAATTAATGAGTCATAGTCTACTATCGTTATTCTACAGGTAGTTGGATACTTTTCGAGATACTCTTGGCTCAAAAGAAAAAATTCCGAAATGCACCATGGGTGTGACCCTAATCAATGAAGTGAGTTAAAGAACTATGAGTGCTAAGTTCTCAGGTTCAAATTCCAACGAAGACAAAATACACTAGGTGATTTTTCTCATTTGTCCTAACCTTAGTGAATAGAGTTATCTAGTACCTGCTATTGGTGAGAGGTGGTAAATATCCTGTGAATTTAATCGAGGTGCACAAAAATTGACCTGGACAATAGGATCATAAAAAAAAATTCGAAACAAGATGATGTTGATATAAACTTGTAAAAGTACTAAAGAAGGAGCAGAAAGTATAAAATTGAAAGATTAAACCATATTTTTCTTAATCATTTTATAAATGTGGCACCAAACTGGGGATGCCTCCCATATACAAGTGACGTATATGCTATATCATTGAAGACACTGTACAACAAATCCTACAAAAGATGTCCACTTACCCTCTGACAACATGAATTTGCCTACAAAAGTGTAAAAGATAAAGTATGAAATTTCAATGGCATTATGATTTCTGTACACTTCTCTCATCATCTCCGCCGCCTTAATACTTGAAAGAATCCAAAAATAGACCAAGAGTCAGCCCAGTTTTCCAATAATTGAACATAATGATGAGGCTCCTTACCCCATCAATTAAAGGAATAGATTTATACATGAGAGCTCCAATGCCCTCCACCACAGCCACAGCTAATCCAGACGAAATAATATCCCAATCACCTGTCTGCCCTATTACAGTGGCAAATGCAGTTGCACAATAGAAACCCACTAAGAAAAATAGCAATTTCATTGGTAGGTTTTTCCTCAGCGTCTTAATTCTAGCATCTAGTTTGACTAGAAGAGCCTCTACAGCCCTAATGAGTCGAGTTCCACCGCTACCACTCGTTGTAGGAGAAGAATTTAGTTCGCTACCATCTGCAGCACTTCTTATAGACCACGCCAGCCTCCTATATTGGAATTAAACTCTGAGATACATAGGTAAAAAAGTCTCATAATAAGTCTATGAGCAAGGATCTAGCACTAAACAAAGATTAGCATATAGCATACGTTTTCTTACAAGCCCCGGCAGGAACTTTCAAGGTACTTAGCTATTTGAACAATGTAATGAAGCTCAAAAGAGAGACCTTATATTTTCCCAAATAGTTGGCAACCAAAGCTCATCGCGGTTAGGGCTAGGGAAAGTTGTGGGAGTGCATAGGACAAGCAAACTTGGACTCGATAATGGAAGTAAACTTGGACTTAAACAAGAGAATGTATATTTGGAGAAGGTATTCAAAAGTAAACCACCCATCCTCAGAATCAGTTGCTTTGAATAGAAATTTGCAAACAAATTCTAGAAAATGACTTCCACTTTACAAAATGATATTATTCTTTCTTTCTAAGTATAATTAGGAAGATCACATTCTTTCTTTCCGAGTATAATTAAGATTTTTTATCTTCCGGCTGCTCAGAGTCTTGTACTTACAAAGAATGACAACACAGAATCTTCTAACCGTCTCTAATCCTTATATATTGGCTTCTCTATATGGCACAATAATCAATACTGCAAATTGACAGACTAGGTAATGGAGGATCCTAAAAATCTGTGAATTTTTGCTTATTCAAAACAGAGGTTAATTTTTTTTTAAAGGAAAATTAAGCCTGGGAGAACCTGCTGATATCATACAAGGTTCCTTCTTATGCATGCTATCCATTTGTTTTGAAGGGAAGGGGCACTATCACCATGCTACATGAGAGTTTCACATGACAGACGGAAAAACTCACTTGAAATATCTGAAAGAATAAGGTTGGACACTATTGGCAAAAGATAGCTGGAAATGCATGATTCTGCCTAATGAATGTGCATCTCTCCTAAGGCAGACAGCTCCATTAAATCTTGATCTAGTATGATCAGCACTCAATTGCTTAGAAATTGTGGGACAGCTCCGGAAAGGCAGTTTGGAAGCCATGCCTTGTCGGAATCTGTTAAAACAAAACATAAGGATCAGCAAGAACCATGATGAGTTATTCCCATCTCTCAGAAGGGGGTCCAGAGAATTTTGGAAAAATGATATATTCCATATGCATTTCTTACTCCTGGTATGACTCAACAAATTAGATTACGTAAATGCGATAAAAGAAATATTTACTCTCCCTTTGATATGTAAAACACTTATTATTTTCCTCTTTTTAGACAATGGTGTCTAAGACAGCTTACGAGCACCTCGATTAATTAACGATGGCCTATTTAAGTCCACAGGCACAAGTGCAGAGAAGACCGACCCTAAACTGAAACAACTGAGATCACATGTGTTGTAGCTTGGATTCGAACTTAGAATCTTCAGGTTTTACTCCTATATCTCAACTACAGAACCGTCCAAGAATATTCATTTCAGTTTAATGAAGCACACCAGCTCATACAGTTTACAAGATTGAATTCCCTCCTATTACCCCTATCCTAAGTCCTATTCGGAATTGGAAGAATGCAAAACAAAGATACTTCAGCACAAATTCACCAGGAAAATTGAAGCTTGATGAGAGGTGGGTGTTAAAACACAATCAAATTCAAATTGACCACAAAAATCTCTCACAAGGTTATATTCAAATGAAAAATCATGGAAGGTAGACTACCCATGGATGGAAAGATGGAACTGATGGAACATTAAGTAGGCGTTTGGCCATAGATTCTACAATTTTTCATTTTTTTGGAATTATGGAGTTGGAGTTGAAGCTAGAGTTGTATCTGATTATACTTTTTGCAAAGAATATTTTGAATAATATTCATGCCTTGAATGTATTTAAATACAACTCAAAAGAAAAAATTGAGTTGGGAAACAAGTTTAAGCTATTTTCCAAATATGAAATACAACTTCAAGTTAGAATTTGAAATTTTCATAGCCAAACACTGATTTTTAAATGAAGTGAAAAGTTATCTCGCCATTATCACCAAATGAGTTCAAAAGCTTTAATATCTATCTTAAATTCAATTATAGCTTCAAATCAGTAATATAATACGCCATAGAAAGATTCTGTCATCAGGAATCAATTTTTTTTCTGTCTTGATAATGTTGGTGTCTAAATAAGCTTTTGTGTCCCACAAGCATAGGTACCGGGTACAAGAAACAATTTTAATATAGGAACTTGAAAATAAGCTTGATGACACTAAGCCACTAACTTTTCCCCTTTTTTTGTTTGATAACCGTGGTGTTCGGGCCAATTTGTACACACCTAAACTAATTCCATGAGCTACCGATCACCTTCCACCTCTATCCACCAAGGCTAAGACAAATGAGAAGAAATCAACTAATCACCAACATAAGTACCGGGTACAAGAAACAATATTAATATGGGAACATCAATAATTTTGATGACATTGAGCCACTAATATTTTTTACCTTATAACCGTTGCTGCCATGTGACCAGGAGGTCAAGAGTTCAAGCAATAAAAACAATCCCTTGCAGAAATGTAATGTAAGACTGTGTATAAATTAGACTTTTATAGTTCGGCCATTTCTCGAACCCTGCAATGTGAGGGAGCTTTAGTATACTGGACCACACTTTTAACCATAATGTTTAGAATAGCTTGCACTCACCTCGACTAATTCCAGAGTGACCTCCCAACCAACAAGAGGTACCTACACCTCCAACCAACAACAACAGATATCAGACAGCACTCCTAAAATACATAGCAAGAAATCACCTCATGTTTTTAATCCCTATCTAAGTTTTCTCCCATTACGGTAACAGCAATAAATCAATTAACAACAAATGCGAGTAATTACCATAAAAATGAAATGAAGAAATGATAAAAGTAGGGTTTCTTTTTCAATGAAATCAATTAAGCTGAATACCTATCGGCTTTCTGATTGGCAGCGCCACCGTCAGTCATCTGCTCTCCGCCGACTAATTATACACACTCGGAACATTAGTTGCCATTTTGTTAAATCCATTCTCCTAAAGGTCATTTTATTTGATAAATTTCATATCCTCACATGTATTTTCACAAATTATTTTTTTTAACATAAAAATTATTTAATATCAGGTATACTAACACAAAAGTTATATAATTGAAAAATGTGAATTTTTTTCGATGGATAACTCTTATATATATTGAATGAATAAGTAAAAGATTAATTAAAAGCATTCAATCCGACGGGACCTCGAGCCAAAATTCAAAATCCAAAAATTATTTGAAAGAAAATAAATATCTTTTCTAATTGCTAATGTCATAATGGGTTTCATATGACAAAAACTGCTATAATAAACACCAACTTGCTCCCACTAAAGACTTCTTAGTTGATAACAATCTTGAAAGGAAATTTTGGTCTTACTCTTATTATGAATCAAAAAAAATATAAATATTTTCATTGGAAGGATGGTATGGTAGATGAAATATCGAAGTTTATTATTTTAAAATTGATGAAGAAAATCAAGGACATTTAATTTTGAAGGTGAAAAATAATGAAGAGATGAATGAAATGATTGCTTACAATGATAGTGAAATTGTGGAGATAATGGAGAATTTAATTATGATGGAGATGAAAGATGAATTTTCATCCAGTGTGGAGAAAATGAAAAGAAGGTGGAAGGAAATCCGACAGAAAAGGTTATAGAAGTGAAGAAGAAACTTTAATAGAATTTTCTTGATGTGTATCTTGATATGTGTTTCTATTTGGATCGAAAGATCAATGTAAGCTGTAAACGTAAAAGACTCTTATGACCAATTTCCATAATATTGATCATATGATTCAAGTTGAATTAGTTTGCCTTTTGTCTAATGTAAATTTTAAAGTGTTCTAGTAAGTAATAATATTTTCTTCATTTTGTTAAACCCTTGTTTTTATATTAAAAATTATTTCAATTTAAAGCTTGTTGTGATGTGTGTAACAATATCAAATGAATGAATTTGATCATAGTTTAAGAAAACACAAATTCTTCTAAACATACACTTATTCATAATAGCAAGTGACTGCAACATCTTTCAAGTGCACCATCAAAACTTAACAAAAGAATTATCTTAAACTAAATTAGTTTGATTGTCAAAAAATACATTTTAACAGTATCATATCTTTAGTACTGTTGTCAAAAATCACCATCTTCAATCTACTTCCATGTTTATTTGAACATTATGAAATAAGTCACTTTCTTCATTCTGTTAGCCTTCATCTCTTCAAGCTGGCATAATGTGACTACTATCTTGCCTTTCCATCTTACTCCAGTCCTTGATTTAAAATCAATTTTATCACTAATATGAGGAAGACCTTATAGGCTATCCAACACGAGTATGTAATATCCTAATACTTGGCAAATCATGTTGTAGACAACGATTACAAAATTAGTAATACATATTTGAACTAAAAGATACAAGTTTAATTGTACCCTAATGTTTAACACTTGCATTGTATGTTGTAAACCCATTTTCAGCACCAAATACACCTATTCCAACCGCCCTAGGCCTTTTATGTGGTCTCCTCTACAAGTTGCATTAGATCTATTTTCAACTGGTCAAACAAGTGAATTTGGTAGAGTTAGTACAACTATAACTTGGTGGATTTTCAAATCACTCAAAGAGAAAAGTGCTTCTTGGCATTTACATTCCTATAACATCTGTCTTTCTTGGTGTTTCCCTGCCTCTTACAGGTGTTCTAGGTGCTATAGAAGTACTTCCCCTTGCTCTGAAAAGTGCCTTAGTATCTAATTAATATTTTTGTTTTTTGGCCTTACACTACCTCTTATTTGTACTTCAGGTACTGAAGAAGTACTTTCTGTTGTTCCAACATATGCAAGTAGTTGAATTTTTAGGCCTTTCTTTTGTTCTTGGAGGTGCTTCTGTCACGAACCGATTTTTTGGATCATGATGCCACCTACTATACCACCAATAGGAGAACCAACCCCATAGTGCAAAGCCAAAATGGAGGATGCTATATCAAATACGGAAAGCACAAGTTTTAAAATAGCAGTATATAAGTGAATAAAGCGGAAGTAATAAGAGTAAAAATAAATGCCCTAAAATCAGTATCAATGTAGTACAAACCACTAAGTATAGAATAAAAAATAAAAATGTCTAATACAACTATATCTCTGAATATACATGAAGATCAAAATAGAAATGCTAATGCCGAAGAGAAGCAGGAAAAGACGGACGCCAAGCTCACCCTGAATCTCTGAAATAAAATGTGATATGCACAAGAAATTATCTGTAATCACGATCGAGTACCTATACTATGATCTGCACACGTGCAAGTATAGTATGAGTACAAGCTGCCGAAATAATTCATACCTAGTAGGCTTCGAGGGCCCACTAGGCACATACCAGTAATAAAATCAGTAAACAACGAACAATCAAGGGGGTCACAGAAGTAAATAATACAACAAGGGAAGCTAGCTACTCGAATAAGAATCAAGTACAAATAGACATGTATCGCTAGCTAATCACATAACATGATCTCAGGCAATAAAGGAAGACGTACCCGGAATTCATGCAACAGTATATGCGAATAAAATACAATAAACATAAGTCAAAAGAAGACAAAAAGAGAACCTGGACGGTATACCCGTAACCTAAAAAAAGAATAAATGAATGAATAATAGTCTAAGGCACAAAATCTCACATATCATGAAGTATCAACTAACCAACAATAACAACTAAGCAGTAATAGTAATATTAAAGTAATGCATATAAACGTTGTAAAGTCCCTCATATAGAAACGCAATTACACAGAAACATGCTCACCCCTAGGCATCGATATACTACCAGGGGTATACTGAAGAAAACAAGTATAAAAAAGTAAATACACATCATGAAATAACCAGTCCTGCGTACGCTTCTCCTCCGGTACCCGTAGATCCAGCAGGTAGAGCCCATGGAAGGCTAACCTAAATATTCTCAGTATATCTCTCCTCCATCCTATACCCCTCTTCGTGTCGCGTGAAAGCCCGGAGGCAAGGTCCATGGAGTTATGTCACCATATACGATCTCTAACGTAATCATACCTCACATTCCAAAACTTAAAGCCTCAAGGGTATTAATAGTCTGACATCTCGTGCCTAATATCAATAATCTCATCAATCCATACTCGGCATGTTATGGCGTTCCACACCTGTATATCATAGTATCACCAAAAGTCCCTAAGGGAACTATATCATCAATGTCTCCATATCCGTCAAATATGATAAGTGTCAAATTAATGTACTCACTGCCGTACGACGACGGAGTGCCAACGGGTGTACTCACTGTCGAATGGAGTCAGACTCAAGTCCTAGCATTTTTATTCAAATGATATTTTTTGATGTCAGGATGTAAAGCCTGGACTAAAATAAGTAAAAATAGTATTACTAGATGCTCGATACAACGCCGAGTTTAAAACAGTAAAAAGGGTTATTACTTATATTATTATTTGAATATTTTCATTTATTGATTTATGTCACTATCCAACTTTATTACTAAAATCATCCTCTAGCCATCATGGCTTAATATTTTGGTGGTTATACTGGCCCACCCCATTGCACTCTCATTTGGAGTCAAAGTCCCAGCCTCTCATGTCATGAATGCATAACATATCAACAATTATATATATATATATATATATGATTATGTAATAACAACTTCTTATGCCCTGCACAGGTATTACGGATTACTCTTAAGTCACAGGAACCATATAAATTCGGATGCCAAAATATCTGTCAATAAGGGAACGGATGAAAAAATAGTAAAGGATCACTATAACTAGCTACCCAATCCATGGATGCTATTTAGTATAATTATCAAAACTATAAGCCCAAAGATAGCCCTATAGAGCCTACTGTCATCCGAAGATAAATTGTTGCAAGCTCACGAATAGTAGTCCAACTGATATCAAATGATCTCCAAATGCTCTAAAATATTCATCCAAGTATTCTATATGTCTAATGGTATAATTTATGCTAAGTGTCAGGCCGGTCCTAAATAGGGCCTAAATTTGGTTTACAGGGCTCGTTCATCGAAATTGAAAATAAATGTCTCCACAGGATTCCCAACATTACTAGGAACCCATGCTTCAAAATTGAGCACAATCCGGGTAAGAGTAGACCCTTGAACAGGCAAGAGAAAATTGAGTATAAAAAGGGAAAAATATTCAACTTGAATGAATTTGTACATTGAATTCAGAAAAAGAAACATTACTACGATGAATAATATCCCCAAAGACAAAGGAATTACTATATACTTTGGATGTAATTTAAGGAATCAAGAATTCATGACAAGGGAATTAATGGAGGAATAACTCTAATTTTAAAGAAATTTTACGAATAAAATCACTTACCGAAGGTGGGGATGACTACAGAGAAGGCAATCAGCTAGCTGATCACTTGGTAAATTATGCCATTGATCAGGTTGAGATCAAAGTACACTCATTCAAAGAGCTGGACACAAAGGGAACAAAACTCAATAACAGTGACAAGTTACAATGCCCATATCTGAGAATCCAAGTCATGAAGTGAAGATAAAGTTTTTTACCATATAATCACAGCTCTATGGATCAGTACTAGAGGCAGTTTTGAATGCAGAAGCAGTTGAAAATGGTGTGACAATGAACAAGAGGAGAAATAAAGGAAATAGTACTTCTTGTTTCATCTCTCCATGGAGGAAATTGTCACTGGCAAGCAACATTGAATCCCCTCAATCTTGGAGCTACAATGGACATACATATTACATTACTCAAGATGGATACTAGATGGAAAATATACATATGTTGATGGCAGTTTTGGAAGATGCCAAGAGCTCAATAAAATGGTGCTAGAACATGTTGAATATGGAGTTCTCGGATACAATGGCAACACAAAGCATTGGGACTTCAATGTAGATGGTTATAGCTATAGGCTAGTACATTATTTGATACTCTATCACAATGTAGTACCAAACAAGGACAACATGAGTCCTAGGTTGGTCAATAGCTTAAGCTTTATCCTTCCTTCTAGCTCCCCTTATATATATTGTAAAGACTTGGGCATTTTATTAATTATAAAATAACCTAGGCATCCTGCCTAGTGGACTTTTTTAAAAAAAAATCTATTGGTGTTAAAGATAGATAATTGAATATGATTTTCAACTAAGACAAGATCTTGTACATAGGTCGCTCACTTGGTTAAATAGGAAAGACATCTACAATGCATCTATACCAACTCATCACAACACCAGTCAATCGAAGTAGTTGTGGGATTTTCATGGATAGTTGATTAGAGGAATATATATCCCTAATGAATAATTTTAACCCCAAAACCAACAAGTTGAGAAGTAAATTATGTCTATGGAATTCTGAAATCATGCATGAGTGTGTGCAATGCCATAATCCTAGAATGTTCCTCTCTATTGTTAACACTTGCTATTTCTTTCCAAGTCTTATTTAATTTATCATAGTTAAGACGTACAAAAATTATAAAACCAAATCTCTTATCTTGCTACACACATTTGGATATTTAGTTGCTTACAAGATTCATCTACTACACTAATATAATATCAAGTCCTTGAGGGTTTGATAGCCGGCTCGAAAGAGCCATACTATTACTTGTACGATCGCATACACCTGCGTGTGCGTTTGGACACAACATGTTTTTGGCGCCATCGCCAGGGACTTTGCAATTAGAAAGTTACTTATTCTTGTAGATATTTTGTATTGTACAATTATTAAAAACTTGATCTTAACAAGTTTCATTTTTTAGGCATTAATTACTGCTAGTTTGGCATGGAAGAAAGACTTGGTAGAACCATTGTAGGGACCAGAATGTTTCTTTCATCAATATCGAATGAAATGTGCACTCTCTTATCTAGTTGAATAAGTTCCACTGGAGCAGGCAGCAGGTGTAGTACCTACTGAAATGGCATCTGCAAGGACAGTTCATGAAGTGGCTATTCCAAGGGTCACGAATGCTACCTATTCTATATGCAAACCTACACCTGGATGTAGATTTGAGCTGAAATAGAATAAGGTGAAACTCTTGTAAACTAGCATGTAACTCACTAGTCTCTCACATAAGGATTTGCGACAACACATTAAGAACTTCTTGGAGATCAGTGACACTTATATTCTAGAGGGAGTTTAACCAGATTATGTGATACTCTATTTCCATTTTCCTTGATAGGTGATGTAAAGTGGTGGTTAGATGCAAAACCACCTAACTCTTTCTACTTGGGAGGACTTGGCAAGGAAGTTCTTGATTCGTTTCTTTCAATATGGGAATACAATAAGGTTAAGGAGTGAAATTTTAAGATTTAGACAGAATCCTGGAGAAAATCTCTAGCAAGCTTAGGAGAGGTTCAAAATATTGCTCAGAAGTCGACCACACGATCAACAATCTAGTGAAGTGTTGTTGCATACATTTATAGAGGCACTGGAACCAAATTCCAAAATATTTCTTTATTCAGTAGCAGGGGGACAGACCTTTGAGAGAACTTATGATGCGATGTACACTTTATTGAATAGGATTGCCATAGGTAACCCAGAATAGAATGGAGATGTATCAAGAACCAATGGGAAATAAAATATTGTAGGGGTAATGGAATTAGAGGCAGTTACGACTTTGTTAGCACAAATTTCATCCCTTAAGAACATGTTTGCTTAGGCTTTCGGAAGCAACAACTACAGGCTGCAGTGAATGCAGTCCAAGCTCAGGCTACAAATTGGTGTGAGATGTGTGGTGGAGGTGATCATATGTCTGGCTTATATGGGG
>JBDJHY010000002.1:16948436-16961332 GCA_039654485.1 Withania somnifera
GGAGTTCTTTTAGCAGTTGAGATTTATCTTTGTCCTGGCAGGTCATCTCAGTAATGTTCATGCACATATCAATTTATACCTTTAGATTTTAGGCTTAAATGAATCCTGTGTCTTGTGACCATCTATACGAACAAAAGCCTGTGTACTTGTTACATAATTTTCTCGAATATTTTTTAGATATTGTTCTGATTTCTAACCAGCTTTTAACATTTTTGGCAGGCTACACCTTTACTTCTGACAGTAGCAGTTATTGAACTCAGTGATATTGCATTTGCTGTGAGTTTTTGTTCATACTGGATTTGAGATATCTTCAAGGGTTAAAGTACCTATTTGTTTCCCTTCCTAACAACAATGTTGTTTTCTTCTCAGGTTGATTCTATACCAGCAGTTTTTGGTGTCACGAGAGACCCTTTCATAGTTTTCACATCCAATCTCTTTGCAATTTTGGGTAGAGCTCATGTTCTTTGCTTTGCTTCTTATTTGAAGTTTTAAACCACAAGAGCTATAAAGAGAGCCAATTATTAATTGAATTTGATTTCTTGTACCAAAGAAGTTGGTTTAAATTATGTGATATGTGACATATGTTGTTCTATGCTTGTAAATTGACATTCTTTTCATCAATTCATTATATTGAGGGCTCATGTACATGGAGTTACTTGTTTACGAAAAAGATTTCTTCTTTTTGCTCATTCTGATTTCGCGGAGAAGTAGATCTTCTTTTATTGCTACCCTTCCACGAATTATGTTTTTCCTTTCCCTATTAACTAGGTGACCAACGTAGCTCTTCTTTATGCAGGATTGAGGTCATTGTACACACTCATTTCTGAAAGTATGGCGGAGTTGGAATATCTACAGGTGAGAATTGACTTGGTTTTATCAGTCTATGCTTTCTGCATTCCAAACTGCGATTCACTCAATTGTCTGGAGTCGGTCATGATTGCTCTCAAGTTAGAGCCCTTGTTCTACAGATATGAGTCAGTAGTAAGATATCAAACAATACAATTCAAACTAGCAGCTAGTCTATTAGTCACTGATCCTTAAAGTTCAGTTTACGTTCATGGATGATAATTTTTGACTAAGATTCCCATTTCTGTTCAGCCTTCTATTGGTGTTGTCCTGGGATTCATTGGATTCAAAATGATCCTAGACTTTTTCGGTGAGTTTCTGTAAAAATCAGTTGAGCTCTTTCCTCTTACAATTGAAATCCCAGTTTGGTGTGTTAACTGATATCAAAATTCACACAGGATACCATGTTTCCACAGAGGTGTCTCTTGGTGTTGTAGCGACATGCCTAAGCGCTGGAGTCTTGCTGAGTCTTCTAAACAAATCTGATCAATGAGTTGGGGTGCTTCCTTTAGGAGGATAGCTGTGGTGTTCCTTGTTTTTTTCCTCTTCCGCGCTGACCCTGCTCCGCCAAGTGTCCTTTATTCAATTGATATGACTGACAAAATTTTCAATCTTTAACATGTAGAATGCAACACAGGTTGGGATGAATTATTACGAGGATCATCTACTTGCCATATCACCATGGACAACACTTCTCTTTCCCCTCCTCAATAATTGGCGAGTCTGTTCAGAAATATATATTTGTTGCAGTCAACTTCTTTGCTCTCCTTGATATCACCATTATGGCGAGATGTTTAACATATACCTTAACCTGTATATTAATAACCAAAAGAAGAATACATGTATGATTGGAACAACAGATCTGTCCAATCCTAGAAATGTAAGTTGATACGCACATAGCGACCATCGTGCCATATAGAACATTTTCTTTCTCCACTCTGCACAACTGACTTCCTAATTTTAATAATGACGGACCAGGTTCACTAGTTCTTAATTGGTATTGGACCTTTTTACAAGTAAAAAATTTACTCTAATGAGACTGATGATGCCACTTGAACAGTTAACCAACAATAAAAAGAAGGGCAAGTTACATCAGACTACGAAGCTGGCCGGCTTGAAGCATTTCGTACCTCCGGATGCTTATCTCAGTAGGAGGATTAAGGTTTTTTAAAATGTTGAGATATTTGAAATTTTAGTAAATTAATGGGATAAAATGAAATTAAGGGTGTTAAGCTTGGGAATTCCTAAAAAGAAAAACAAAACAAAATGCTGTTCAGCAGCATTCAAGGAGTCATAGCTAACTTGTATTACAATAATTTTATGCGTTTTCCTTGAAGATGTCCTTTCAGATTATGTAGCTACAGGAAATAAACAGGATCATGCGATTGTATATCATAATGAGCTATTCTAATACATCCTTGCACTCGTAAACACAAGCCATGTCTGTACAATAAAAATACCGGACCAGGCTTCGGAGGTTACCAAAGAATGACCAAAACCACAAATTGGACAAACGCATATCATAAATGCAATAGCTAACGGGAACAAGCAGCTTCAACTGAGAAAGAAACAGGGAGGACCTCATAGTTGGTCTGACTTCGGAGGGAAAAAATATTTGTTGCTCCAATATAGTTCAGATGATTGAACCTGCACTCGAGGTGTCATCACTGATTGTGGTTTGTTATCCGTTCTTTCAACTCAGCTGGTATTCAAGAGGTCCCTGCCTTGGCTCCCCCTTTTTGATGATCTTGTTCTGTTTCCCATCACCATCTAGTTTCATAGCTCCGTTTAACCTTTTTGCAGTTTGTCACCATCGTTTCATTCTAGGTGAAGTAGCAGGTCCTGACCGTGAAGTTTGGATTGCCCCCCCGGTTTCATGGTCAAATTTTTGTGAAGCAAGGTAGGTCAAAGCCGTTACAACATCTGCTATGACTGGACGCATGTTAGGTTGCTCCTGAACACACATCGCTGCAACTGCTAGCGCTTGGTACATGCCCCTTACTGGATAATGGCCTTGCAGCATTGGATCAGCCATCTGTGAGAACTTCCTCCGATCTTTGAACAACGGTCTTGCCTGATATCCAGAGCACAACTATAAAATTAGAAACTTGGTTCTCTTTATGGGTTAGGTAACAGAAAAGAACAATCAACACAACCGATTGCCCCAACTACCCATGGTGAAGTTGCATTGCTTCACGTGGTGTCATCTGATACCATTCTGTTGAACAGCACGTCAACATCAACTGATTTACCCAGCCTTATGAATAATAATATATTTGTTATTTCATTCAGGAAAAAAAAAAATACTCTAGATCTTCCACAAAGCATACTCATGTCACTCAAAACACATCAGCTTACCATTATCATATCAGATCACCAATTCCCAGCTTTTTAACTCTTTCATTGAAACTCATCTTATGGATTGCAGATTACTGTAAAGACAGTTTATAACTGTCCGGTAATACTTTTTCACTTTTATAGTTGAACTATAGAGATCATAAAAAATCAATGAAACAACGGGCCACCACAGAAACAACAGTGACCAAAAAGCTGTACGATAAGAAAATCTTACCCATATAACCAAATTGAAATCTCCTCCAGTTTTTGAGCTTTCGATTGCTTTTCTGCCTGTAATGATCTCCAGGAGGACAACCCCAAAGCTGTAAACATCTGACTTTAAAGTCAACTGTCCAGTCATGGCATACTCTGGTGCACAGTACCCATAGGTACCCATAACTCTCGTAGAAACATGGGTGTTATCTCCTACAGGCCCCAATTTGGCCAAGCCAAAGTCAGAGAGCTTTGCATGATAACCCTCACCAAGCAAAATGTTAGAGCACTTTAAGTCACGGTATATCACAGGGGGGCTTGCACTGTGTAGATATTCCAAACCTTTTGCTGCTCCAGCAGCAATTTTCATTCTTGTGTTCCAATCTAGCCGTTCCTTACCTGGTGTAGGATCTTCAGAGAGATCACTTCAATTCCAAATTGTATCCGAGTTCCAAAATAAAATGAAAAAGAGAATCTACCAAGAAAGATTACCATGAAGATGGTCTTCCAATGACCCTAATGGCATATATTCGTAGACCAGAAGTCTCTGATCTCCATCAGCACAATAGCCAATTAGATTTACAAGGTTAGGATGGTGTAACAAACTTAACATCAGCACTTCGACAAGAAATTCCCTGTTGCCTTGCAATCCATTACGATCGAGTTGCTTGATGGCGACGACCTGCACCAATAAGAATCAATAAAGAGGTGTTAAAGTTCAGCTCCAGCCGACAACTTAGAAGTGAGATGCAAATCTTCAAGCACGGTGTTGACCCTGGAAGAAAAGGTAAATGATCCTAGTCAATAATATCCTCGTTTATTTTTAACTCCAACCCCACATATATGTGAAAAAAGAAAAGGAGAATTGAGTCCAATTAGCTCAACAAATATGGTAAAAAGCATAATAGAAACCAAGGTAGCATGAAATGTACATCACCGCTTGCAAGGAAGTAGAAAAGTACTTTCCAGATAAAAGTAAGGCCTCTAAGCCTCAGTTTGCAAATGCTCAAGGACAAAAGTGAAATTTTCATCTCAAATTTCTCATGTAACTACAAATCAAGTGACCCGGTGTTCAACTTTTTGCCAATTGACAAACCGGGAAGAAGTCCAAGTGTTTACCCTCAGCAAATGAGCCAACTGAATATAACATAGCTATGCTCATCCGAAAAGAATAAGAGTCTCTGAAAGTGGCTCAGTATGAATCAAGAAGAAAAATCAGTAAAATACTGAAAAGATTAACCCATAGCATTATTCAGAAAATAATGAGTGCAACAGAATCTGGTTGATTAGAGGCAAACCAAACTATTGATTTCTATGTGTCGTTCCATTATTAGCAAAAAGCAAAAAGAGCTGTGAGAATTAACCTGATTGGACTCAATCACCCCTTTGTAAACTCTACCAAAGCCTCCTTCTCCAAGAAGATAATCACCTCGAAAATTTTTTGTAGCAGCTGCTAAATCACGAAATATAAAAGTCTTGGCTGCAATTTGGTTGGACCCTGCATCCTTATCAACTTCCTTTGTGCGTAATGAATTCTTCGCTTTCAACTTATCTGAAGACCAGAACATAAAATAGGAAAGTAAACAAAGCATGGCGCTGAAGTGAGGCATGTATTTAATGATGATTGATAAGCAGGGAAAATGACATCTAAACTTCTTTATTGATTCAACTTTGGGATCAGGAGGTTGTTTGAAGTTTGAACTATGAAGCTTCATTAACTGTAAAGGTTGCTTGAAATTTGAACTATGAAACTTCACTAGTTGATGTTGGTTACATTAGAACTTTTAATATGGCATACGAGTACCAAAAACAGCAAGACTTGCAAGCTCACATGAATAATGGTACCGATAATTTATGTATGACTACCACAGTTCGTCAAAATTTTATTCATGCACAATACACATTGTCACCTGATACACAGATAACTAGTTAACTGACATGATATTTTGAGATAAAAAAGTTTAAATTCCAAAATCCATATTGTAAAATGGAGAAGCTGCGAATCTTTGGAATCAGTGTTCTGTCCTTTTCTTATTTTGTCTTGGCACGTATCGGGGGGTGGGAAGGTGGAGGAAAGAAGCTATCTTGCCTTGTCTGTAGAAGGAAGATTGGAACCAGACTTGAGGTAACCAAACTCCTCAAAAATTTCATGACATCATGATGTTACAAGGACCTTACTTCTGGTTCTATGAGACCTTCGCTCACTATGACATAAAGTAATCAATATCATTTGCCACTTAACTTTTTATTAGATACTAATTGAAGGCACTAGTTCTTTGATTTTTACCGATTTACTAAAGTACTACCAACAACATACCCAGTATATTCCCACAAAGTGGGATCTAGGGAGGGTAAAGTATACGCAGTCAGTACCACTACCTCAGAGTTGAGGTTGAGAGACTGTTTCCGAAAGACCTCTGGCTCACGACTGGCAAAATGACAACTAATAACAGAAACAACACCACTACAAACAATCTATCCAAAACAACAAACATCATTAAAACTCCAAGGAGAAGACACTACAGATA
This sequence comes from Withania somnifera, assembly GCA_039654485.1. Lineage (NCBI taxonomy): Eukaryota > Viridiplantae > Streptophyta > Magnoliopsida > Solanales > Solanaceae > Withania > Withania somnifera. The sequence continues at coordinate 16,954,361 of JBDJHY010000002.1, forward strand.
TACCATACTACTACTACTAACACGGAAAAAAAAAATAAAGCAGCTACCTACTAGCAAGGACTCACTCCCCCTACTAACATTTTGTCTTAATACGTGTCCTCTACATAATCCTATCTAGGGTGATGTCCTCGGTAAGTTGTAACTGCTCTATGTCATGTCTAATCACCTCTCTCCAATACTTTTTCGGCCTACCTCTACTTCGCTTGAATCCACCCATAGTCAACCTCTCACACCTGCGCACTGGAGCATTTGTGTCCCTCCTCTTCACATGCTCGAACCATCTCAACCTTACTTCCCACATATTGACTTCCATCAAAGTCATCCTCTCCTTGTCACGAATAACCTCATTCCTAATTCTATTTACCCTAATAATTCTACACATCCATCCTTCATCTTTTAAGATGTGGCGTTCTTGACTATCTTTTAATATGTAGTGTTCTTAACTGGCCAACACTCCGTCCTCTACAACAATAGGTGGTCTAACCGCCACCCTGTAGAACTTACCTTTAAGTGTAGGGAGAACCTTCTTATCACACGGGACATCCGAAGCGAGCCTTTACTTCATCAACCATGGATTAATATAGTGTGTGACATTCTCGTCAATCTGTTAATTTTTCTGAATCACAGACCTAAGATACTTGAAACAATCTCTCTTCTGAATGACTTGAGTATCAAGCTTCACTACTACGTCAGCCTCCTGCATAGCCTCACTGAGCTTGCACTCCATATATTCCTTCTTGGTCCTGCTCAACCTAAACCCTTTAGATACTAAGGTCTGTCTCCAAACCTCCAACTTAGCATTGACTCCTCTGCAGGTCTCATCAATCAAAATAATGTCATTCGCAAATACCATACACTATGGTACCTTATCTTGAATCTGCCTCATCAATACATCCATCACCAAGACAAATAAAATGGACTAATAGCCGAACCCTGGTGCAACCCCATCACAACGGGGAAATGCTCAGAATCACCTCCCACAGTCCTTACACGAGTCTTGGCTCCTTCATACATATCCTTTATCAGTCTAATTTACTCCACAAAAACACCTCTAGCATCCAAGCACATCTGTAGAACCTCCCTAGGAACTTTTTCATAGATCTTTTCTAGATCAATGAACACCACGTGTAAGTCCTTTTCTCTCTATATATACTACTCCACCAGTCTTCTTATGAGATGAATGGCTTCTGTAGTCGCGCGATCAAGCTTAAATCTGAATTGATTCTCAGAAATAGTCACGAATCTCCCCAACCTCACCTCCACCGCCCTTTACCAAACCTTCATAGTGTGGCTTAACAACTTGATACCCCTATAAAGTGTTTTGGACGGTGAAAGGTGACAAGGCTCTGCCTCACCACGTGGTGAGGCTAGGCGCTCGCCTTTTTGAAATGCGGCGCTAATTAATACCAAAAAATAAAAATATTTAATTGCATATATAAAAAACTAAAATCTTATTGAAATAGATGAAAATAGACAAATAACTATATTATTAAATAGTATATAATTATATTATTAATTAGACAAAAAAAACAGGGGGTTTAAGTTTTAACTTTAATCAGTAACCAGTTCACTGGTCTGGCTACTGCCTTCTCAGAAAAAAATTGTGAAGAAGAAGAAAAACCGGAGAGCGAGAAGAAGGAGAAGAAGAACTGAAGAAAAACAAAAACAAAAAAAAAAGAGAAAAAGAAAAAAAGAAGATGAAGAACTGAAGAAGAAGAAAAGAAGTTGAAGACTTACCAGAAGTCGAAAACAAAGAACAAAAGACGCTGGTAGCCTAGTGGTACTTTGTGTCTGACAAGGAGAAGTGAAGAGAAGTCGCTGGTATGAGTGAATAGCTGCAGGAAATTTAGAAATAAAAAGACTCAAAAACTATTTTTTACCTTTTAAAACCCTAATTAGCGCCTTTTTTAGAAAATAATGAAAAGGCATCGCCTTTCTCGCCTCACCTAGCCTCGTTGCCTTTGGGTCACCTTTTGAATATCGCTACGCCACAGCAATGAACGGCGTTAAGGCGCTCGCCTTTCATAACACTGCTTCAGACCACCAAAACCTCTCACATTTCAGATCGTAACCGCTCTTCCTCTCACATTCCCCAGAAAGAAAAAAAAATTGTTCCAAGTTTCGAATTTTTTAAACTGTGGACAACCTAGTACTCTTATGTCTCATGACATCCCAAGGTGGTATAGGATACACTTAGGACAGGTGTAAAAAAATAATGTAACTAGTAATATAGGAGTTGGAACAAGCATACACGTTAGATATTTGAGTTGTCTAAGTTTAGGTATCGCAATCCTGCCTAATTTCACCTCAATTTCACTATTTATATGTTGGTTAAACAGGAAATACATATATTCAATATCACTCTACTTATACTTTCATCCTAAAACACTTGATCCCTAAAAGTGCTTTTCCATAGTTCAAACTTCTAGTTGACACCCTGCTAGTTTCAACAATTAACATAGCATTATCTACAAAATGTATAAACATGGAACATCGTTTTTTATATAATCATCAGTCAGCTAATTAGTGTCTTGGTAAACAAGTATGGGATCAATGGAATTCTAGTGATTGAGCACAAATGACGTGTCCTCCAATAGAGAATTTTCTTCAGCTAAGGAGTGGTTTTTATGTACCTGACCATCAGAACCAGCAGAAAACACCCTACTATGGCTGGGAGATGCTGCTAAAGCATTCACATCACTCTTATGACTGGAATGTGACTGCAAAAGAGTTCCATGCTGAGAATCCCAGAACTGAACACTCCCACTACTATCTGCACTAACCAGGGTACCACATCTGCAAACAGCAATATGGAGTTGGAAGCATTATGAAAATGGAAAATCTTAGAAAACACAAAAAGATGAGGAAAAAATGAGTTTTCTTTCTTTCCAAAACTATGAAGGAGAGTTGCCAATTTGATCTTCACCTCAATGCAAGTAATGACCATATGCATAGTTCAGATCCACTACCCAAACCTCCAAGAGCCACTGTTATCCTGTAGATTTCATATACAAAATTGGCATCCCAGCATCTTATAAACCTGTAAAGAAACAATCTCCACTTAGAATTTTCACAGTGGACATACCCATGAAGAATAAAGACTCATGCTTCAATTCAATTTTCATCAGAAATGAACAAGTAAATGTACAACGCATAGTTAAGTTCAAAATAGAACATACCCATCACTACTACCAGAAAATATCCTCTTTGCATCAGAACTCCAAGTGACAGTCAACGTACGCCCAGCAATTATCCAAAAAGTAACTATGAAATTCCCAAAGCAACAACCAGAGATTTGCACTTTGACTCTTAGGGGCAGTTGTCTCACCACTGACCCTAGGCAACGATCTTTTATAAGACAAATTCTTCTCATCTGAAACAGTATAGCTTCAAACACAGCCATCGTCACAAGCAAATGCAACTTGACCAATTTCATTAACATCATCCACATGAATAACAACTGAGTCATCATCCTCTTCATCTTCACTGCTCTCATTATCGCTACTAGCACCACTCATACGATTAGCTTGGCCATTCTCATACTGCTTCGGAAGATTTAGATGAAGCTGTGAAATATTGCATGGCTCCACAGCCATCTGCCATATTGAAACACCAATAGAATCTAGAACAGCCTGCAAGCAACCATACAAACGACAACATTACTCGATTTGTCAAAACCAAATCTAAAACTAATGGTAAGAAAATGGACAAATCTTGAAGTACATTTATCTGGGAAGGCCAGAATCCTCGATCACACAGCCGTAAAAATTGTATATTTTATGCCCAATCCATGCAAGATGTTGGAACAGTATCTTAGACAATTACAGCTAACAATAATCCCAAATTTGGGTGGGGGGGGGGGGGGGGGGTCGAAAAGCCCTGCATGTTTTCCAGTTTGAGTTGGTTGTACGGGGTTTGTCTGGTACAGTTTAACTCTCCTATGCGGTTTGTCTATTAAATTGGAGAAGATTTTACCCTGTATGCACCAAAATGGTTGCGGCTGCGGTATCCCTAGTCATCACAAGGGAAAAAGTTTCTCTTGTTGATTATATTTCCATTAACTTATACATCAACCAACCATGCCTCAGTTACAAGCTTCTGTTACATGAATCCTCAATACCATTTAACCCAATACAGGTCCATTTCATTCCACTACTAGATAATGTATTCCTTTTAAGGACCAGAAATATTCAGCAACCATCCACCAGTCACCCCTCAAATGAATATAGTTTCACATAGGGAGTTCCTCCTATTAGGTCAATCAGTATATCATGCACTCATTGCACCAATTCACTTGCTAGAGCTGTCTCTACTTTCTAACAAACAGGAAGTAGCAAGTAAGAGATAGCATGGAAGAAAAGAATTGTAACACCAATCAAGTTATTTTCTGAAAAGAGTACAGGAACAACAATAGAAGTTGCTAAAGTTTCTGAACATACCTTCTGAGTCAAATCGAAAAGATTCCACTTGTAAACTGATCCATCAATGCTGGACGAAAATAACCGACCTGCAGGCAATTTTCTCGAACCTGATAGACACCAAACTAACGAGGAAACCCTTGAATTAGGATTTCCATGTATTATCTGCACACACAGACAAAAAAACTCAATCATGTTAAGAGCACCCTAATTCCAAATTTGATAACAGAAAAGGACCATAATATCTCAATCCCAAGCTAGTTGGGATCAATTATATAAATCATCACTGTCTATCTTTTGCACCCAGTACACAAGCTCATTATAAGCTATTCTTTCAAAAAAAAAATCGTGTTAACAAGGACCCTAATTCCAACTTCCATAACAGAAAAGGACCCTGATATCTCAATCCCAATCTAGTTGGGACCGATCTTGCTTGTACAATGGAAAGGGCCACTGTTTTATCTCAAATTTAATTGATTTATTTATTCCTTTTTTACATATGGAGGAAGACAACTCGACCAGAAATGCTGCGCAAAAGAAGTCATTATGGATCCCTGACTGGCCTCAGAGGAAAAATAAAATGGAGCACCTAACAACACATCTTCATAGACCAAGAACTATGAGATCAGCCCTTTCATTCTGGGGGACACTATTGCTGAGATAATAACTTCTATACGAAATCCTGACATGGATGAAAGGCCGTCGCTCAACAGATAAAAGTTACTCTAGGGATAACAGGCTGATCTTACCCAAGAGCCGATTCGAACCTACGACCAATCGGTCAACAGCCGACGCTATACCACTAAGCTAATGAGGAACAATAGGAGATTTGATCTCAGAGTTTGGGCGAACGACGGGAATTGAACCCGCGCATGGTGGATTATATAAATAATCACAATCTATTTTGCACCATTAGATTCCAAATACACCCATGAGCGCATTCTAAGCTATTCTAAATTGAAAAAGAAGACTTAAATTAAGATCTCCATGCATTATCTGCACATAAAAAGAAAAGAAAAAACTCAATCGCATTAACAACGACCCTAATCCAATTTATACAGAAAAGGACCCTAATATCCTAATCCCAAGCTATCTTGGATCGATTATATGAATCATCACTATCTATTTTTCTCCATTTAAATCCATTTGATTCCAAATACACCCACTACCTGAGCACATTCTAAGCTACTATAAATAAAAAATAAATAAAAAAGCACAAATCACATCAACACAACCCTAGTTCCAATTTTGATAACAGCAAAGGACCCAGATATCTCAATCTCAAACTAGTTAGGATGAATAAAATAAATCATAACTCTTTATTTTGCACCATTTAAACCCAATAGGCGAGCGCATACTAAGCGGTTCAAAACCAAAAAGGAAAAGCTTGAATTAGGATTTCCATGTATCATATGCTCACAAAAGAAAAACTCAAACGCATTATCAACGACCTTAACTCCAATTTCAATACCAGAAAAGGGCCCTAATATCTCAATGGCAAGCTATTTTGCTCCACTTAAACCCATTTGATTCCAAATACATAGAGTACATACATTATTATATTCTAAGCTACTCTAAATCAAACCAAAGAAAAAACTCTTTTTGATATAGAAAAGGACCCTAATATCAATTCCAAGCTATTTTGCACCATTTAAACCCATTTGATTCCAAATACACTTAGTACATACATGATCACATTCTAATCTACACTAAAACAAAAATAAAAAAATCGGAAAAAAAAACCCATATATCTCAATCCCAAACTATTTTGCACCATTTAAACCCATTTGATTCCAAACACACACAATGCATGATCAAATTTAAGCTACTCTAAATCCAAAAAAGAAAAAAAATCTTTTGATACCAAAAAAGAACCAAATATCTCAATTCCGTTTGCATTGTTAAACCATTTGATGTATTATATGGCAAACAAAATAAATACTAAATCCAAAGACTGTCAATCCCAAGCTATATTGCACCATTTAAACTTTTTATTACAAGTATGACCACGGCTATTCTAAAAAATAACGCATCAAAACAAATATATTTTCATACAAGTTTGACACTGCCATCCAACAGAGCCAGGAAAAACAAGCCAAATCTCAAGAGAACCATCTTCCCGAGCAGCGGCGACTTTACAATCATCAGCGCTAGTAGCTAATGCTACAACTGGCGACGGTTTCTATTTGTGTGAGATTCTTCTAGAAACTTCGAGCATTTTCTAGAAGATTAAGTTTTTTCAGAGATGCAAGGGAGATAAAAGGACTATTTTGGAAGAAGCAGGTTTTAAGCAATGTTTTCACACTCGCCTTGTCAAGTGACGGGCCGAGTTTAGGGGTTGGAGACAATGAGTATGACCGATTGATTTTAAAAACTCGGTTGACTCAGATGATGTTATAATAATGTAATAAATATTTTAATATTATAAATATATTATAATATATTTAATATTATAAATATAAATTTAAAATTTGAATATTGTCCACACATTGACAAAAGAAGAATTTTCTATTGTAATTTTTCTCTATTTAAGTTAAATATTTGAAAGATGAAA
>JBDJHY010000002.1:16969837-16982766 GCA_039654485.1 Withania somnifera
CAAATTCTCATCTACTATTGTGAACTAAAACTTTAACTTATAAGAACTAACGATTTAATCATTTGTGTATAAACTTAAACTCTATACACTAAATCATATACTATATAAGTTGAGGATGCATATATGACAAAAATGATCTATGTAATATAACACTTTATTGATTCAAATAAATAAACAAACAATCGTTCAATAAACAACATTATATCAAGACCGAATGATTAATAGTATACCCTAACAGTATCGTCATTTATAACTCTTAAGAACACCCCCACCTCTTAGCTTCTCCTTTTTTTCTTAATTCAACCTTTCAAGCTATAACATATTATTGTTTTACTGGATATGTAATCTCTGTCTAATTTAAGTTTAATTTTGTCGTTCTGTCTCTTTATTTTAATAAAAAAAAGCTGGTAAAAAGAAAAAGATATTGGCATTCACGTACAATGGAACTACACATGAATTTCTTGGGCCATCCACCTGCCTTAAGATTTTAGTTTAAATATTAAGATTAATTAACATATATAAGAAATGAAATTAACTTATTTTGAAAAATCTTCAAATATATAAATTTCAAGAAGATTGATTATGTTGTGCTAAGAATTTGAACCATTGTGTTTCTCAAATTATATACTGAGCCTACAAAAAGAAAACTACAGAAACTAAACATATAAAACCTAATACGAAAATCAATCTCAATTCTCAATTGTAATCTAATCAAAACTTATTTGAATTGCGATCTTCAATTTTAAAATTAAAAATTAAAAATACTTTTTTTATTTATTTTATAAACGATAATATAGCCTGATGAAAAGATACTTGAGAGTGTGGAATAAATATCTATTCTATATGGAAAATAGATGAATATAGAATAATGTAATTTCTTGAAAATCTATATACAATTAGAAATATCGTAATTGTAAAAGAACCACCTCCTGGTAATTGCTGGCCAAGAAAATAATGAAAACTTATTTTTTGCAATAGAAATAATTTAAAATTGAATGTAACAAACAATAGCCCGTAAAGTATATTGGGGGTGACAATAATAATTAGTTTGGATCAGCCTCATGCCAAAATCATAGGTAAACTTGTGCCGCAAAAGACTGCTCTTGTTTGCATTATTGTAACCAACAATTTATAGTTCACTGAACATAATGCACTCGTTAGAGCCTAGTATCGTCAAAGTAAAGACTTATCAGGACATGATAAAACTTTTCATGGCAAAGCATGGCAGTACGTCTCTCCTATCAACCTGTTATAAATGCATATACAAGATTCAATGGTAACTGAATTTCAGTCGGGACTCAGGTCACCCCTATAAATTTTGTCCAATTAAAACACAAATAGGGAGTGACAGGTCGTTATTGTATAGAGCAACTCACTGAAAAAGATATGGTTATATCTGACTCTATGTTACACAGGAGTAAGATCCTCACACTACAAGATACTACTATGAACAAACATAATGCATGCAAGACCAGGTTGTACAGTCTAAATGATCATCTGTAGTATTGCTCCGGTTGTTTTTGCTCTGCCTGCCTCAGAACCTGTCCTCCAACATGTGGCCAGTGTTCTGCTAATCTCTTTGTGTTTGGTATCGGACCAAAAGCTAACAATCGAAGAACAAAAGATTAATGCTACTACACCATCTGGACTCAAATGGATGCTATACCCATTTGACTTCAGCAAACAACAGAGAATGAGAACTTCTTGATTGTTGCATGCATTTTTCCACATAGCTATTGGTCAACAGTCCATGTACTCTTCTCAATTCAACCCCATTCCTTCATAAAACTCAACTTCCTACACATAGAAGGCACTCCTATCGCTTTCTAAATGACTGCATCCAAGATACAAAAGGTGAATTACTGAAACTAGAAATATGTGTGTTTCCCCAAGATCAACTGTATGATGTAGAGAGGTAGTAGACCAGCTTCAACCCATTAGGATCACTTAACTTGGAAGCAGAAAAGCAGTTCTCTTACAATTTGCTCAAGAAGTTTACAGGTGATGCTTCAAGTATTGCCTACCTGATCTGAAAACTTAAGGTCCATTTGCCTGCAAAAATAACAATTTGATCCATGATGTTAGTTCTCAGTTCATAACAAATAAAAGAACATAGAAGTGCCACATTCGGCACATATAAGACCTTATTAACATAGGCAGTATCTGTTCTATGCAACTACAAGTACCTCAGAACACAATAAAGCTCTAGATAACGCAAATAATGAGTTCATATACAATTGCCGTAAACATGTTTACGTCCATCACAATTTACTTATGAACACTCCTTTATCCTGTTTTGAGTTTACTTGAATCCTTTTAACTAAAATATCTCATTCCCAAGAAATCGATATCATTTATATATCGATGTGGAATTTCTCCTATAATATCCCACTATCAACATTTTAAGAATTATGCATGACGGGATCATCCAATTCAATAGGGAAGGAGTCCAAGTGTACACTTTTTCCGGGAGAGCTACAGCTAACTTATTACATATTCAAACTACAAGAACTTCATAAGGAGATTGTATATATACATTTTTGTTTTCTTAATAAGGTAAAGGTTTGTTGACCAAGTACCAAAACAAACAGTTACAAAAGACTACTGGGAATATCCATACAGTTAATTACAACATCTCCTGAGCAACGTCAGAAAGTACCATTTATTGATCCATATTATCAATGAAGCTACTTCTATACCAACAAAACAAATTAGGTAAACACTTGATCTTAATCTTGAAATATGGACTTTTCTCCCATCAAAACAAGCGTTATTTCTTTCTAGCCAAACAGTCCAGAATATGCACAGAGTTACAATTCTCCAGATTTTCTTTAAAGCCTTATGGATTCTCGGGGGGCTGCTACACTTGATCTCTATGTTTATGGATTTACACAGCTACATTTCATCATACTCATCAACCAATATCAAAAAGATCCATGATCTCGGTGGACACTACGTTATCTGAACTCCCAACATCAGTGACTATATTTGTATTTGTCAATTACGACAAATATTTTAAATACAATGCATAGATACAAGTGTCCAACATGGAGAAAATTGGAACTATGTGTTAAGACTGTAAACGTAAGCGTAAATATCACAAATATAATTCCTTTCAAATATGAATTAAGTTTAAAATACATGCTCTGTAATAATTAGGAGTAGAAATTATTTTCCTTCCTTTCATAGTTTACTTGTCAACATTATTCAGACCCCACATGCTTGAAAGAATAATAAAGTAATTCATTCCTAAAAATCTCTTTTTCTTTACACTGAGTACATTTAAAGTAGGAATATTGAGCAGTACTGGACAAGGGAGAAAGAATTATGAGAATGCGTGAAGACACTTGTTTAACGCATAACACCTAGGTATTTTTACATGCACCTTAATTATGCATACTAATATGTTTCCCGATGTGGGACCCTTACATTAAGCAATAACTATGTGCACTTAGCTGATTTTATTAAATAACAGTCTCCTCAAGATGGAAGTAATTAATACAAAGACCCGTGAATATATCTTCAAACTGATCATTTGACTTCATGAATTTCGTGACAACGTCTCTAATTGTATCTCTCTCCGAAAAAGTGTGGTCAATCTCCATGTGTTTAGTTCTCTCGTGAAGCACCAGACTTGAAGCAACACTCAAAGCAACTATTTGATGCGAGATCACAAGTTGCAATAATCATTGTCTGATGCTCTTGCGTCTCACTGGATCTAGCAACCTAATTTGTTTCTTCATTTTCCAAAGCAAATAACTTCCAAGTAAAACACAATATGTAGAAGTCAGAACATATATTAGAAAATCCTGCTCAATCCACAATTGTGTCTTCAGTATATGCTCATATCCTCAGCTCTCAACGAATAATCTTCTTTCTAAAGTTGATTCTACGTATAAAAAATAATAGATATTTGAATCCCATGAGTCACATGGAGAGTCCATAAACTGGCTCATGACACTCAGGGAAAGAAATAGACTCTTGCATCCCAGTGAGTCACATGGAGAGTCCATTAATTAGTTTACAACATTCACCAAAAACCCAATATCACCCCAAGTTGCTTCAAGGTAAATCAACTTACCAACCTTGCACAGTCATGAAAGGACTAAAATGGACCAAGTACAAGCTTAATATTTGGATGTACGGGTTTACACAAGTGCATTTAGAGCACATTTACACTGGAGATGAGAATATATGATCTGGACTAAGCAACCGGAATACCTAAAAAATATTCAATTTGTCTAGATCCATACTCTAGAAGTGCTGAAAGAAATGTTGCTTCAATTTAGTAATATGCAGACCAAGAAGAGATAAAAACTCTGGAGAACGAAAAATGAACTTGGGATTAGAAGAGATCTGTGAACTCCTCCAAATTAACAATTGCTTGTCAAAATCACTACCTAATAATAGGGAGGAGATTTACTAATATGAAAACTAAACATATGTTAGGAAATTATAAATGATTGCTTGCTACACATTTATTGATCGTGGTGAGCTGCACTTATCGGGTGATTTGACTTCCTGAATTTCTTATCCATATAGAGGGTGTTTGGATTGGCTTCTAAAAGAAAAGTTGGAAATTCCAACTTTTGACTTTTAGCTTATTTTTGTACTTTTTTAGCCTAACACCAAGTGCTTAAAAGCACTTTTTATCTTTCTCAGACCCCACAAAAACTTCAAAAGGAACTTAAAAGACAAAAGCACTTAAAATAAGCCAATCCAGACAACACATAGTGATTTTCCAAATAAGTGGACCTGAATTGCTGATTTCCTTGTTTGAATTATCATCAATAGCCGACACTTTTCTCAAATTGGAACATATAAATCATATGCACCAAACTTTTAGAAATGTTCTCACTTCCTAGTCCTATGGGGAACCTTTATAAAGATAGATATAGTAGTCTAGTCAAGTGAAGGCTTTAATTTCCTTAGAAATAACCTTTTCCTGAACAAGTGGTAGCTATTGCTATCTTTCTAGATCTTTCATGGTGTTGCTTGATTATCAAAATAAACCTTTACTTGTTTAATGTCTACCAACTCCAATTTTTCAGTGTACTTGTTTAACACATATTTGTTCACAAACAGGTGTTGCCATGGCTCAATATTCAGCTCTGTACTAAATCGAGCAACAAGATTCTACCTCTTACTTTTCCATAATACAATATTACCCCACGAAAGCACAGAATCCAGATCTAAAATGTCACTAATTGGTTAACCGACCTAATCTACATCAAAGTATCCTACAATCTGAGTGCTTCCTTTGTGTTGTCTTCAAGAAACATCCTTGGCTTGGTGCTTCTTTTATGTATCTTTAGATTGGTATAACAGCATCTCATTGACTGATATTGGAGATGCATTGACCGACTTACTATACCCACAACAAAAAAAAATGTTTGTGTAGGTAATAGTGAGATAAGCTAACTTCCTAACAAGCCTTTGGTACCAGGATTTGTCATGGCTTCTCCTGATCTGATAACAGTTCTCTATTCAGAACCAACCAGACTATCAACAGGTTTGCGCTTCATCATACCTATGTTTTTAAAAGTAGCTAATACATACTTTCTTTGTAAATAACAGTTTCTTGATTGGGCCTCGACTACCAAGAATATGTTTTAGATGTCCTAAATTCTTGATCTGAAATTGACTGGTTAAATATTTTTTTAATTAGATGATTTTCTCATGATCATTGCATGTAATAGCTATGATCATCTATATATACCATCAGATAAACAGACTGCCCAGTTACGACAGTAGAATGCTGGACGAGCTACTTCACAAGAAAGTAGGAACAGGACCAATCACCGACAGAAACAAGATTAGGATAGAGAAGCAACAAATGGAATGTTTCAATCTACCTTTTTCTTAAAACATCTATCTTTCTTCTTCCGATGAAATTTGGTCAAGGCTGCTGCTCTGGAAAGTTTAGAAGAATCTATCGTATTTCCACAGCCACTGCCGCTGGCATCACCACTTCCATTTTTGCCAGCTAACCCATAATCACTTTCCCCATTTGTACCTCCAGCATTTATAGCTGTGCAGCTTCCATCCTGCGCATTGCTTCCACAGTTACTTCCTGAAGCACTTTTGTTCAAACTGTGATATTCAGGGTTCCCATCACAAGGCCTAGCTAGAATGTTGGATGAAGCACAACTTTGGCCACCCATGGCCACTTTCTTCAATGAGAAATCTACATCGGTGGAAATGCAATCTTGAACTAGGTCATGGAAGTGAAGATGGTGATGGTGATGGTGCTGATGAGAGTGATGAACAAGGATACCAGTGTGAGAGCCTCGCGGAGCAAGACTGTCTGTAGCTTGCATGTTACCAGGCTTAAGCTTAACGTGTGGCACTTGCTGAAGGGAGATTCTGAAGTCAATTTTTGCAGGCTTGAAAGCTGACAATGAATGCGAACCTTTAATTGCTGATGTTGCTTCTGCCTTATCTCTAGAAAATAATGGTTCCTCAAAAAGCTTATTGGTGGTGGATCCCTTATCTATAATATTGTCAGTCCCACTTGAGCTGAGATATAGAAATTTCTCATTTTTACGAGATGGAACATCACATAATGATTCTTTCTTGGCAACTTCTTGGCCATAATTAATTAAAGAAATACTACGCTCAATCCTGTTAGGAGTCCTCGTAGGGTTTGAGGACAAATTATACCTGCAAAATGGTCCACCACCAAGCAAAATGTAAATTGCTGAAAATTCCTCATCCAACAAAGGAAATCAGCACAGCTCTGATAAAAAGTGTAGAAAGCATAACTAGTAACTACTGTCTGCAGACCTTGAGAAAGCTGACAGATGTGATCTTCTCAAAACACTACAATCATCTTGAGCAGTTTTTTCTGGATCATTTGGTACTCTTAGCCTTTTCAAACTTAGCTCTTTAGATTCACCAATGGATGAATTATTAATTTCTAATACTTGCACAGCTTTGTTCAACCTTCTGTTGTTGGTCCGAGGACGCGGTGTATCAGCAATCACATCATGATATTCTGTAGATGGAAAATTACCATCTAGATCTTCCTGTTGGTTATCAATCTTCAAACTGTTTGAATTGGAATTTATTGCTAGCAGGGTCTTTTCTTCTGCATCAACAAGTTTGACTGGAAGATGAATTGCATTTTCAGGTTGTGACTTCTGATTTCTAGGTATGCCCATGAGATTGTGTTCTTTTGCAATGTTATCTTCAAGGGAACCCAAAATAAACACATTTTAGTCAATAAGAGACTAAAGAAAGATGAAAAAGATTAGTAATACTCATTACCAGGATGGTCTTCTTCTTCTTGGCATTTCCTTTTGGCATTTACCTGTGCATTCTTGTTAGCAGCGGTTTCTGCATTTGAACAAATAACCTGTGCACAAGTGCTGTCTGGACACTCAGGTAACTGATTCAACGGAGACACTGCCTGAGAGCTATCAGCTTCAACAGCTTGCTTTGTCCAGGAATTTTGCAAAATAAAAATTTCAGACTCAGAAGAAATATTATACAAATCATTCTGTACTTCAATTGGTCATTAAGCCTTGGAATTTTGATGCTTAGTAGGGATATCATTATAAAACTGCCGTTACCAACATTAGGCTGTTGCTCCCATTATCTTTCCCGTCATTGCTACCACTGTTGTTTTCAGACTTCTCACTGCTTTTTGATTTTATAGATTTTTGGGATTGAGCACTGCTTACACTCCCACTTCCACTAGACTGAGAAAATGAGAACGAATTAATCACAGTAGTACAGAAAAACACTGGGAAGGCTAGCTTTAAAAGGTGAGTAAAGAAATAGCACATTACACAAAGAAAAAAAAAAACAGCTTATAACTAGACAAACAGCCCACCGACAAATAAGCAGACACTAATCTCCACAACAAACCATTACTGACTTTCTAAGTTGCTCGGACTCGAGTACGGGTGTCCGATGCGGATCTAAAGGTCGGATCCTTCATGATCTAAATTGTAAGATTCGGGGATACGGATCTAGGTAGGGGGATTCGGTTTATAAAACCTAAATTATGAGATGCTATGTGAAGAACTTGAGGAGAAAATATTAATCAAGAAGAGAATTTTGGAAGGTGATAAAAAGAAACGGAGTAACAACAAATTTCTATATACAAGGTATTCTATTTTCTTCAATTTCACCTTATCTTTTGTCTTCATTACAAAGATCATTAAATCTGTCCGAAATTTCTCCAACGATTCTGGTCAAAATATTCAAAATCAGTTGACCAAATCAGGTACAGATCCCACACTCGTGTCGTATCGGCACGGGTGCGGCACCGAAAGTGAAGAGTCCGAGCAACTTAACTGTTATTTAGTTATGTCGATGGATACCAATGCATCAGCTGTTCATTTTACACCAAGAAGCTTACAAGATAAAAGAATATTGAGAGTGATGGTGTCTCACACTGTGGCATCTTCTCCACATGTGCTGCCACAGGTTCTTAAGCTCATTCTTCCGTATAGGTTTTACCAGGAAGTCAACTGCACCTTTTGACAAACACTTGAAGACTAAACTCATTGAATCATGAGATGACATCACTGCATATGGCCCTCATTAGTCATCAGGTGAAGAGGAATAATAGTATCAATTCAAAATCACACACGGTATAGTTCGAGTTTCGCCATAGAAGAATTGGCAAAACTAGCAGGGGTTACTTACTGATAACAGGAATAGTCTTGTGTGTGTAGTGACTCATGATTTTGCATAGGAGGCCTAAGCCTGACAAGCAAGGCATTACAACCTCTGCTAACACTAGATCAATGTGATTGTTCAGGTTTTCCAGTATCTTCCAAGCTTGCAATCCATTGGCTGCTTCTATAACTGCAAATAACAAAGTTCAATTAGACAATAAAGACTATAAAGATGGGATGAGAGCAACCAAACAAAAGTTATTCACAGCAAATAGCAGATACAAGTCATGAACTGAAAATGTACTAAAAAGGGAAAAGCATAAAGAACCACTTAGGTGAACTGTGGTAAAATCTATGATGAACAAGTCACTGAAACGATGCATGCGCTGCTCTGACCAATACCACAAAAATGGAACTTGAAACTTCATTTTAAGTTGAACTGAAAATATGTATCTATACGAACACCACGATTTCTGTGGCCAACTTATAGTTTCAGCGATGAGATTCATAATTGAAACAAATTAGATGACCATGACCTACTTTTATATTAATTTACACAGCCAAATTAACCCAGAGAATGGAACTAATTTGCTAGTTTTCATGTAGTAATGTAGATTCACATATTAATAACATTAATAACGTTTCTCGTGTTTTTACTCCTCATGTCAT
The DNA here is from genome assembly GCA_039654485.1 of Withania somnifera. Lineage (NCBI taxonomy): Eukaryota > Viridiplantae > Streptophyta > Magnoliopsida > Solanales > Solanaceae > Withania > Withania somnifera. The sequence continues at coordinate 16,979,137 of JBDJHY010000002.1, forward strand.
TCATTAGGCATATCCATCTGTATTGCTAATGGCTCATCTGAAGTGCACCTTAAGCCACGAAACACAATTAAAGTCAAGTTGTATGGCTTCCCCTCACTTACTATAGAAGCTAAGAAATTGTTTGGTAGGTACCGTAAGAATAGTGTTGAATAAGGTGTATTAGTTATGCTGGCATTAGTTATGCAGAGATTATTTCTTATGCACATGTTAGTATAGTGTATTAAAATAATATGATTTACATAAGTTCTAAAAAGGGTTGTTCGTTAACGAGAATACCCTCCCCGAGATATGATCGAAAGGATGTGAAAAAGATTTTGAGGGGCAATTGTGTCTCCAAATATGCTAATACATGCAATTAAAATCCTTACATTACTAATACCATGGTTTGCAACGCATTAGTCATACAGAGGTTAAAAAAGTGTTCTAAATAAGATATTAGTAATAATTTTTTTCTAATACATCCAACCCAACAACCACTAAGGGGTTGTTTACTAAGGGGTTGTTTGGTTTGAAGACAAGTTATGTTGGGATTAATTAGCCTAGTATAGTTCTTTTCTTTTTTCAATAACCAAATTATCCTAATATACTTATTATTGGCTGTTTTTTTTGTTGTATTAAAAATAACATGTATTGCATATTTTTTTTTTAGAAAAAACTGAATGTTTACAACAAAATACCCTCCACCTCTTTTAGTAGAAAAGGGGCTTAAGGAACTTCTTAGGGGTATATTTAGTAAACTAACACATTAATTATTAAGACCATTATGAAAAAAATTTTAGTCATTAGGATTAAGAAAGTTAAAATTTTGGCATAAGGAAACTAGCTCCAGCAAACATAAAACCACATCTTTTCATCTATATCAGATTTTTAAGATGGTTCCTTAGGGTGTATTCATTAACAACAAATTATTTTCAGTTTTTCATCTATAATTTTCTAAATTTTCTTATTCCAAGAAAATTATTAAAAATTCAGAAAATGCGTTTAAAATCACACAATTTTCTAGTTTAGAATAATGAAAAATTGAAGCATATTTTAATGGAAAAATTTGGAAAAGTAGTTTTAGAAGTTTCCCAAATTTAATGTAATTTTGGAAAACCAAGTTTTCTATTTTTCTTGGAAAAAAATGAATTTTGAACATGTTTTCTATATTTTCAATTTTTTCAGAATACTTTTCTAGAAAAGTGGAATAGTTTTCTGTTAATGAACACACCTTAACTTTTCTTTTTGGTTTTCCAACCGGTGTCCAGTACCTACATTGAAGCCTAACTAATTCGAATTCGCACCAGAAAAATTCCAATATGGTGGCAAACCACTCCCTACCAAAGGCGACTGGGCGACTTCGTACCCAAGGCTCGAACCTGAGACCTCTAATTAAGGATGGAGGAGTACTTACAACTCACCACAACCTTTGGTGGTTTTCAACTTGATTGATATGATCTTTTACTTCTTATATTCTGCTTAGCAATAGTGATTTCAACTCTTCTATACAAATAATTATTTGTGCTTGTAGTTATTTTTCTTTGCATTACACTTTTTTTGCTTATTAGTGCTTTCCTTAGTTAAAGCACATAATTCAAATCCATTTTGCAACTAAATCTCCAAAAGAGTTTTGCGCTCGTTAGCGTTTTTTGCTTTTGAGTACTATGATCTCCATCAGGTTGACATCCACTGGCAACACCATTGTGCAGCTCAAATGAGTGTATATTTAGTGGCAAGTGATAAATATTTAGACAAACATACTGTAAATGACATCTCAATCTCCGAACTTTAAGTACCCAATGTTATAAGCAATATCCCATTTCTCATCAAATACTGATAACAAAGAAACTAAAACAAACTCAGATGTACAGGCTGGCTCATCTTTTTGCCCGTGTATTTGATTATTGCAAGCTGGAGTTGAAAGGATAAAAGGAAAGCTATGCAGATATAAGAACAAGTTAGGTTTTTAACAAAATAGTCAAATGTTATCGATTTGCTAATAATCCGTCAAGCAAAAACTCAAAACTTAACAAAAAAGAAGTAACCTTCATAATTGCAATTTCGAAGTAAAGCAGAGACAACATGTCGTGTAGAATCATCATTCTCCACCAGCAGCACTTTAATGGAGGTGACATGAAGAAATTGTTGCCAACAGACTGCTGACCCCTGACTCTGTTGCTGCTCTAGCAATTTCAAACCATGTTGAGCTTGCAAACGGATCCTATCAATTTTGAACTCGTTACCCTTTACTACATTTAGCCGCTCGTGAGAAATTCCAATTCCAATAACCTTGTCCTCATCCAACATTTTTTTTTTGTCTTGATCATGAATGATTTTCATCGACACAGTCCCTGCCAACCAGATCTAAAAGTACCCAACAAATTAGTAAATGAATGTGACACCAACATAACCTTTCATAAATCCTTATTAGCTATCTTCTAGTTCAAGAACCCAAATTCTTCATGTACATAATACCCCTGTTAAATTGATCAATTGAATTGCAAAATCAACAAGATTGAAATCCCATTTAGTTAAACTTAACTCAAGAAAAACAAAATCCAACTATACCTCATCTTTACACAAAAGTACCGAAAAGCCCGACCAAGCCTTCACAGAGGGATATTTTGGTTGTAGTAGAGGAACACACTTTACTATCTAAACAAGGGAGCTGCTCGCCAAACGAAACCTCAGTATTTTTCCAATTTAAGTCCTCCTTTTACTAAGAATATTCATACTTTTTTCTTTTTAAATAATACTCCACACAAATTTCAATTGTTTGTTTGGCTACTATACTAGTTGATACTAATAGCTCCAATAATGACACTAAATATAATTATAATAATGAAAACGTCAAACTGATAATGCTGAGTAAGAGTCATAAAATAATTTAATTCTATTGTTAATTCGCTTGAATTGATACGTAAACTAAATTTTGTCAAAATATTATAAATTTTTTTATTTGATACGTTAATATTGACATAATAAAAAATAATAATAATTTTATATTATTTTACAAATGATAACTTGGTTATGAAAGAAGGCTTGTTGAATTGGATTTATTTTGTTTTTTTTATTTTTTGTTGACTACAAATGCCTATTGAGACACCCCATTTATATTTATCAAGAAATGATTTTAAAAACTATTCTAAATACATCTACAAAATAGATCAAGATAACTTTACCTTCTAGCTATCCTAACAAAATCTAAAAACTTCTAAATCTATCTTTATAAATATCTAAGATACCACAATCTATCATTTTAGAAGCTTTCCTAAAAATTTAAGATATTTCAAAAGATCAACTTTAATTTTTTGTATACTCCCCTTGAAATATTTTTAGAAGTTATCTCAAAATTGTCGTAGAAGAATTAAACGAAGCTTTGAATAGTGCCTCGATGGAAATCTTAATAATTTTTTCCTGACCCATCTTTCTTTTTCATATGGTGAATGTTTTCCATCATTAATTGAGTCTGCAAAGAACCATATGAATAGAATGACAGTAATAATTAGATAATTATTATATTAGATAATTACTGGTAACAATCAGATAATTGTTGTTGCTACTGTAGAATAACGGTATTAATTAAGGGATTACTATTAATGCGTTTAAAGTGGCAATAACCACTGCGGAAGTTACACCCTATTTACAACA
>JBDJHY010000002.1:17141881-17152161 GCA_039654485.1 Withania somnifera
ACTTTTGGATTGAAACCTTCTCTTTGTAGGTTGAATGCTTGGATTGAGAGTTTTAGGGTTAGTGAGCCTTGGAGAAAGAACCCTAGATTGTTCTTGACCTTTAAAGTGAAGTTTACAGAAAGATTTGGGGTTTTCCTTGCTTGGAATTTGAAAAACTTCAAAGAGTTGTAGGGAGAGCAGAAACGGTTTATTAATTGATAAAGAATGAGTTTTAGGCACTTTAGAGGGTCTTAAGTTGTGAAATTGAGTATATAAAAGTAGTAGGACAAAATCACCTTTATATAAATGGTTTTAGGCAAGATTTTTTCTCATTTAAGAGGTGTGCTCTGCGACCCAAACTTCAGAAAACTTAGATGCGCATTGCGGGACTTATCATAGAAGAAACAGTGATGTCCTCTCTGGTGCTCTGCAATGCAGATCTTAGTAAAATGCTCATAACCTTTTACTCCGATCTCAGATTAACGTGCAGTTTATTATATTAGAAATCAAAATCAGAGAATTTTAACTTTGATAGGTTATGGGTCACATAACTCCTCATATTCTAGGAGGTACTCTTATCTGAAGTTGACCTATGATTGAACCTATACGAAAACTTAACGGGTAAAAAAATATTTGAATTCAACTTAGCCTTATGGGTTCTTTATGACCTTAAATCAACTCCACTGCTTAACATACACCAATTAAATAAGTTTAATACCTAGGTTCAAGTAAGAACTAATTGGATTCGGCATTAATAATATACGTATAACAATTCAAATCTTAGCTAAAAAGTTTGGGGTGTTACATATTCGTGTCCGCTGTCAAGAAGATAATAAGGGACAACAAGATCGAGGATGACGCCTTGTATGTGGAAAACATAAATGGGAGCACCCATGAATACACCTTAGTTGGTAGTGGCTATACCGTAAATATCCATCTATTGGAAAAGTCATCTTCTTGGATGCGGTAAAAAAAAATACCTTGCGCTCATGCGATGGCATCTTGAGAGTGAAAAATGGTGATGGATATGGTACAAAAATCTACTAATACTCTACGTTGGTTTATATGGTTGACATAACCTCCTTACATACCATAAAGCTATTTTTGTAGTCCTTCTACAATCGGTATGGAATGTTCCAAAAGAATATATAGAGATGAGGGTTCTCTCGCCTAAAGTAGAACCCAAAATCAGGAGGAAGAAGGTGCATCGCGTTAAAATGTTTTTAAGTCTTTAGGGATTGGAGAAAGAACAAGAGCTCCATATACAAGAGGCCTGAACATAAAAGAAAAACATGTAGTCTTGTTGTAAAATAAGATGTCACTTGTATTTTATTTTTTATAAAGTCATTGTATTTCATGAAATGTATAGCCAGTTTGGTTTTAATCGGCTTTACTTTTAGTCTATAATATAGTTCTATTGCTAGGTTCTATATTCGAAGGTGTTCTATTATAAACCCTAATCCTCAACCTGAGACTTATATAATTAACTTTATGTATAGTTTATTTAATCTAACGTCTATAATAAATCACAACTTCAGTCTATTTAAACACTAACCCAACGGATAAAAATTGAGGGTAATGATTAGTCATAAAAAAAGGCTATAGATTTTAAATTGATTTAACTTGTCACCATTTCACACGCCAACTCCTTGACTCAGATGCCTACACTCATCGAGGGGAGATTGGGCGACTTTACCCATGCCCCTTTCCCTTTGGTCTATTAAGGAACCTAGGCGTACCAGCATTATCTTCTCAAACAAGTCACTAAAGCTCTAAATTCGGACTTGGACTTTCTATTCTAGGTTCTTGCCGTTGATCAATAGCGGCTTGACAGAGAGCTCCGACAAATGACCCATTTTCTATGAGCCATTGCAGAGGCTCCCCGCTTCAACCTCAACCATTTCATCACCCTCCATCATTCCTGAATATTAGGTTTTATTTTATTTCAACCTAGGCTTTCGTGGTGGTGTCCATAAAAGCTTCATTTTTTTGCCTTTGTTGTTGGATTTTTGTGTATGTAATTTAATGTAATGCAATCAACCCTTATTATGATTATGAAAGTTTTATGTTGAAAATCATTGTTGATGTTAATTATGAAAGCTTCCCGTTGTGATCTTACTATTGTTTTTTATTTTTGAACATTGATCCATTGGTGTTAAAGTTGCTACTGCATTCGCTAATAGATTATAACTATGAATTATAAATTATTAAACCGAATGACTTAAAGTGAACAGAAATTAAAATCGAAATTCAGCTAACCAGTCTATACTGTACTAGTAGAATATATATTCAATCTAAAATATAACAAAAAAAAAAAAAAAAAAAGAAGAGTAAAACTGGCAAGTAATTAAAGTGACAAGGTATACTTGAAACTCATAGACCTCAATAAATAAGAAATGGTATTATAGACGGATTGCATAATCTATAATCAACTACTAGATCAGTTTATACTTTACCGTTAGAATATATAGCCAATCTAAAAACTGACTAAAGTTGATCAAATATTAAAGTGACAAGTTAATGCTTAGAACTCAATAAATAAGGAATGATATTATAGACGAAATGTATAATAGACAATCAACTATTGGATCAGTCTATAATATACCAATAGAATATATAGACAAGTTAAAAATATGATTAAAACTAAATAATAAATAAGATAAGGAGAATTAGCACATTCAAAGATTGTAAAACTAACTTACAACATTATTTGTGAGTTCATCCAAACTTTAGGCATGACCAGATGAGTATTAGGACTTGTAATGATTCTAAAGGTTAAAAATGACCAAAAAATAAATAATATAAAATAAATAATGTAAAATAAAACATTAGCAACACCTAATTACATCATACAAGAGTCTATAACAATTGAAAACACGATGAAATAATATTAGAATGAGTAGGTCTTAGTATAAGTAATGCTTGAATACAAATAATATTTCTCAAAGCACAAGTTTATTCTGAGAAAGTGGTTGGTTCTTCCTCAAATCAACTTGCTGGACACAAAGAAAGGGATATGCAGAACATCAAAGTGAAATATACTTTATTGGTCATGTTTCTAGTTAAGACTGGGTAAAGTTACGCAGTTTGTCAATCATGATAGAAAGAATAAACCATTATGTTGCCAGTTAAATCACCTCCATTTTGTTTCTCTATAAGGTTAGTAGACTGCAATTTATTGCTAACAGCCACAGGACTAGGAGCAGTACGTTGGAATTCATCTTTCAAATGTCATTTAACGTTTCTTTCAGGGAAAATATAATAAAGAAACCATAATCTGAAGAACATCAAATACTTGTTTTTGGGATAGAGGCGTAGTTGTTGTAGAATTGATTGGTTTGGTCAATTCACTTGGACAAATTCTTTTTTTAGGAATACTTACAAGATCCGTCACTACAAAAAGGATAATGGTAACCCTATCATTAACTACATCATTTATATTTATGAATTTCATAGTAATAGAAATACATATCCTACCGAGACAGAATTTGGTGCTTGCTATCATTTAAATAGAAAATAAACAAATTCTATTTTTAAAAAAATCCTATTTCGGGTGGATTTAAGGCAGATTTGGATTCATATATATATATATACACCATGTGGTACTTCATTCTACAGTATATGTATAAGATCCATATGTATAGATATCATCATCTACATCCAGAAAGCTGTATGCTTTGGAAGAAGCTGCGTTCTGAGGTGTGAAGTGGGAGAGAAGGGATGTCACAATTGGGGTTTTGAACAAAACGACCTTTTTTTTCATATTGGAAAAGTAATAAGAATGAGAAGTGTTAAGCTCATTAGAAATAAATTCAGAATTAAATTAAATAGATGTATCTAGGGAGAATCCGCTTTGAAAAAACTATTCCCTAAATACACATGTGTTATTTCACAACACCTTTGTAACTTCGTGTTATACCCATGGATTGGCCAGTTCTTATTTGGAAGACTGCAATTTCTTAACTGCAACGGTTTTTACTCCTACTAATAGTTTAGCACATTCAGTGTTGTTAATATGGGGTCATGAAGCACAAGATTGTATTATTTGGTCTACGTACCGGAACTAATAACATTCGAGATTATGCAGGATTATACACAAAAGATCCTTTTTGGCTCTCTTTAGCCCTATGTCTCTTATCCGTAGGAGATCTTCCTCCACTAGCAGGTTTTTTCGGAAAACTCTATTTATTTAATTTAAAAAAAATAGTTAAGAAAATCAAAGAGGAGAAAACACGTTTTCGAGATAGGAATCGGTATCTAATGAATTCAATGGTTCCAGTATAAACGAAAGAAAAAAAAAATGACATCACAATGTGATCCTAATCTCAAAACATAAAGAAAGGGATATGGCGAAATTGGGAGACGCTACAGACTTAATATGATTGAGCCTTGGTATGGAAACCAATTAGGTTTACGACAAATCTTAGAAATCGATCACTGATCCAATTTGAGTACCTCTGTAGGATAAACTTCCACAGAAAACTGAAGGGTAACGACAACAAGTGATTGAGTTCAGTAGTTCCTCATATAAAATTATTGACTATAGAGATATAGAAATATGGAGAAGACAACCAATTACCAAAATCACATTTTAATTAGGTACACTTTCTTTTTGTGGTATCCACCTTTTGCTTGTTTTTGATCTAAAGATGAAATTCTTAATGATAGTTGGTTGTATTCGCCAATTTTCGCAATAATAGCTTGGGCCACGGCAGGATTGGAGCACCCTGTCCCAATCCCTTCCCCCTTGTAGTAACCAGAAAAGATGAGGCAGAATCCAACTGATCATCTCCCAGGGAAATATGTAAGAATGCACATTAGATCTTGAAACATTCACATAATTCAGCTATCGGAGTAAATACTAACTTGGAGAAAACAGAATGAACAATTATACATTAAATTCGTATGACATTTTCGGTTGGAAATTAAATGAAAGTAGAAGGAATAATTACATGTTTGATCAAAGCTTAATGAACAAAACGAAAATGTGAAATTTGCTGGCCCTGTAGGTACATGAGTCTGATACATCACTCGACGGTTGGTCCTAGTTTGGAGAGTTTCATGAGCAACAACTACTCTCTGTTGTTTGGTGTTCTTGTTTCTGTTTCAATCTATTTTTCTTCCCTGGAGCAGATCCTTCTTCCAGAAGACTAGGTACGTCCATTATCTGGATCAGTTGTCCACAATAAGAAGATCAATAAAAAGGTGAATATTGAATGTCTTGTCATATCTAAAAAGTGTCTGCTAGAATAATCTTTTGCACCTTTCAAGTAGTATATATGATGCAATTCTTCAGTGTGAAAACATGGCATGTTTTTGTTTGTTTTTTTTTTTTTTGGAACAAATTTGACTGGGTAGATTTTTAGGAGGTCAAGATATTTCTCTTGTTCATGAAACAAAATTAAAAATGTGAATGTGAACTAGGACAGAAAACAGCGGCAAGTCAAACAGCAACGAGAACAGAAGCAAAATCTATTGGAGTGCCAACAAGTTTCTTGTGTCTATTGACCAATCATTAGTCAGAATTTTGGTTGGTGTTATCAGAATATATATGCTACGCAGTATGTAATAAATGTGCATGGGGTAATCTTCAATCAATGTAAATATAACAAAAGCATTAACAGTTATCTCATTAAGGTAGCACTTTTGAATTGTTTTCCTCAATCTGTGGAAAGACTATTGGGGTTATGAACTTCTCTTATTAATCCTGTAGAAAGAGTAAAGTGAGTACCGGTACCTTTAACGCGAGCTCTTCAAAGCAGTGCTCTACATTTGCTAGAGTTTTGGCACTACATTCAAGAAATAAACTTCCAAGCTCTTTTGCTAGAGTAACACCTTCCTCCCTGCTAACAACTCTCTCAGATTCCTGAAATGCCAAATCAATCAATCTCCATGGTTACTTGAATGAATATAATTGCTAATGCAAATGTGGAGATGCTACTTAACGAATATCCAAAGAGAACATATCAGGGTAGAAAAAGAGTTGTAGTTATAAAGTGAAACAAGACATGTAATTTATACGTTATGTTTGGTTTGCATAAACAAGGCAGATATTTAGCCCACAAACAAGCGCTTCTAAACGGAAGAAATTCCCTGCCCCTAATCACCCATTTTACCTATAGCATTGTTTCCATTATGATTATTTCCTATTATAGGAAATTTCTCAGGCAGACTGGATTCTGTAGAAGGATAAAGTGTCTCAAGCATCAAAGGATAGACACAAGCATATTCAGTCTTGCAGAAGACTTACTCTGTCAACTTTGTTTCCGACCAACATCTTAATACAATCCTCGTTAGTAGAATAAAGCTCCACCTCTTTTGCCCACACATCAGACAGGTTTGTGAATGTGTCTCTCCTTGTCACATCATAAACTGTTTTTCACAGTAATGCCTATCAGATCTGAAAGGAAATGCAAATAACAAATGCAGACAAGACATACTATTGCACAGCAAATAAATCCATAAAATGCTTATTTTGCTGATGCAACTCATAAACAAATATTTGAAGGCTATGCAAATACAATGAGAACCTTTCATTTTGGAGGTCATCCTATGTTTCCACTGATGCTCGTAACAGCCCACCAACATGAGTATATGATGCTCAGATAAGGGGATTCAGGAATGCAACACTCAGTTCACATTCCTGTTACAAAAAGCTTCTAAAGTTTTGTGAAGAAAATGCTCATTACAGACTTTTCCAGTTTACTTTCAAAGAATTCCAACAAGGGTAAGATAGGAGAAAGAAATATGAAAACTATATCCTGGGGCTTATGGTGATAAAAATTTCCAAAAGTTCTATAGTCACACGCTCTAAATTAAACAAGGTGAACACTCATTTGGTCTGATCAATTCATTTAGAAGCATAACTAAGAGTCTGAAGACATTGTCATCTGCTTGAAGGGGAGGTATAAGGAAAAACAACCTCCTGAATTCACCAATATTAACAAAAGCAAGTTTCTCTTTTCACAAGAAGCACATGAACTGAATACATTTAGAAATTTGGATGGCTCTCAAGCCAAAGAACAAAATGATATTATCAACAGTGGCATGTAGCTCCTCTATCATTCACAACATACCAAGAATGATCCCCTGAGCACCTCTGAAGTAAGAGCTTGTCAATGTCCTGAACTTCTCCTGTCCAGCTGTAGAAGATATGCTTAAGAAACGTTACGACCTACCCACGAAATCTAGGTAAACCTAGAAAATTTCAAAAAAGTGTTAACTCTTCCATGCAACTGAAAACAACTAAGCACCATCCGTTGAACCGCAGAAAGTTATTAGGACACACTTCACTAGGCCAATTTAACAAGCGACCCTAATATTTGCAATATTAAGCTTGATTCTGAAATCACTAAGGAAATATTGGGGCATTTAAGCATATAGAAAAAGGGCTCCTAGCTTACCTTGATCTCTCTGCCAAATAACAGGCGGTAACAGCAAAAAAAGTTCATAAGATCTGTCTATGATCTTTCCGTTGATTGCTTGTTTTGTTTTGTAGAAGTACTTCAATCATTCTTATGAATTTATAATGAGAGAGAGAGTGTGTGTGTTTCACGTACTTGGACATGGATAAAGCTTCATTTGATGCTTGATAATAATGTTATTGTAGGAGCAGATAGGTTATGATGAACGTAGATAAAGCTTTAGCTGTCAGAAACTACAGAAAAAAATCTTACCGGTGTCCCAAATGGTAAGCTTTAATCTTTTCCCACCAACAGTGAGCGTCTTGATTTTAAAATCGACACCTAGTCATTGGAAATTCAAGTTAGAGAAAACTACTATCATATGAAGACCTATAACATAAAAATTCTTGAAAGTGTGAGTATATACCAGCAATAAGCAAGCATAGACAGAAAAGACACATATTTAAGCTCACTTAGTTGAACTTCTAGCTTGCTTCTCCTTCTTTTTCTTAGTAAGATTTACTTATTCTTTTGCTAATCAGATATGCCTCCGTGAGGATTTTGATACTTGAGCCTCCAAATCAAACAACTTATTATAAACAACTTAACATATTGTTGCTTCCATATGTGAAACAAATTAGTATTTTGACATTATTTTATGGCAGATGCCATATTTCAGGAGTCGATTCAATTTAAAGAAAGCTGAAATTGACACTTGATACAGTCAGATGGATGAACAAGGACTCGAATAGACTAAAAACTTAAACAAAGAAAGATGTGTCCTGGCATTTAAAGTCATGAAGGTGAAATAGAAATTCAGCATGAAGCAAAGCAACAAACAACCATCATGTATAATGGAAAAGCTTGAATACTACATGACAAATATAATGAAAATTAGAGGCAATAAGAATACAGACGTAACTTAAAGCTTGATGACTTATACAAGGAAAACCATATGGATTAATTAAACCACAATAAATAACTCTTAACAGAACGTATAACTAAGATTAATCACAACCATTTTTTCAAAGTTCAATTTAAATGCTTAAAAATAACTATGTAAATCAGAAAATTCCATAATGATGCAAACATAGGATGCAGAGTAATTAGTTTTTCCATAAAATCCTGATGCCTATGATTTCACAAATTGAATGCAGTTTTTACCAAATTTAGATAAATATTAAGATTAATGATATAAAAAGCAACAGTTTCACACAAATTTATACAATTAGTTAATTGCCTCTGAATTTAAATTCCCAGCTTAGATACACACTTATTAACTGAAGAACATACTATCCAAAATCTAGGAAAGATCAAATCATGAAGTGAGACAAAATATGTTTATACACCAACAATGAAAATAATATGTATATTTAAACAATTAAGTCAATACAAAGATAGTGTATTGGATTGAGATAAGCTTAAGGGCATGATCTACTAGATGATTCACACAGCATATAGAAGTAGTATAATTGTTGTTGAATAGAAATGAATACCAATGGTAGGGCTAATATCATCAACAGTATTATTAGAAATGAAACTGAGGAGCAAGCTGCTCTTCCCAACTCCTGAATCACCAATCAATAAAATCTTAAATGACAGATCATAGCCGCCACCGCTGCTGCTGCTTCTCTGCGCTACCGTTGATGATTCCATTCTCTTTCAATGAAAAACTAGAAACAAGTACTGTAAAAGCCTATGGCACTCTACTATTAGCCCTTTACCTATATACACATAGTGAGAAAGTGATTATATGTGTATGTATATATAGGGTTTACATAGAAAATGAAAAACATGGATGGCTGAAGATGAGGACAATATGTCATGGAAGTTATGCTTATTCTTTTCTTACTGTCACGTTCTTTTGCAGATCGAGTAGCAAAAACGAGTCACTACAGAATATGATTCTATTCCTGTGTGAGAGGTACAATGGCATTGAGGTAAATATAGAGTTTATAAGGGGTGAAGAGTTAACCACTTTTTGAATCCGAAGTAATTCCTACAAAATTATATCTCCTTTTCTGCAGAAAATCCGACCATAATTTTGATAAAAGATATCAGTATCTTTTAATTTTGATAAAGCTACTCTCTACTTCTTCTCTCATTCAGATACTGGTGGTGCAATGACTAATTTCACTCCTGGCGCTCACATGGGGAGACCGCCACTGATGCCTCCACAAGGTTTCCAGGGGCAACAGGTATAATTTGAGATGGATGCATTTTGGGGAAGCAAAATCAAATCCAACTCGCTTAAGTTTGATATGCTCCTACAATTCATTAATTCAACCCATTAAAAGTAAATGTTGTCAAAATTGGACGGGTTGGATTATGACCAATATTTGACCCGTTTTGATCCAAACTAATTTTGGTCGGGTTGAATTTTGACCCATTTCTTGTTTTGATTCTTTTTTAACTCACCCGAATTTGCATGTCAAAGTACACTCCTGGTGATTGAGTTCTGTAGATCTGCTTTTGTACTGAGAGTCAGATGGTGATTATAGTCTAGGCATGGAATCATAGATTGCATGTTAGAGCATTATTTTGTTGTTTCATGCACCTTGGTGGTCTCTTGAGGCAAACAATGAACTGCAGTACTTCATATATCACAAGTGTCCTGGCCGGTGCATTAGCTGCTTCTCCACTGAAATGAACACGTGAAACAACAATAAACTTCCTGCTCCTTATTATTTCTTCTGGATACTACAATATATAATGTTTACAATATATAACCTAATGAGCTTCGAGGTAAAGAGCCCAAATAATATCTAGTACGCTAAGTAATACATGGTAGTCTAATACCCCCTCAAGTTGGAGCATGAAGATCTAAAATGCCCAACTTGCGAAGTAAAAACTCAAATTGTCGTCTTCCGAGAGCCTTGGTAAAAATATCTGCCAACT
>JBDJHY010000002.1:17156890-17169060 GCA_039654485.1 Withania somnifera
AACATTCCTATAAATATCAAAGTTAAGTTGTGACTTTGATAAGAAAGAACATTAAGAGTTTTTGAGTGTTTAGTTTTAAGAGATTTTCTAAACATTAATAAAGAGAGTTGTCTTTATTTGAAAGCTAAGCGTGTTTTAAGAGACGATAGATTCACCCCATGACATCTCTAAAAACATAAAGGTTCTAGTGAAGTCAATGATCATCAAACATAAAGAGAATCACTCTCGAACAGTCTGCGAAAGAAAGTGATGGCTGATTACAAGGAAAGTACTATATAGATCCATGTTCTTTAAGTCTACTCTATCTAATTGAACATGCAGAAATACAAGAACCGACCATCTCCATCTTGGAAGAGCAAAGAAAACAACATGAGAAAGATCCAATTTTTGCAAATACTTGGTATGACCAAAGACAGAACTTTCCACCATATTTGTCAGATGAATGATGCGGAACTGTGACTAAAGCTTAAAGCTATAGTGGCTGAAAAATGCTAGTAGTCTAATACAAGGAAATAGAAAGTGAAATTAGCAAATCATGAAATTATTCAACTAACTGCATCTTATTAGTCTTTCCTTTGTTACAAAAGAGTTGTTTCAACTATCAAAAGGCCTCAAAAGTATCATGCTGCTGACAGGTGTTAACTGGAAGGCTAACTGATCCACTGTGTTCAGTACCGCAACATTACCTGTAAAGCATGGCTGGTGCTTTTCAAATCCTTGGATATCTATCACGAGGTAATTTCTATTTTTAATGCTAAATAACTACTAAAGGACTAGATCAAGATTAAGAAACAAATTTTGTTAAAGCTAGACGAAAGATTTAAGAGAACAAGTCCTAGCCTATGAACATCCACTAAATATTTAGAAGAAGCCATATGGAAGATCTACCATTATGGGATGGTAGGACAATTACGCAAAGAACTATGGCGATAAGGAAGTCAGAAGACAAGAAAAACCTAAGTGCATAAACATCAGAGGAAATACATGCAAGATATTTATTTTGCCAAGACTCACCTTTTAATTCAAGGTCAACAATGGAGAATAGCCCAAAACAACCCGGATTTACTCGAAAGTGAAGATACACGACTAAAAACACTAGGGAACAAGATTATAGTGCTTGAAAACACCAAAACCAAATAGGAAAATTTGGATTTTTTTTTTGAATTTTCTGTTTATGAACTGAAGACTGTAATTCGATGGAACGAATTACTAACCTGAGATCTGATACCAAATGATGCAGATCGATATACGAGGAGCACGAAATATAGGGAAGAAAGAAACAAAGAGAAAAGATATGCAGAAACTTACAGTAAACTCACCGATTTTTGAATAATAAGGGACTGGTTACCCTCACCTTTTAATTGAACCTGTCAATTCAATATAAATCCCAACAATAACCAAGGAAAACCCTAATTGATTCCAAAAATGAAAAATCTTTGATTGATTGCGATAAAAGAAGTTATACTAGCAACTAAGGGAAACCACCCTCAATCACTCGCTATGATTATGCTAAAGTACGTCTAAAGCTACGCTAAGCTAAGAGTAATCTCTCAAGGAGTTCAAATGTTTTTGGTCAAAGTCTCCGTAAAATAATACAATACTATCTATTTCTAGTAGTCTAATTATTTAATACATATAATTGAGCCCAAAACTGAATCAATATGACAAAATAGTCCTTCAAGTCTTAAAGTTATCACACTGACCCCTCAAGTTTGGGTCTCATCAACTCAAGCCCTTGAAGTTTTTCATTATGACCAGGCTATCTTCCAATTTTGAGTCTGCCTTCCTTTACACCCCGACTATGCAGCTTTGAGTCTCATTTGGTGCCTTCATGCCGTCCACAAGTTGGATCCCCTCAGTAGTATGATTGGTGCTTTCCGTGCTCGTATTAGGTAATCGTGGCTAGACCATGAAGTATCGGTCTAGCACGATCAGTACTACCCCATATCATATCATCTTCCCCTTTTTGGAAAGGATTTGTCCTCCAATCCGAACATCTAGAAAACAAGGGAAGACAACAAAGAACACTTCCTCATGGCATGAAGGTTAAGGTTAGTAAAAATAATTCTACCACTATGCCATGGTTGCACACATTTACTATGTGACCAAGTATCAAAATGACACACAAAGTGTTGTGTGACCCACCTAACAAGGTATACTTGGCTACTTAAAGATATTTGACAAAGGGAAATCACAAAAGAACCATTGTATTCAAGCCAACATATAGGAAGTTCATCAATGACCTTATTTTGCATGAAGAAAAAACACCCCTTTAAGTCGAAAAACACAAAAGAGCCCACATGGCTATGTGAATTTGCATCAAAAAGGTCAACCTAAGTTAACATTCCACACGACACATTGGCTATCCTCAAGGGTAGGGTTTCTCCCACTCCATTACATGGGTCAAATACAAAGGTATCCCCCGTACGAGTTGGCATACAAAACACAATCAAACACCAAAGACAAAATAATAACACCAAACGATAATCACTTTATGGGGAAAAAGTGCTACTACTAGTTACCCTTAAGAACATGCCAACCCCAAAATGCAGGTTAAGCTCGTCATGGGGACCAAGCTCTTCATTACCATAAACAATCGAAACCAACACCGGGTGCAAATGGAAGCACATCATATGACATAGGATCAACATTCTTATAGACCCGATTGTCACTCTTATTTATATAGGAATCAATCTCATAAAAGTGAGTATCATCACATGCAAATAGAGGGTACAAGAAGGTGTCTCTTAAAATAACACATAGAGAATGAACACCTTTTCCTCTTCCAACAAGTTCCTTACCCCTTAGCGCACTTCTATCTTCATAGAAGAGGTTTTCAACTTCGGGGCTGACATCCTCGCACCATAGTGGGTTAACATATATAGTATGCCTCTGACGAGTATTACTATCATTCGAGATCACACCACTAGGTAGTATATTAAGAGTGATATCATCACCAAGTTCAAACAAGATATTATACTTGAAGAGAGTACTATCAATTATAGAAAGAGGTTCAAAACATGTAAGTCCACTCTCCAAAAGGAAAATATCAATGCTTGACAAATCATTAAGCATATGTTTTCTATGAGCTATACTAGAAATAGGGTCCACCACATTTTTCAAGCTCAAGTAATCACTCCCAATCACATGATCAACAACACTAGTTGGCGGTTCATTAAGCATACCACAAATATCCACAACTAGTGATTCATATTTAGAATTAATGCGGATCGTATACACGAGGCACATAAAATACGAGGAAGAAAGAAACAAAGAAAAGATATACAAAAATTTACGATAAACTTACCGGTTTATGAATAATAAGGGACTGGTTACCCTCACCTTTTAATTGAACATGTTAGTCGATAATAAACTCCAAATAATAAAATACGAAAATCGAGTTTGAATCCACAAAATGAAAAATCCTTCAATTGAATGTTTTAAAAAAGTTAACCAATAACCAAGAGAATCCACCCTCAATTACGCACTACAATTACATTAAATTATGCTACACTATGCTAAGCTATGTCTATGCTCTCAAAGGAGTTCAATAGCAATTTTATCAATGTCTACTTTACATAATGCAAGACTACCTATTTATAATAGTCTAATTATTAAATAAATACAATTGATCCTGAAAGTGACTCAATATGAAAAAACAATCCCTCAAGTCTTGAATCTGTCACATTGACCCCTCAAGTTTGGATCGCATCAACTCAAGCCCTTGAAATCGTCCATCCTGCCCAAGCTATCTTCCAAACTTGAGACTTCCTTTCTTGGCACACAATTATGCATCTTTGAGTCTCCTTTGGTGCCTTCATGCCGTCCATAACTTGTATCACCCAAGTCGCATGATTGGTGCTTTTCATGCTCGTATCAAGAATTAAGTTGACCATCACTTTCATCCTCACCACAAGATAATGCACTATCATGGAGAGTACATGTCAACACTAGATGAACATGGATTAGTCTCACTACGAGAGTCAACTCGGTCATCAATAGGATCACCTAACGTTGGTACATCTTCAACAAGGGTAGTGTCACTTTATGGCAAATAGTCTCTTGACAATGTACTATCAATCCAAGTGTAAGTGGTAATGCTAGGTGGACACCCAATGATCTTGTAAGAAGAATCAGTTTGGTCTAATATAGGATCAACTTGTGTTTCGACAACTTCAACTTGTACATTTTCGTGGCAAGGCAAGGAGTCAATAGGCTTACACCAGGATAAACTATGGCTAGCATTCAAATTAGAAACATGCTCATTTATAATATTTGAAGTGTCGAGATAAGTTTTTGTAACTTTAGTTCCATTTGGAAGGGTATCCTTCACCTTGTTGCATCATAGCCATAGTACATCTCTTTCCTCCCCTCTAAGCCAACCCATTCTCCTTTTCTTGCTTATTAGTGGCCTCTTCAGTTCCACTCCCCTCTTCCTCAGTCTTAACTTTCTCTTTTAGTTATTTTATGATGCGATAGTCTTCACTCACTTAGAAGGGGGTCAAGGGCGCAAGCATGTGCTTTGGCCATTCATCACAAAAACATATTTGTTGGTTAGGAAATGATGCATGACGTCCCTATAAAATTGCCAAGGTCTTCCAAATAACACATGACAAGTGGACATCGGCACCATATCATAAAATATCTCATCATGGTATTTGCCAATGCTTAACTCTATCAGGGCTTGCTGAAGGACTTTTGTCTCACTACTATAGTTGAGCCATTGTAGCTTGTAGGGGCTTGGATGTTTTATAGTAGGGAATTGTAACTGCTGCACCAAAGATTGACTCACCACATTAGTGTAACAATCTATATAAATAATCAATGTGTATACCTTATCTATGATGTTTCACCTTGCATGGAATAAATTTTTTCTTTGATCATGTTCCTCCTTAGAAAGTGCCCCCATAAATCTCCTTACCACACAAACATATTAATATCAACTTTCAACTCATCTTCCTCTTTTGGAGTGAATGCAATCCTCGTCATGAGACAACAAAAGTTAACCCTTTCTTCAATAAATTCACCATCATTATCCATGGGTTTTCTCTTATTCTCACTCTTTTCTTCCTCATCGTTGCTATCCTCTCTATAAACATCTTCATCCTTCATTTTATACCCATTATGGAATGTAACAATTTCTCTCTTATTTGGATACTCACAAGCAATGTGTCCTCTTCTTTGACATCGAAAGCATTGGATAGTAGAGGGCCGAGAAAAGTTGGGTTTTAGCATATTACCCTATTTCGGCTTATCATATATCCTTTTTTTGTAGTCGGTTTAGAGGGGGTAGCTTGACCACTACCCTTTGACTCCGTAGGATTGGATCCTTTCAACTTATCGCCCTTACCATTATTTTTCCATGGAGCAGTCGAAGATCCTTTGGAATTATAGACCTTCATTTGTTTCAAGTGTTCCTCTACCTTCAAGGCGTCTCAAAATGCTACTTCTAAGGTATCATACTGCTTGAGTTTCATGGGTCTCAACACTTCAAACCTCAAATTTTTAATGAACCTCATCACCGTGTATTAACCTTGATCCTCAAGATTGGATTTCATCCTCAAAATTTCAAATTCATCATAATATTCTTCAACACTCTTGGGAACTTAACGAAACATGTAGACCTTCTTGAGAAGTTCTTGATAACAGTTTGGTGGAAAGTATCTCAATTCCATCATCGCAAGTAACTCTTGCCAATTGGGGATCATGAAGACATTATGAAGTTCTCTTTCTCTTTTCTTGGATTCCTACCACGTAGATGCATAACGCTCAAATTGTGTGAGAGAATAATTGGCTTTCAATGCATCTGACATATTATTGGTGAGAAAGATCCTCTCACTTTGTAGCTTCCATTTAATAAACTCCTCCGGATCACGACTCTTTTTGAACTTCGGGAGCATCATCTTTATGGTGCTCAAGCCACGATCAAATTCACTTCTATTCCCCATCCTACCTCCTCTATCTTTCCATATCCTATCACCTCTCTGTTCCCCATACCTAGTCTGTCTAACTTCCCAATGAGTATCTCCTTTATGCCCATAGCCTTGGTCCTTACCAAAGCCTTATGTTTGTCTCCCATCTTTAGGCTTTTCGTAGCCTTCTCTACCTCCTTGCCCCATACCTCATCAAGGTCAACTTCATTGTACACTTCATCGTACAAAGGGTTGTGGTATTGGTAGTCTTGATAGGGAGTTTGTGTGTGGTTTCAGGGAGTTGATCTCATGGAACCATGTAAAGGAACAATTAGATATACTTCTTTGGGCAAATGGAATTGGATTGTCATCATGTACAACGGTTTGGGGGTCTTGAGAGGGAATAAATAGTTACTCTTGTACCCCTTGGTTCTTTTCTTTTTTACTAAAATACCCAACTTCCAAACACTTTTTTCAACCAATTACACACCTCTTTTAAATCAAACTCTAACAATTTGAAGAACACAATCAACAAGCTTTGAATGTCTCCCAAGAACACTATGAACACTCAAAAACTCAAATCATCCAAATCACTCAAGAATTGGATGAAACTTGCTTTCTAGGTCCTAATGACTTGTAGACTTCATTTCCACTATCTCAAACAACATATTCCAAATTCGATGGAAGAAATTCGAATCAAATGTACTTTTTACTCATCTTCTTCACTTGAATATTCCTATGAAGATGATGAACATGATGAACTTCAAATTTCCAAACATATCCAAAATACTCAAAATTGTACCAAACTTTGAACACGATTTCCTCAACTTATGGTGAACGTTTTCCACTACTTTTCAACTATGAATTCAACTAGAATCGGAACAAGCTTTTCCAATCTTGTTCAAGCTAAGAACACTCAAGAACAATGGTGTCCAAGGTTGAAACCTACTCAAATCTTACTAAAACTCTCTTAAATTCGATTCCCACAATCCTTGAGATTAGGAATACAAATCTACAACTTTTAACTAGAAACAATAATCAAATCTCTCCAAATCTGAGCTCAAAAATTCGGATAAAAAGATAAACTCAAAACAATCCAAATTTCAGAACATACCTCAAATCTACTCTGAATTCCACAAAATTTGAGATTCGAGGTCCTTGAATAGATCCAAATCAATCCAAAATTTTCACAAATTTCAGAATTTCTTAAGCTTAAAAATGTCAACAATGATGTAAGCCATAATTCAACTCGGAATCAACTCAAATTCGATGCCTATGAACCAAATTACTAGAAAAACATTTCCTAGTTATGAAAATTAAAAAAAACATGAGTTGAGCCATTTTGATTTTTGAATTTGTTTTTGAAATTTTTATAGTTTTCAGTTTACAACTTAGGATTGTAATCCGATGAAATAAATTACGAGCCTAGGATCTGATCCCAAATGATATGATTTGCAATACGGACTAAAATTTAAAGACGACGAAGAGAGAAAATGAAAATGGGAAATTGAAAGATATGCGAAATTCAATACGAAATCATACCATACTTTTCAACTAAATCGACACTAAACTCTAATTGATTCACCTATAAATGGAAAATTCAAATGATCGATCAAGAAAAACTCTATGAGCAATTAAGAATTAACCACCTTAATCCGCTTAACTATAATTACGTAAACTAATGAGAATTCTAAATTGACAAAATTGAAATTCTAAGCTAACTATTACACTCCAAAATGAAGAATTAAAATCTAAAAATGTTGTTCATCCCAAAGTAACCTAACTTAACATTTGAAAGACCACCTACATATAGGGGTCTAAGTTTCATTTATTACACTTAGGCCTAAAACTGATCCCAAGTGACGAATAGGTCCTCAAACTTTGGGTCACTTCACATTAGGTCCCTAAAGTCTTCCAAAGCCTTCCCATTGCATCCCAAGTTATTCTCCATGTTCTTGTTTGCTTCTATTGGATCTTGTTTAGGATCTTTAAAACTATAATTAGTGTATCCATTGAGTCCTTAACTTGGATAGTCATGGCTAGACCATGAAGTATCGGTGTAGAACGATCGGTGCCACCCGATATCATATCACGATGGGTTTGGCAGACACCATCAAGAATGAAAATCAGGCATCAGTCTAACATTAGGCCAAGGCGATGATATTTCTCCACCACCACCTTGACGAGGGTTTGAAAAATAAAATATCTTACAATAAAAATCCCCTTACCCTATAGAATAATTTAAAAGATAGATACAAGATACCGAGGTATGGGCTTCTAAGGTTACAAGATTTTAAAACTAATAACTGAATATAATTCTGTCATGTTTAGAATTATTTCACAGCTAAAGATATGCGGAGAAAACATCACTGATCATGATATGCTTGAAATGACCTACTCTACGTTTTCGGCCTCAAATGTGCTCTTGAAGCAGCAATACCGAGGTATGGGCTTCACAAAATATTCTGAATTAACCTCATATCTCCTGGTTGTGGAAAAACACAATGGCCTCTTGATTAAAAATTATGAAAATTGACCCGTTGATCCACTCAAATTACTAAAGTAAATAAGGCGAATTTCCAATAACATAAAAGAGGTCGTGGCCCCATACGTGGTCGGGTCCAAGGTCGAAGAAGGAATGTTGGTCGTGATGGTGGCCTTGTAGTAAATAATGACCAACAAGGTAAAAGGAGGAATGAGCGGCATGATACGATGCCCAACAAAAATTTAGACAATTTATACCACAGGTGTGGAGGGAAAGGACACTGGTCGCACACCTTTCGTGCATCGAAGCAACTAGTTCATCTATACTAAGCATCCTTAAAAAGGGAAGAAAACAAGCCAGAGGCAAACTTCATCACCGAAGATAATATCGACTTTATGCAACTGAATGTAGTTGATTTTTTTTTCTCTGAAGGAAAAATGGATCACTAGTTTGGTGATGAGCCCGCGATAATATAAATGGTTGTTAAGTTTTTTGTTTGTTTGGTAACTTTTTAATTTGTATATTTATAAGCCTTGTAAATAAATAAAAGTTTATGTAAAATAATGTAATGTCTAATAGTAACACTGTAATATTTACTTTGTAACACTATAATATTTACTTTGTTTATTCTTTCATTTTGAAGAAAATACGAATGTACCTCAAAATTTATCAATGATGAGT
The DNA here is from genome assembly GCA_039654485.1 of Withania somnifera. NCBI lineage: Eukaryota > Viridiplantae > Streptophyta > Magnoliopsida > Solanales > Solanaceae > Withania > Withania somnifera. The sequence continues at coordinate 17,165,969 of JBDJHY010000002.1, forward strand.
CATGATGATATTTGTGTAATTGATTGTGGAACAACTCATGTCATATTAAAAAATGAGAAATACTTCTCCCACCCGCTGAGAAGAAAGGCAAATGTTACAATAAATTTTGGGTAATTCGAAATTGACTAAAGGCTCTAGATGAGCCACTATTTTTTTCCTAAAAGGAAAAAACTGGTTATAGAAGATGCTTTATTCTCTTCTAAATCCCTAAGAAACTCGTTAAGATTTAGAGATATCCGTTGGAATGGGTATCATGTGGAAACACAAATGAAGTGAATAAAGAATATCATAGCATTACCATGAATGTCTCCAGCCAGAAATGTGTTGTGGAAAAATTATCAACTTTGTCTTTTGGTTTATATTATGCAGATATTAGTGAAATTGAAGCACATTCTTTTGTAAACCAAAAATTTACTGATATGAATACTTTATGTTGTGGCATGAACTAATAGGTCATCCTAGATCAATAATGATGCGATGAATCACTGAAAATTCTACTGGGCATCCATTAAAGGACCTGAAGATCCTTACAAGTGATGAATTTTCTTGTGCTACTTATTATCAAAGCTAATTGATTATGAGATCATTATTAATCAAGGTTGACATTGAATCCCTAAATTTTTAGAATGCATATATGGGGACATATATGGACCTATCCACCCATCCAGTTGAGTATTTAGATATATTATGATCCTAATCGATCCATCTTTAAGGTGGTCTCATGTGCGCCTCTTATCATCCCACAACTTGGCGTTTGCGAAGTTGTTGGTAAAAATAATTCAATTAAGGGCACAATTTCCATATCATCCTATTAAGGCCATTCTCCTTGATAATGTTGTGGAATTTACATACCAAGCTTTTAATGATTATTTTTTATCAATTGGGATAAAAGTTGAACATCTTGTAGCTTATGTTCATACTCAAAATGACCTTGCAGAGTCATTTATTAAGCACCTAAAATTGATAGCAAGACCACTACTTATGAAAATGAAATTGCTCACTACTGTTTGGGGGCATGCTTTCTTGCATATAGCAACACTTGTTCATCTCCAACCAACTAGCTATAATATATAATCTCCGTCACAATTGGTTTTTGGTCATGAACCAAACACTGCTTATCTATGAATCTTTGATTATGCGATATATGTGCCATTACCACCACAGTAGCATGCTAAAATAGGCTCCTAATAATATAAGAAATATATGTTGGGTTTGATTCACCCTCCATAATTCAAATTATTGCTCGATTTGCAGATTGTCGGTTAGATGAAATAAATTTCCCACAATTAGGGGGAGAGAAAAAAGATCCCATCAAAAGAGAAATTTCGTGGAGTATGTCATCACTTTCTTATTAAGGACCACGTGCTTCAATATGTGAGCAGGAGGTCCAGAAGATCATCCACTTACAAAAAATAACAAATCAAATACCTGATTAATTTACTAAGTTGAAAAGAATAAAAGAGTCACATGCTCCTACAATGAATGTGCATGTTCGTATTAATGTTCCATAAAGACTATCTACTAGTGTCATAGCTTTTGAATCCCAAAAACGCCTGAAGCGTGGTAGGTCACTGGGTTCAAAGGATAAAAGTGATAGAAAAAAAAGTGCAAATAATGATCAAAATAACACTGATAAAGAATCTACTGAAGAGGTTTGAGATCTGATTAATTTTGATATTCCTACATAAATCAGTAAACCCAAGACTCAAGAGCTTTCTATAAGCTCTACCGGTGATGGGATAAATTTAAATCGATTAAAAATAATAGTGGATAATATTTTTCCATATAATGTTGCACTTAATATTATGAACGAAAGTGAGGATATTGAACCTCAACTTATCAAGAAATCTCGATGAAGATGTGATTGGCCAAAATGGCAAGTGGCAATTCAGTCAGAATTGAACTCACTTGCTAAATGTGAGTTTTTTGGACCTGTAGTCCAAACCCTCCATGGTGTAAAACCAGTTGGATATAAATGGGTCTTTTTACGAAAAAGAAATGAGATAAATGAGAATGTAAGATACAATGCTCGCCTTGTTAATTCTCTCAAATACCTAGTGTCGACTATGCGGAAACATATTCACCTGTTATGGATACAATAAAATTTTGATATATCATCAGTGTAGTTGTATATGAGAATCTTGAAATACATCTTATGGATATGGTTACAACATATCTTTATGGCTCACTTGATAATAAAATTTACGTGAAAATCGCTGAAGGATTTAAATTTCCTGAAGCATATTGTTCAAATTCTCGGGGTGTTGTTTTCAATCATATTACAAAGATTATTGTATGGTCTAAAACAATCAAGTCCTATGCGGTATAATCGCCCCAGTGAGTACTTGATAAATAAAGGTTATATAATGATATCATTTGTCCTTGTATTTTTATTAAGAAAACAACATCGGGCTTTGTTATACTATCCGTTATGTTGATGACATAAATCTCATTGAAACTCCAGAAGATGTCCAAAAGGCGATTGAATATCTAAAGAAAGAGTTTGAAATGAAAAATCTTGGAAAGACAAAACTGTCTTGGTATGCAAATTGAACATTTAGCATACGGTATCTTCCATCAATCTGCCTACACTGAGAAAATCTTGAAATGATTTTACATGGACAAAGCACATCTCTCAAGTACTCTAATGGTTGTTTGATCACTTGAAGTGAATAAAGATCTGTTCAGACCTAGAGAAGAAACGAGGAACCCCTTGGTCCTGAAGTTCCATATCTAAGTGCAATTGGTGCACTTATGTATCTTGATAATGCAACAAGACCTGATATAGCATTTTTTGTTAATTTACTAACAACGTATAGTTTCCATACGTGAAGACATTGGAATGGAGTCAAGCATATACTGAAGTACCTTAAAGGGACTATTGGTATGGGTCTATTTTACTCTATCGGATATTGTGCAGATCTTTTTAGTCATGCAGATGCAGGTTATCTATCAGACCCACATAAAGCTCAATCTCAGACAGGCTATTATTCACATTTGAAGGAACTGCCGTATCATGACAATCTACGAAGCAGTCTGTTGTTGCTACTTCTTCAAATCATGCTGAGATAATCTCTATTCATGAAGCAAGT
>JBDJHY010000002.1:17169160-17179766 GCA_039654485.1 Withania somnifera
TGCTAGCTCCTCTGAATGAGTTCATCCTCCACCAAAACCTTATCATCCTCATCCCTGATGCACCTTACTTGGTCTAAGTCAAGGGACTTCCGCTCCCTAGTCTTGGCTAGCATATATAACCTTTTTTCTCTGCATTTATCCTTTAACTCAGCATACAATCTCTTAAAAGTTGTTGTTTTAGCAGCCATAACTGCCATCTTAGCCTCTCTCCTAATCTTATACTCCGTTCTTCTAATCCACTTCTCCTCCTAGGTCGTGCTATCTGACAACTTAGCAAAAGCCCTCTTCTTTACTTCCACTTTTTATTGAACTTCTTCATTCCACCACTAAGCCCTTCGACGCCTGCCAGAACGGCCTTTAGCAACACCTAACACCTCACTCCTCATCTCCCTAATACACTTCGTTGTCTTATCCCACATACTGTCAGCATCCCCCAACTCTCCCAAGCCCCCATATCCAACAACTTCTCCAGTATCTCCAGAGCACTTGCTAAAGTCAAGTTACCCCACCTAATCCTTGGGCAATCCTCTACAACCCTCTTCTTCCTAATCTCCAAGTCTATCATAGAAGCTTATGTTGAGTCAAAATTCTCACCAGGGATAACCTTACAGTCCCTATACCACTTTCGAAGTAGCAAGTGAACGTCTAGGAAAAAGCTTTCATAAAGTTTTGTTCATCGTTCGATCGCTCCCATATACAACAACTTCTCCCTATCTCCAGAGCACTAGCTAAAGTCAAGTTATCCCACTAATCCTTAGTCGATCCTTTACAACCATCTTCATCCTCTTCTTCCTAATCTCCAAGTCCTTCATTAGCAGCTTATGTTGAGTCGAAAGATTCTCACTAGGGATAACCTTACAGTCTCTACACAAGCCTCTGTCCCCCTTTTGAATTAGCAAAAAGTCTATCTGAGATTTCTCCGTTAAACTACAAAAAGTAACCAAGTGCTCCTCTTTCTTGGGAAAATTCAAATTCACTACCACCAACCAATGACTCTAACAAAATCTAAAATAGAAGACCTTCCTTCGTTCCTTTCTCTGAAACCGAAACCTCCATACACATCATCATAGAATCGATATGCCCATTAAAATTACCACCTATAAAAAGTTTTCTGAGTCAGGCACTCCTCTCACCATCTCATCCAAAACCTCTCGAAAGCTCGTCTTTTCTTCCTCATCCAAAACCAGATGCGACGCGTAGGCTCTAATAATGTTAAAAGTATCCCCTCCAATAACCAACTTAAATAACATCAATCTGTCGTTAACCCTCTTAACCTCTACCACATGCTCACTGAGATCATCATCATCTTGGACTCCTACCTCATTCCTATTCCTTACGCCTTCGAATATCATAACTTATACGCGTCCACATCCTGTGCTCTAGTACCTACCCATTTGATCTCCTGAACACAAGCTATATTAGCTTTTCTCTTCCTTAAGACCTTCACTAATTCTATGAACTTACCCTGTAAAGTCCCTATATTCCATGACCCTACTCTCAACCTAGAGGCTTCTTTAATCCCCTTACCCCTCCTACCTCTCGCCCTAAATCCCAATTCTGACCCTAACCTCAACACATCTTTCGATCCCTCCCCAAACCCTGACCTCGCCTTCAACTGAGAACAGGATCCTACTCTACTATAAATCACCAAAGTCACCAAAACTAAAGCGATAAAAATATAAAAATATATAAAAAAAATATTAAAATAGTAATATTAAGAATAAGGCCTATCAAATAACACAATTATATAAAGTATACTACAAAGGAATATGAAAATATAAAGTAGAACAATGCCCTATTAAATCACACAACTATACAAAGTATGCTACAGAGGAATGTGAAAAAATAAACTAGAAAGCCCAACGGCGGATATTTAACACCAATTCAAAATATACCACAAGTAAAAAAAAAGTAAGAAATATAACAATAACAAAAATAAATAAAAATTTAATATGCTAAAAATCGTCGAGATTTAAACAATTTGTTTATTTTTTTTTTTGTTAAATTCCAACAAGTTAATGCCCAAAAATTATGACCCAAGTCTGTCGCAAACTAACTCATACCTACAAAGATAACCCAAGAAAGGAATTGAAAAGGAGGAGGAGGAGCTCAAGAACCAACAAATATGTTCGAGACTCCATCCAAATCTGCCACTCCTTGGGCGAGGCCCGCACGATAGTGTGATTTTCTAACGTGCACCCATCGGGAAATGCCTCGAGGAAGACAGAAGAAGAAGATATTCACGCCGGAGATGACAAAGGAAGTAGCGAATTGACCTGACCTGCTTGAAACTTGATTTGATTATCTAAGGAATTAAAAACTTTTGTCTTCTTTCTAGCCTAATTGGTAGCAGTCCCTTTTTAGTACCCCCTTTCCTGAAAGGATAACAGCTATAGCTTGGAAAGATTTTGTTATGGTGTAGAGTGGGGAGTGAGAAGTGGTGAATTGGCCAGGGAAGAATTCCTTTGCCTCGAGGTCAATTCGCCTGAAAAACTGCTCCGGTGAGATGAACCGAGGCAACGTATTAGCTGTTCATCGGAGTAAAAATCAGTCGCCGAAGAAGTTTTTTGGAAAAGGAGACGACGATCACAAAGCTTATCCGGAGAATAAAACTGGGGCTTTGGAGTCGTCAAGCTTTAAGCTCCACTATCGACTCCTCCGAGCAGATTTTCAGAGTTCACATTATGAAATTTTAGCCAAAAGGAACTAACAATACTAAAAGTTTCTAAACTTGTTATAGAGATAACTTTTGAAGTAAAATCAAATTCTAACGTAATTCAAACCGAGCTTCTCAACAAGAAAAACTAAAAAGCTCAAAGAAACCTCCCATTTGAATTTTTTTCACAGTAACTCGGTAAAAAACCATAATTTCTTGCTTAAATTTTTGTTCATTTAGTCGGTTCGAACTAATTTGAGACTGAGACATAGTTATTTTGATTTCTTTTATTCTGTAAATTTAGTACATTTAGATGACTTCAACTAATTTGGGATTGAGCTATAGTTATTCACGATTGATATTTTGAATTTAATAACTTATATGTGGTTTTTTTAGCAGTAGATTTGGTGGACTTTCAGATATCATGTCATTGACACCGGATGTTAATCGAAAAGTCGGAGTGGGAGTTGCACCATCTCAGTCGCCATTTTTTACACCTAGACTGGAACGGCGAAGGGGACCGGATCCCAGAGGAATTGAGTATAACTCCAATCGGATGGATAAAGATAAAGAGGTCAATGTTCAAGTTCTGGTTAGATGCAGGTACATTTTCTGACTTTATCAGCTCACTCCAATTTCCCCTCTATTTTTGGTTGTTTCTTCTTCTTATTTTCTTTTTCGAAACTGTTTTGGATTATTTTTTTCATGAGCTAAGCTCTATTGAAAATAGTGTCTCTGCATCTCAGATAGAGTTAAGTAGTCTGCATGCACTTTATAATCTAGAATATGAGTGCGCCCTTATAAGGCCTTATGTGGGCCACATATGCTGTGATGGCATCCAAACAGGTGTAATTTTTTACTTGAAAAGTTACAACAGAACCGTTACTTCTCTCATGAAGCAGTACTTTTTGACTATAAATATCTGATTCTTTATCAGATATGGAGTACGAAAAATTCTCATTCTTACATTTCTTTACTTCTAAAATCTTCTGTGATTTGTTGTTGATGAGTGAGTTCAAAGTTTTCAGAATTTGAAGGACTGATGTCCGGAAGAAAAAAGAGGATATATTTCATAACCTCGGATACTCGAGGGAATAATTTCCTTGAGGACACTCTGTGAATTCACTGAACTTGATTTCTTCCTTACTTATTTTGTTCTATTTTATGAAATAATGTAGTGTATCAATTCATAATTATGTGCCTTAATGTAATTTGCATCTGGATATGTCTGATTATATGTACTAATTAATTTGGCTTTTGCTCATCCCCCCCCCCCCAAAAAAAATATGGACAGAAATGAAGAGGGTGTATTCATTACTAGAAAATTATTTTTAGTTTTCCATCTCTAATTCTATAAATTTCTAATTTCAAGAAAATTATGAAAAATTCAAAAAATGCGTTCAAAAGCTTACAATTTTCTATTTTAGAATAATGGAAAACTTGTTCAACTATTGAAAAAAAAACTTACTACCAGTTGGAATAGGAAATTTGTTTTCGGTTCTAACTATTGCATCATAAAAAACACGAGAATCATTAACTGTTCCTTCCCAACCAGTATACACAAAATTAAACATCATATCATGTGAGCAAATTGCTAAAATGTTTGGGGTTACAAGGACAACTTTTCTGCCACGAAATATTTTTTGTTTTGAAGTTGGTGCCCATGCAGCCACATGAGTACCGTCAATGGCACCGATATAGTCCTAAATCCCCCCCAAAAAATTATGAACATTGTAGAATTATAAAACTCTAATTATCTAAAAAGAAAATATTGATCATAATAATACCTTAAAGTGTGGATACCATCTTGAATCTGCTCAATTTTCTTGTTACACTTCACCTCTATTTACTGGCTTAACTACTTCAACAGCAAAAGCATTTAATACTCTCAAAATTGTAGAAAATTAGCTGATATATTTTAAAGGAAAATTCTAGAAAACTACTTTTAATAGTTTTTCAAATTTAATGTATATTTTGGAAAATCGAGTTTTCTGTTTTTCTTGGAATAAAAATGAATTTTGAACATGTTTTCTATATTTCTAATTTTATTAGAATACTTTTCTAGAAAAGTGGTACTATTTCTGTTAATAAACACACCCTTTCAATTTTTATTTCTGTTTTCCTTCAGTTTAAATCTGCATTAATGGCTGAGAGAATTGAGACTTTTGACAGCTTATTACAGCCAAAAATTAGTGGTGTTTCCTTTTCTAAGGGATCAAAATCAAGTAGTAATTTTAAACTTAATGCTTTTGTTTTTCGAGGGTCTACATTCGAATATTCCTTTGCAGCCTATGCAAGTATATTTGCGGTAACCTCTCAATATCTATGAGGTAGAGGTATGATCTATGGACTCTACCCTCTCTAGAGTTCAGACCCCACTTGTGGTATTACATCAGGCATTATGTTGTGTTTTTCTGTGCTTACGTGGATTGCTGAAAGATGGATGAGCTCTAATCAATAGTATCAGTTACATGATGACTATATCCTTCTGTACCTGAAATTTAATCAAGAAGTTACATATTCTCGTCACAAATAAAAAGTCTAAATAGATCAAGGAAAATACTTATATGACATGATTTGTTGAAGGATGTATACCTGCTTCTGTTTTTTTTTTAAAAAAAAAATAATTGTGCTTATAAAATTGAATGTGGAAAACACACCTCATTATGAAACATCAATGGCCTATGATAAATGTATTGCTGTGCGTGGCTGATCAGTTTTGGTACACAGTTTCAAGCAAAAGAAATGCTTCAATTTTCATTTGACTAATCTTAAATGTTGTTTTAGGCCGTTGGATGATGACGAGCAAAGATAAATGTTCCAAAGGCCATAACATGTAATGAAAGCAAAATAGAAATTTCTATTTTACAAAATGTAGCTAACAAGCAAGTAGACCAAGTCTTCACGTTTGACAAGGTACAGTTCCTTGTTTTTATAGTCGCAATTTTGGTCATTAAATTGATGTTGAGATGATATACGTATTAGAATTACAATTGGGTTGAAATAATTCTATATACCAGGTGTTTGGTCCAAAATCACAGCAAAGATCAATATATGATCAAGCCATTTCGCCCATTGTTAAGGAAGTTCTTGATGGATTTAATTACACTGTATTTGCATACGGGCAAACTGGTACAGGCAAAACATATACAATGGAGGGAGGGATGAGGAATAAGGTATTAAGTGGTTCAATCTACACCATAGCATCTTTCACATCGATCTGTTCTGGTCCTTAAATCTTGTTCGTTCGTTTTGTCATAGGATGGTGAATTATCAGCTGAAGCAGGTATAATTCCAAGGGCAGTTCGCTAAATTTTTGATACACTTGAAGCGCAAAATGCAGACTATAGCATGAAAGTGACATTTTGGGGAACTATACAACGAGGAAATCATCGACTTGCTAGCTCCAGAAGAGCCCTCAAAGTTTCCAGAAGAGAGACGAAGGAAACTCATATCCCTCATGGAGAATGGAAAAGGTCTAGTTGTAGTGAGGAGCCTTGAGGAAGAAGCTGTGTATAGTGCAAATGACATTTATAATCTCTTGGAACGAGGAGCAGCCAGGAGACGCACAGAAGACACTCTATTAAACAAGCGAAGCAGGTAGGACCTATTATCATTCATTGATTTGAAAAGTACTAAATACGAGCAAGGAATTAAGGATGCTCTTCTTTTTCAGTCGTTCTCACTCTGTATTTAGCATAACTATTCATGTCAAAGAAATGACTGTTGGAGATGAGGAGCTCATAAAGTGTGGCAAGCTCAATCTTGTCGATTTAGCAGGATCAGAAAATATTTCTCGATCAAGTGCCCGAGAGGTATGAAATTTGCATCGCAGACTTTGTGCTTTAATGATTTCTTGTTGTTATTATAACCGCTCATGATTTTCAATAATCATGCAGTGCTGTAAGGATGCAAAATATCTATATGAAGTGTTTATATCTATAAGGAGAACACTCAATCTATTAAAGTCTGGGAGAGGAAATTATGTTTCCTTTGTCTTTCCTTCTTTGTACACTTCCACGATATACAAAAAGAGTAGCAGATGTCAAATTAGTGGTAAATAAACTTATGCTTTTGAGTGACATAAAAGCAATAATAGGAAGCTTTTATATTTACTCTTACCTCTCAAGCTACCCAAATAACTATTAAACTGAATGACAAATTAGCACTGGGAAACGCTTCAAAATAGTTCTGTTAATAAGTCCTAGAAATCTTGATAAAGGGAATCCAACTCACAAGATATACATATATATTGTATGCTTTAACTCAGGGTCGAGCAAGAGAAGCTGGGGAAATCAACAAGAGCTTGCTTACTCTTGGAGTCTTGGTCGTGTCATAACAGCTTTGGTTGAACACTCCATTCATGTACCTTACAGGTTTGTCAAGAAACACTTCTTGTGGTTTTCTGCCTTTTCTCCCTCTTGAATCGTCTTATTTTGAATCACACAGGGATAGTAAGCTCACAAGATTCTTGCGAGATTCACTGGGAGGAAAAACAAAAACTTGTATTATTGCAACAATTTCACCCTCTGCCCACTGTCTCGAAGAAACATTAAGCACACTTGATCATGCATTCCGTGCTAAAAACATCAAAAACAAACCGGAGGTTATGCTGGATTCTCTTGCTTATAATATTTTCTATTTAAAATGTTATATGTGATTTGAACTGAATAAAGCTCTGTATTTCAGGCTAACCACAGAATGTCCAAGGCGGTGCTGCTCAAAGATCTATACTTGGAACTAGAAGGGATGAAACATAAAGATCTATACTTGGAACTAGAAGGGATGAAACAAGGTATGTTGGTGCAGTTTGCTTTTCATTTCTGTTTTCTTTGTTTCTCTACTAGGAGCTTTTTCACCGACTTAGCCATTTGCCTTTGTCATCAAACCAGATGTCCGAGCTGCAAGAGAAAAGAATGGAGTTTATATTCGGCATGAAAGATTTTTACTGGATGAAGCGGAAGAGAAGGTATACATTCTCAGATTAGCTTGCAATTTCTTCTTATAATGTTCTCTGATGGATTTCTGTGAATGTATCAGGTGGCAGTTTGACTTCCCCTTGTGTACATCTTTAGAGATATTCTTTTGAGTTGTTGGAAGTTTAAACCAGATTACTCTCAAGAAGTAATTCAGCCTTTGACCAGAGATTATAGTCTAGTCTTATATAATCAATCAGTTCTGAACCACAAATCTTAATACATTGGTTATATGTTATTCAGAACTAAATTGTGGATGATAGGACAATTCACTATCAAGGACTTCCGTAGCCCTTTTAGTAAAACTTTGCCTTGGTCATTGTTTTATCTTATAGGCAAAGAATGAGAAAGTAGAGCAGTTGGAGATTGATCTAAATATTAGTGAAAAGGCAACTTTTGGCATTGTTTCATTTATTTTACTTTATTGTTGAAGATTTTAAGACCCAAAATCATTTGATTTATGCACTTACTAGATTCGTCCCCTTCACTAAACAGAAAATTGATAAATTCCGTGAACATTATCTTCGCAAGCAAGAAGAAAAGTTGAACTTCAAAGCTGAACTCAAAGACTGCCAGGTAATGCTAACGAAGTTTATGAATCATGCATAGTGCTTCATTTTTCTGTAAATAATTCGTATCTTCCAAATATTGCCCAGGTGAATCTGGAAAATAGTAAAAAGGCATTACATGAGCTTCAAGAGACTGACTGGATTGCTATATCAACACTGAAGGAAAAGGAGTTAATTAATTCTAAACAAATACATTCAGGTATCTGAAGCTTTTGGCCTCTTCCAAGTTACAAGTTAATTTTTCTTTGTATTACCCTTACCTACCATCAATAGGTGATTGTTCTGTGACTTGCAAACAGAAAATTGCCTGATCAATTGTGCAAAGGACTTGCGGAAAAATTTGCAGAATGCATCAGAAGATGTAACTTCACTTTTTGCAAGAATAGGTACTCTTGGATTTTTGTTCGTTTATTGGTATATCTTGCTGGCATTATATCTCACATCTCCGTGCAACTCTTCCGGAATAAAAAGTTTAGCAGCCTTTTGATTCTACATCTTAGCATAAATCATACCCTTTTATTGTTTAAGGCTGTGCTAAGATGTAAATGGTATCTCTATTTTTTCTCTTCCCTATTTTTAGCATCATTATTGGGACTTCCAAGCTTGTACCATTTTTCTCATGCTTTGAAGTAAAATGAACATGTCAATATATGCAAAATGTACACTCTTCTAAAGGTTATATCTAATACAGATCAAAAATACAAGCTGGAAGCAGATAACCAGAATCTGCTGCGTACATTTGGTTCACGGCTTGGTGATAGTTAAAGTGACCTGCACAAGGTTTTTCACAGGTTGATATCCCAGCAACAGCAGCAATTAAGAGGCATGGAGGAACATGTCAGTGCATTTCTTGCCAGCAAATGTGATGTGAGATATTAAATTGTGAGTTGTCTAAGTACCTTTAGCCATACTAAGTTCATTGGTTGAAGAATTCAATGCCTTTTTAATACCACCAACCAGGTTACTAAGGTCATGGAATCAAAGATCAATATAATGACTTAGAGATACACCTCTGGCATGGCAAACTTAAAGGAGCTTGTTGATGCATTGCAGTTGGAAGCTTCTTCTAATTTTGACCAGATGAAGTCTAAAATATCATCTCAAGCTTCCACAATTGAGAAGGTAAGAAGGGTTGGTGTTTCTGATGTACCTGCTGATATTAGGTTACTATAAATTAAGCGAGAATCTTTCCAATGCAGTTCCTTAAATCTGTAGCGTTGGAGGTGAGAGATTTCGTTTGTGATATTAAGAATTCTCTGGATGAACAAAGACAAGTACTAGATTGGTCTTCTAAATAACAAGGAGAGGTTTGTCAATTTTCCCCTTGTATATTTTCACAAGAATCATGTGTACTGCATTTTTATCTTTTAGTCTCATCTGTTATACAGCCTTTTTATGTATTCTAGTTACTGAAATATAGAACTGAACTAATCATGGATGCCACAGGGACTTCGTCGAAGTCTTGTTTCAGCACAAGTAATTTCTCAGGCAACTGTGAATTTCTTTGATAATCTCCATCAATGTGCTTCTGAAGTGATGAAACTTCTTGATAAGAGCAACATTAATAAAGTTGACCTACTACAAAAGTTTTAGAAGGCATTCAAGGTTAAGCAGCAGCAATGACTCAACTATGTTCAATCAATATCTAAGTGCTTGTCAGGAGGCTAAGATTTGTGGCAGGAAGAGGTGCTTAGAGAAGAAAATTTGGCTCTTCAGAAAATTGCTGCAATACTGGAAACTTTGACAACTATGAAAGCAGCAATGGTGAGTCTGTCGCATCTCTTATCATACATGACATTTAATAAGATATTTATTCATTGTGAAATATTTAATATCAGGTGTCAGAGGCATCAAGAAACTTCCAGGATTCTAGTGCAAAAGAAAATAAGCAGCTGTTGCAAGAAATATCAGGTGTCCAGCAGGTTTTAGCTAGTGCACAGCAAAAATTGAATGGTTACGTTAATGAGGTCAAACAAAATTTCTTGGAGGAGACATTCACAAATCAGAAAACAGAATGACTTGGGAAAATTGCTTGGTAGAGTGGTAACTTTTGTTCTTTTCATGGCACAATTTTTCGTTTAGAAGGAAGACAAGGCGGCTTCAGATTTGCAATAAGGTTATTTAAAAGAAAGGGAGAGGTGCTGACCATCCAGGTGACGCTATAACACTGCAATATATGAACAACCAACAGAAACACTTGAAGTTGTGAAAATAACAATTCAAAAGATTGAATTATCCATAAGTGCTTGAAAGCATAAATAAGTTACTGTGAAAGTTTTATCGCCTTGGAAGACTCAAATCCCCAATATATATACAGATATACACACACAAAAAAAATATTACACACACGCACACACACACACATATATATATATATATATATATATATATATATATAAATGAGA
>JBDJHY010000002.1:17216759-17228481 GCA_039654485.1 Withania somnifera
GATATAGACCTATTAGATTTAAATTATATAGATACAGATTAAAAATAAATTAAAAATAAAACTTCCATCCAATTTGGGTGGTTGTTTCCTTTCTTAATTAATTCCACAAACTTTACTATTTTCATATGACTTTTGATATTTTTCCGCATTTAATGTAGTAGTAGTCCTCCGCTTTGGCTTCGCACTACGGGATTTGGTTCTCTTACTGGTGGTATAGTAGGTGTCATCATGACCCACGAAATCAGGTCGTGATACCATATTCATCCATTCATAAGTTCTTTTAAGAGTTTACCAATTTGTATTCAGCTTTCCAAGTGAAAGACTATTTTTAAGTGTTCATATAGTAAGATTGTAAGATCACTCTTGTGATACATTCAAGATGGCTCGATGAAATAGTTTATTTGGTATATTTTATGCCTTTGTTATTATTGAGGGGGTGTGATGATAGTGCGTTAATGTATGTATGAGTATATTGAACTAGCTAGTTTAATAGATTAAATATTATAGGCTTAATCTTATTTTCATGCTTTGGTTGAAGTTTGAGGTTGCAAACTCTAATAACGCTTAAATCCTTTATTTGTATTGAGAAAAAATAGACGAGGTTGAGGAAATAAGATTAACAACTATTTGAAACTAGTTCATCTAATAGAAATTTCTAGAGATAGAAAGGGTTCTTCTTCTCTTATCTAAACAAGTGAGACATCAAAGTTCGGGAATCTCAACTGTTGAAGCATAAGGTTGGAAGCCTTGGTGCATAATAAGAGTTTGAGGGAAAATGTTACATGCTAGTTATAACTTGGTTGATAAATAGGATATAACACTTAGAATATAGCTTACCCGCATGCATATTCTACAACATAAGTCGCACACCCCTAAGTGTCTTTCTTGTTATTGAATACTTGTGTAATAATCTTCTCTTGTATGTCAAAACCAACTACCTGTAATCATTACAATCAATCACATTTACTTAGTAATCCCAATATTTCTTTATATTATTTGCATTAAACATTGGTACAGCCAACAGTGAACTTCGTCACGGGAAATGAAATCTACAATTAGTTCCTTGATGATACAATCTAATCTCATTGTTGGGTAATTATATTAATGACTACTACCTGCACCGTTGAGGGTATAATTGAGCATTATCAGTGGCCAAAAAATGTGTTGAGTTGATTATGGGTTAGTGATAGTTGGCAATGATGCTAATTGTAATAGTAGAGTAGTTGGTAGTAGAGATTGACCAGTAGTGATCGATAGTGGTGTTGGTGTTGCCGTTGGATATAGTTATTATAATGGAGGTGATAGGTATGGTAGCGACAAACAGTAGTAGTTGGTAGCAATGTTGGTTGTCATGCTAGTTGAGATGGTAAAAATAGTTGGTGATAAGTGGGTGGGTGATTATGGTGATAACATTGGAGGTGGCGGGTGAATAAATTATAATAATAAAGGTTGTCGGTCTGGTAGAACCCGAAAGCAGTTATTGGTAATGATGTTGGTTGTCGATACTGGTTATGATGGTAAAGGTGGTTGGTGGTGGTGGGGATTGGTGGTTGATGATTGACAATGCTGGTAGTTAGTGGTGGTGACTGGTGATAGTGGATAGAGTGATGAATATTATCCCACACAAGAATACTTATAATGGTATTAAGACTTGATTTCAGATCTGAATGATCAAGACTTGTTTAGACCTATTAAGACCTCAAATATTAATAAAAACAAATGCATTTAATGGCCTAAGGTCTGAACTTTAGATTCAAACATTTATTAGGTGTAAGCAAATGAGGCTTAAAGTTTTAAATGTTCCTAGTAACTCTTGTATGGGTTGATGTTTCAGATCTTAATGATTATGACATATTAAGAGCTTAAATCTTAATAATAACAAATGCACTTAATAATATAAGGTCTGAACAAATAAGATTCAAACTTCGATTAATTGTAAACAAATAAGACCTTAGAGTTCTAAGTGTTCCTAGTAACTCTTTTACGGGTTAGAGTTGTTTCCCTTTGGGTTTTGTGTCAACTCTTCTAACATTTGAATTTGAGTGGTAACTTGTCTTATGGACCAATTCCAGCAGAATCAATTAATACATTATTTATATAATATTAGTATATTATATATACATTACATAAGTATTTATATAATATAGATAAATATTTGTTCACCATTTATACTATATCGATACACATTCATACATATATAAATATTTATGCAATATGGGTGCTTACTTATTCACTGCATATATACATGCGATTATTTTTTCTAATTTTTTATTTGCGGTTAGTACATTTTTTGGTAAAAGAATTTACTTTTATATTTTTTATAAACTAATTAATTTTTGGTAAATGAAAAGTCTTCTCTCTTCGTATTTCTTACTAGAAAAGCTGAAAAGAAATGAACTCGAACCAGAGACTTCAGTGTGTTAGAAAGAACTGTACGATACCTGTGCAAATTACAATTCTTTTTATTTTTTTTATACACAGGTAGCATAGAATATCTGTACCAAAATCTATTCTATAATGCCGTACACCCTATTAGTCGATTGAAATTCTCCTCTTCTCTTCAATTCTGGGCCTAAATCCCTTTCCCAAACTTAAAAAAAATACTTATCCAGATCTCAAGTTTCATACAAATTATGTCAAATCTTGATGTGTCGCTTGACGATTTAATCAAAAGGAACAAAAGCTCCATTAGTCGTAACCCTAGATCTCAAACATCCGGATCGGGTCCACGACGTCGCTTTCCTAACGGTGCTGCCGACCGGCCTTCACCATATTCATCGGGACCGGTCCGTTAGACTCTTTTATTGTATTTTTCTTATAATCGTGGTGTTTTCTTGGGGTAATTTCGTGGGATACATATCATATAGCAACATGTCTTATTGTAATGATTTTATTACAGGTTCGTGCACCGGAGACTACATGGGACCATGATCTGTTTGTGGAGCAAGCCCCCTCGTATTCGGCTGCTCGAGGGGCGGTATATCGGGGATTGAAACTGGTATTAAGCTACTCATTTCCAACTTGGATTACGGGGTTTCAAATGAAGATATCAAGGTGATATATTTTGGTTACGTCATTATATGATCTTTGATAGGAGGTTGGGGAGGACTCGGATTTCGGTAGTAGGTTTGCAGGTAGCAGTGCATGGTCTTATTGTCCGACTATATTAGTAATCATACTATCTATTGCGCCTGTAGTTTCTTGTCTTTTGATTTTTGGTGCTATTTTTTGATCGCTGTACCTTTGATTATCATATTGTTTAGTTGTAATTTCTGTTGTGCTGCTATATGTTGTTTTGTTATTATCTGCTGATTCTTGTACTTATGCTACTTTCTTTTCTTGGACTACTTTTCACTGTTTTTCTTAGCTGAGGATCTACCGGGATGAACTTCCCTACGTCTTAAGATAGGGGTAACCTCTGTGTACACTTTGCTCTCTCCAAACACCACATTGTGTGGCTATACTGGTTATGTGTAATTATGTTTGGCAAAATTATTAAGTTGCTTCCTCATGTGTGTTATAAAATTTTACCGAGTGCTAGTCATTTAGTAGAATGTTGATGAAGTATCAGCTGTAATCAGCTTCAACACTGTTCATGTGTTGTTTGAACTTGAAATTTGATTTAGGGGCTAACTCTTTGTGCTCATCATTAAGAAATAGGAATGCTCACCTGTAGTTTTCTAATCTCTTACGTAGTACATAAATGAGCTATAACTGTACCCGCGAATTAAACCCTTACCCTCGAATAAGCTTAATGATGTTAAATATCTTTTCAGTGACAAGAATCTTTTTTCTTGTCTAGGAGAATATAATATGATGTAGCAGCAGACAAATTGCATTGCATAAAGTCATGAAGATATTTATGGTCGCCAAAAAGGGGGAAAAAAGATAAAGAAATTCTGAGTGTGATTATATGGGAAAAGATAGCTAAAAAACTAATGTTTTATCCCTGGATATTACAGCATGACAGGTATATGCATCTTGTTATTATTAAGTTACAACAACAATAATAACAACATACCTAATGTATTCCCACAAAGTGAGGCCTGGGGGGAGAGTGTAGACGTTACCTCTATCTCAGAGGTGAGATTGAGAGGTTGTTGATAGACCCTTGGCTCTCATCTAGTTATTGTCAACTTAACAATGATGAAGAACGACAGATATATGCATCCTTTTGTGTCTTCTACTTCTGTCTAGTGATCGTTTTGTGTCTGCTTCAGTTTTGTATGTGACCTGTTCTTGCTCTTAATAGTTTTGGGTAATTGATCTCCACCTCATAAAGTTGTCAAATGGTATTCTCTGGCTACAAATCCCCTTAATATAGAAAAGAACTAAAAGAATAAAAGGTTAAAATCTAATGCCTTGTGGTGTTCTTTATAGGAGCTTTTCTCAGAAGCTGGTGATATAAAGCGTTACACAATTCATTATGACAAGAGTGGACGATCGAAGGTATTCACAGATATGTTGTGCAATTTGGCAAGATTGTAAGATGCTTCAGGAATTCCCATAAACCTCTATAGTAACTAAAGATTATTTCTTCTAGGGAACTGCAGAAGTGATCTTTTCACGTTGAAGAGATGCAGAGGCAGCTATGAAGAGATACAACAATGTTCAGCTAGATGGGAAGCCCATGAAGATCGAGTTTTCTGAAACAAATATTGCTCCTCCAGCACTTCCTCCAATTAGAAATCGTTTATATGGAAATCCAAATCCTCCTCCAAGAAGGTATTTTTTCTGTTGTTGATAGGTCTTTAACCTCCACTGTTCATAAAAACTTTTTATGGGATTTCTCAGTCTACTGTACGCACCTTGAACTCAATTTGTCGAGCTTCACCCAGCTTGGGACCATCCAACATTTTACCTTTTTGAAATATTTTAATTTACTACTTAGTGTATAAAGTGGAGGATAAGTTGGAGGCGGAAAGAAAAGAATTGCTGAAGTTAAATGAGGGATGTGAATTTATCTGTAGTTATTACAGTTTCTTGTACTATATTATGCTAAGATGAATGGATCATTGTGTGAATTAACTCCTTATGGTTGCTATGGGATGTCAGGTGTTAATTTTCTCCTTCTTTGAGATCGTAAAATAGTGTGTGTTTTTATATATCAGTTGTGCAAAGCCTGTGCTGCAACCATAACTACAGTGTGTTAAAGCAAAGAAGCAGCCAGTCCTTGTTCATCTCGCTGGGCTTGTAGAACATCAAAAATTGATTCTATGTCCTCTATCGATTCTTGTTTACACCAAAAGTAAAACAAAAATAAACATTTTGTCTTGATTTTCTGGTTAGAACTGCCTAAATTTTCAAAATGTCTTGAGATCCTCTCTTTCCAACTCATCCACCGGATACTAGCAGGGTTTTGCATCTCCTTCTGGCTTGACTGTCTTCCGTCACTGTTCCAATATTCTAGGACTTAAGTAATTTTCCTTGGCATAACCCAATTAATTCCACTTAAATTAATGAATATCCTCCATAAGTGAACATTAACTTCATTGTAAAAAAAGGGCAGCCCGGTGCACTAAGCTCACGCTATGCGCATGGTATGGGAAGGGCCCAACTACAAGGGTCTGATGTATGCAGTCTTACCTTACATTTCTCCAAGAGGCCATTTCCAAGGCTCGAATCCGTGACCTCCTGGTCAAGTGGCAGCAACTTTACGAGATACTTCAAGGCTCCCCTTTAGTAACTTCATAGTGACATTAAAAAAGATGTTTAATTGTTTTTGCTTCCTTCCCACATAGGTGACATTAAAAAAATGGTTAATTGTGTCTGCTTCCTTCCCACATAGGTGACATCTGGAACATAGTTGAGTTCCCCTTTTCATTAGATTGTCGTGAGTTAAAATTGTTTCTTTTGCGACTAACCAAATAATACAGGCTTATTGTTTCCCGGGCCAACAGTTATGCTGGCTGATTGCTTGATTCAAAACCTAGTATGTGGTTTTAACAGTAGCTTTTCCATTATTATGCCTCTGCCACCATAATCTATTTCTAGAACTGTTTGCTCCCTTGAATTATTCTAGAGTTCTGTAAGATCTCGCTGATCTCTCTATTTCCGGTCATTCTACAATCTTCCGAAGGTAAGACGCTAGCCTTGGTTGGGCCAAACTTCACCTATGATTGCCTCTTGTTGGTTGTCTAGATTGATAATATCTGGATATTACTACCTTAGAGATCAATTACCCAGCCAATTGTCTCCACCAAACTAAGTTTTCATCCCATTCCCAACATTAATATTAACGCTGGTTTTGAGATTGGGCTACATGTTCATGATGAGATTTCACATGCATGCCTAAGAAGAGGTGACTGTTGTCCAGGATCTCCATTGCCGTATTTTTCCTGGATGACTTTTCTCTGCAGTGGTTGACCCTCCTTAACCATTTCATAAGCAGGCTATGATTGTGCTTTTTCAGTTTTCTGATCCCTATCCCTCCTTTCTTTTTGGTTTTTGATAATGTTCTCCATTTGACAAAGAGTTCTCTCCTTGTTTCCTTACCATAGGAACTTGCTTCTCAAACCATCAGTTAATCTTTTTGACATTAACAGGTGTAAAGAATAAAGACATCATATAAGTAGGCAATGCATCAAATAAATTATTCATCAAAATGAGTCTTCTACCTAATGGTAAGCATTGGCCCTTTCACCTTACCCAAGGCATGCAACATGATGCTATCGAGTGTGTGAAAGCTAGTCTGAGCCAGATAAGAAATTATATCCCAGCTACCTAGTTTGCAAGAGTATAAATCTATAATAAAAATGTCAACAGTTTTAAACTGCTAAGAAATCCCTCTTCGACAGGATGCACACAAAAGGTACTAACTGAAACGTCATAAGTGCCCAAAATTGTCAGAAAACATTAAAGTTTCACAGATCTGTAACATCTTTTCAATTACTCCCTAGGTACACTCTTACCAAAGCTAACCCCCTTTTGTAGAAAGATATCTTCACTAACTGAATACTTGTTTCACCGTTCAGTTTTGCCCACCCAACTAAACATGCAACATGATTCTTGAGCCATCAATTGATCTTTTTAATAAATTATGTTAAAAATAGATGCTTGGTATTCAAGGACAGTCTGAGATATCCTTATATCCTACCTGCCTCTTTTTTTAATATATATTACTATCATCTATAAACATTTATTCAGAATAACGCATGCATATTTTTTGTCTCAGTCGACATTATTTTCAATTATATATATCACATTCAAGTAATGTTACTAGAGCATCTGTTTTCCCTTTATCTTAGAAGCTTCTTGAAACTTCTTACAATTTTGAAACTCTAAGTTGACTTAATACCTTAGCAAATAAAAGTTTTTTTCCTGATACGAGGTGAACAGTTAGTTAAGTATCCTGCTAGTGTTGGTAAATGTCCATATCTATAGTTCGTAAAAGAGGATTCAAGCTTTATGCATTATATGCAGGGGTTTCTGATCTAGCTTCCAAATAACTGACCTTAAAATTGTAAAATTCCAGAAAAGAAGTGTGATATTTTGCTAAATAGGGTAGCTGATAAAGTTAAGTCTCACGCGTTGTTGTTGTTATTATTATTTTGAGAAAAAGGTACCACACCTTGAACTTCCAGGCATTATGTAGTACTCTTATAGGTAGTTCTAACGCAAATGGCATGTAAGTTGGTATTTCAGAATTCCACTTCTTCTAATTGTCTCATTGTCGATGGTTCATTGCGTTAAGAAAGTCCCATCTATTTGTACATTCTTCTTTGCATTCACCTTATGGAGTTGGTCGTTTCAGGTTAACTGGAAGCTTTTTGTTGCTTCTTGAGTGTCTCTTATGAAATGTTTCATCAAAGTAAAATTTGTGTTTTTCTAAGAAAGAGCCGAAGCTAAAGTGTTATTGCACTCATATTGTTTTTATGTAATATAGTATATTGATTTTCGCAAAAGTGAAATACTAAATATATGTTGGCGGCACTCGATGAGTTTAAATGGAGTAACATGGTTGATAAGGTTCCATATAACTGACCTCTAACTTGTTTGGCACTAAGTGGTTTGATATGGAAATAAATTTTGATGTGGCATAAGCAGGTTTTTCATCTAGGTGGTTAGTATAAATATAATGGTATTTTCGAGATGTGCCGCTGGGGAGATATACACCATACCAGTGAAGCTTCTTTTAGTTTGATAAATTACTTTTGGTCTTTCTTCAAGCTCAGTTATTGTCTTGTGTGGATATTGTGTCCGTGTCTTGAATAACATTTGTAACTTTATCTTGAAATAAATTGACAGCCAACAAAGAGGTGGTGGATTTAGACGTCCTCGATATGGTGGTAGAGGGAGCATGAGAAAGGATGGAAGAAGGGGCAGAGGTCGTGGTGAGAATGTTTCTGCCGAAGATCTTGATGCTGAATTGGAAAAGTATCATGCAGAAGCAATGCAGACAAACTGACTTCCTGGCATGCTTGATGAGATACTTTTGTTGTAACATGTGCAACCATCTACAGGGTAGAAGGTTTTATCTTTTCATGAGTTGGTGCAAACGGTTCTTGAAGAAGTCTGATACAGATTCTGGGGAAAAGAATGAAAGGTGCAGAGCCTCCGAACTGCTGGAGAATCTTAAACTTCTATGTAATGAATGTGCTTGGTAGTATTAGCCGCATTTTCTTCAGCTTTAAGCATTTGATGCTGTAGAACTCTTGCCTTGTACACTCTGTATTTTCTTGCAACTGCTTTGCCTTGTCTTATGTAAAACAAATTGTGGAAAAGTTCCTTACTTTCAGAAACAGATTGGAGTAGTTGTGAAATTATATGTGAGGCGTTTGTATAATCCTAGTGTTGGCTTATCTTTTGATAACATCCCAGAGCTAGTGAGTCTCGTTAAACGCCAGAGGCAAGAAGGTAAGTGAAACTATCTCTGGTGTCATTGTATCTTTTACAGCTGTTGGAGGGGTCCTGGTTGTAGTCATCTCGTGCCATAGGTATAGGGCTGTTGTATAGATAATATATTGTGTCTTTTATGTCAAATTGATGGATTTAATTGCCTGCAGAAATTTCAACTTGGTGCACTTCTCATCAGTTCCATTTGTATATTTTGTAATGACACACAAAGCTGGGGAGCAGATAACCCCTTGAAATCGTTATCGTGATCAGCAAGCAGAACAGAAAACAATACCAAATTACGCAGAAATAAGGGAATATTTAGTATTTTTAGTGTTTTTGCTTTTCGCGAGAGATGTTCATTTTACACATGTTTTTGTCTTGGCTGAGGATTTATCGAAAATAGACTATCTATCTCATCTCTGAGGTGCTGGTACGAATTTGGTATATTCTATTCCGTTTAGATTTCATTTTGTCCAGATGCTTATGTTTACATATAAGAGAGTTTTATTTTTTACGTTAGATTAGATTTGAAGAAATCAGTTTTTTTTTTTTGTTTGTTTGTGAGTGACGATTAGAAATTATTGTTATATTCTCTTGCATTGATTCAATTCTATTTCGGTATTTAATTAGTCTAGTAAATTGTGAAATGTCTTCTAATGAATGATGTAGTAGTAGTTTCCTTATTTTTTTTTATGGTTCTGACAAAAATGTCTATTCAAAATAGTAAGTCATGAAAATCTGAAATGGTTCCTCTACTGGATCTGGATGTGGTAGCATCCTATTTGTAAGGCTAGGTTGATAGAAATTCTCTTTGAATGTTAATTTATTTGCAAATTTTATTCAGTATGCGGTGCATAATCATTATGCATTTATTTATTTATCTGTTAGGAATCGTTTGCTATGCAAAATATATTGCAGATTTTATTCAGTATGCAGTGCATAATCATTATGCACTTAGTTATGTATTAGGAATCGTTTGCTATGCAAAATAAATACAAAATCCTCTTAAAAGTATGACGATATTGCTATAATACCCTTCAATTTGCGGGGATCTATTGCCCCTCTAAACTCATTTTTTTGGTATCTTTTTGTTTCTTTTTGCTAACTTGGTTGTCAAGTATCAAAATATTCTTGTGATGCAGGGTTTCTCTTTATTATAGCACTATTGATTAGATTGACTCAAAAAAACGTGGTTTTTAAGTGGTCAAATGAGTGAGAGGAGAGCTTCATGAAAGCTTAAGTCCTTATTGACTTCTGCTCCTATTTCTACTTTGCTTGTGGAGGGTAAAGGTTTCATTGTGTATTGTGATGCTTCTAGAGTTGGCTTGGGTGGAGTGTTGATGCAGGATAGTAAGGTGGTCGCCTATGCTGTCAGGTAGTTAAAAGTGTATGAGAAGAACTATCTTACGAACGATTTGGAGTTGGCTGCAGTTGTGTTTATGTTGAAGTTGTGGAGGCAATAATATCTTTATGGAGTTCATTGTGAGGTGTTCACCGATCATAAGAGTATTCAATGTTTCTTCAGCTAGAATGATCTCAATTTATATCAGCGTCGTTGATTAGAGGTTCTAAAGGACCATGACATTACTATCTTGTATTATCCGTGCAATGTCAATGTGATGGCAGATGTCCTTGGCTGTAAGTTCTTGAGTATGGGTAGTTTGACGTCTATTCAGGTTGAACAATTTTTTTCTAGAAACGTTCAGAGTCGTAGACAACAGTTTAGTTAGGCTTCAGATTTCGGAGGAAGGTAGAGTTCCTGCATCTTTGGAAGCCCACTCTTCGTTAATGGAGCTGATTCGTGCAACATGATTTGATGATGCTAGATTGAGGGCCATTCGTGATAAGGTGTTGCAAGGTGAGGCCAAGGCATCCGTATTAGATTCTGAGGGTGTTTTGAGGATTAGGGACAGGATTTGTGTCCCTAAGTACGGTGACTTGGTTAGATTGATATTGGAGGAGGCCCACAGTTCTTGACACGATCGGAAATCCAGGTCGTGATGGAACTTACCTTCCCAACCCGATATGCCAACCAAATTATTTAACTCAAGTGAAAAACTAAAGTAAATGTGGAAGAAAGTAATGTAATGAAAATAATTTTAAAGAAGAAATCCAACTACATAACCGAAAACCAGGTCAACACTCACTACAAGAAAAATAGCCTTTAGTGACAAATGATTCTGGTCACTAAAAGTCAAATTTTGGTCACTAAATGGCTTCAGTGACCAAAAAAAATCTGTCACTAGTTGGTCACTAATGCTCGATCACTAAAGATACTTAGTGATCAATTTGATAATGCGGTCACTAAAAGGTCAAAATTAGTGACAAAAAAGTTTGGTCACGAATTGGTGACCAGAAAATTTCTTCACTAAAGGGCTGAAATTTCAGTCACCAAAAAGTCGTATTCGACACTAAAGGTGCCAAAATTAGTGACCAAGTATAGTCTCACCAATAAGGGTTCGTTCAACGCTTTTAATGACTAAATTTAGTGACTAAATTGGTAGTCACCAAAATTAGTTTAAGCCATCTAGTTTTAGTGACTGCATTTAGTGACCAAAAGGCTAGTCACCAATCTATGTATTATTAACTAATTTTTGACCACGATTAGTGACTAAAAAATCGGTCAATAAAAAATTTTAGTGACTACATTTAGCGACCAAAATTGTAGTCAATAAAAATAGATGCAAGCTGTTGGTGACCAAAAAAGTGGTCACTAAAATCCTATTGGGTTATTTTGTGACTATTATTAGTGACCAAAAAAATGGTCAATAAATCAAAAGTCAATTTTGACTATTTTTTGTGACCAAATTGTGGTCATTATTATCCCAAAATACTAAATGCAATGACAAATATTTCAACAGATTCAAAAGTACTAAAATCCAAA
>JBDJHY010000002.1:17268409-17280773 GCA_039654485.1 Withania somnifera
TTGAAAACCCCTCTAATAAAAATCTTCTCAGTGATGGGCACACCTCTCACCATATCATCTAAACTCTCTCAAAAATTCTTCATCTCCTTCTCGTCCAAGCCTACTTGTGGTGCGTAGGCACTAGTAATATTCCAAGCAGATCCTCCAACCACTAACTTAATCGACATCATTCGGTTGTTAGCCCTCCTGACTTCTACTACCTGCTCTATGAGCCCCTCAATCAACTAAAATCCTTACCCCATTCCTATTTCTTACCCCACTTGAGTACCACAACTTATACCGTCCACATCCCACGCCTTAGCACATACACATTTAGTCTCCTGAACATTGATTATGTTAATCCTCTTTTCCCTAAGAATCTTCACTAATTCTATGGACTTTCCTTGCAAATTTTCTATGTTCCAGGACCCTATTCTCAACCTAGAGGTGCCCTTAACCCACCTCCCCTTTTGCCCCCCGACCCCAAACTCAACCTTGACCCTGAACCTGAACCTGCCCCCAACTCCAAATCTGAACCTAACCGACGACATGACCATATTTGTTCATCATCAACCAAAGCTACTAAAGAGAGGGCAAATTATTCAAGGGAGTTATTCAACCAACTAATCGTGAACAATAGAACTCCAAACTATGGTACCAATCCCAACTCCAACCTAGGAACCCCCCCCCCCTAGTAATACCATAAAAACAAACAAGATACAGAAGACAAACACTTATCACACCACTGCTACACAAACAAGAACAACCCCGACAAGATTTTTGAACTTAAAGGCAACAATCAGAAGAAAAACAAGAAATATAGGTAGAGAAACAACGAAACACAACAAATTGATAACTAAAAATTAAAGGCAGTAGAATAATTTGAAACTATAATCAAGAAACTATACAAAAATTCAGAAAACAGGCAAGAACAGGGGCAACGAAATGGTACTATAGTGAACAAAAAAAATAGGGATAGAAATCACCAAGGAATTGGTTGAAAGAATGAAACTATGGATTTCTTGTTTGATTCCAACAAACTGCTGGCGAAATTGATCGCCGGAACTTGTCTTCCGATTTCTGTTCAAAATTCTGTGAAAATGCCAAACTGAATATGTTATTGTTGTTGTAATATATTAATGTACTATTTAAAAATTGAACAACTATATATATAAGATAATAATTAAAAAATTACGTATCATTTCATTTTTATAATCACGAGTGAGCATATATCAGTCTTAATGCTAAATGTCGATTCAAAAGACAGAAGTGACTAAGAGGTCACTAGCCATCTTCGAACACACAAAGAAAGTCTAACAACTTTTTATCACATTAACATTTTTCCATCTTATGTCAATTCCCTCTCACTATATTTTTGGTGTTTATATGGTGCCTTCATATAAATTACATTGGGAATATTATTCTGAATATTTTAAGTTTTTGTATGAATCTACTTTTTTGTGTTATTCTTAATTAATACTGGAATACATAGGAAAAGATCATTTGACAAATTCAACGAGCTAGGTTTTTCACATGAGGGAAAATTTCCTAGTATTTTAATTTTCATAAAGTTCCACTAATTCATTTTATAATAATAATTCTGTAGAGAATGCAAGTTTATTTCCTTTGACTATACAGTCTTACTATAGGATGGATTAGTGAACATTCTTTTTTTATTTTCTGTTTGATGTTTGATACATGCATTATAAGATTTCGATTAATTTAAATTCATGTGGGGTAAGGCTCTTTAAAAAAAAAAGCACTCCCTAATTAACATGATTTTTTTTCATACCCAAGAGTCGAATAGTTACGGATGAAGAATCTTATTCATGCTATCATAATTCTTGCTAATCTATGATTAACTATCTTTTTCTAATAATATTGAAAAAGAATTAGATGTCTTTTACTCCTTTCGTACCATTTCGTCGGTCGCTTTCAGCATAAAAAAATTACTCCCTTCGTTTTAAAAAGAATGATCCTTTTTGACTTGACACAAAGTTTAAAAAAATAAAAAACTCTTCAACTTGTGGTCTAAAATTAAAGTTACGTCAAAAGTACCAAAATGCTCTTCTATCTTGTGGTTGTAATCATGCTATGTGGAAAATTGTGATTAAAATATTACTAAAAAAGAAATGGATCATTCTTTTTAAAACTGAGAAAAAAGTGAAAAGGATCATTCTTCTTAAAACTGAGAAAAAAAGTGAAAAGGATCATTCTTTTTTTAAGAAAGTGAAAAACTGTTCTTTATTAAAAACATTCGATAAATAAAATAATTTAGTAAACTATCACTAGATGGATTAGTTTTATTTTACTTTTTCTGTTCAGTTTTCTTGTCACACTTAAATTTGATACGATTGTTAAGAAGACAATAATTGACATGGTTATTTTACCATATTATATCTATTGATTATTGTTTAGTACTCTATTAGGTATTGAAAAATGATTTGGGGAAGAAATAATTATTGCCAAGGGTAAAACATGAAAAAAATGAAATTAGCATCTTTTTTTGATATGTCGAAAAGTGACAAGTAAAAATGAATATCTATTTTTAAAATAGGAGATAAGGCACAATTATACTCTCAGACAATACTCAAAATTTCCACAACACACTTTAACTTTACGAGGATCCTATTACATCCCTAAAATCATTTTTTAATACTTTTATGCTCTTTTTCGCTAATATGACACCATGTATGAATACACAAATCTAAGGTGTGTGGCAACACGCATAGTGCCATGTTAGCACAAAAGGTGCACAAAATAAATAACTTTTGGGAGGATAATAAGAACCTTGTAAAGTTAAGATGGATCGTAGAAATTTTGGGTATAGTTTATAAGATAATTGTACCTTATCCCTAAAAATAATAAACACATAAAATTAAACAAAAAAAATAGTTATTATTTCTTAATGAGCATGAATAAAATTAAAGCAGCAGAACAGAAAGAAATTTATCTTCTGCATAGACTCAATGAAAGAGGTATTTTAGGGTCCATAATATATAATGGCTCTTTAATTTGTTATGCATCAAGTCTTGAAATGTGAATTTAAAGTAAGTGTGACTTTGTAGACTGGATAATCCACATATAGACTCTTTCTGCACTTATTTTCAAGAAAATAATTCAACAATTTGGATAAAGAATAATAACCCAAAATCACTATTATTTTAACTCCCAATTACATGATTGTCAAATTATAATGAGATGCTGAATCATTAAACAAATATTTGTGGTTTGAATTCCTATTAATTACTCTTAAAAAAATTAGCCAAATGTTTGTCATTCCTAGACTGATATATTAGTGGTCCTGAAAGGGTGAATATTTATAGAATATGACCTTTGGATTTAATTCTCTTAAATAATTATATATATTTAAAATATTAATAATATACCCTATTACCCTTTTAAAATCATTTTTAAAATATATTTTTGTGTTCCTTTTGTGCTGACATGTCGTGACATCTCATTTATCTGGACAATAGTATCACTTCAGCACAAAAATACAAAAAAAAAAATTAAAAATAAAAAATAATAAAACCCTCATAAAATTTAGATATATCTTCGATACTTCGAATATAATTGACAATAATAATTTTTCCTTATCCCATTAGATTATATTCATTTTAATTATTTCTTTGTTCTCATAAGTATTGGCTGAACAGGGACAAGTTTAATTGAAGTATTTCCAAGTGGAAAAGGCATGAGCTAGAAGACAATGTGGACTTTGTCTAGCCCATATGCTAACAAATAGCATGTGTTAAATTAGCTGATTTTTTTTTTTTTTTGGAGACAGTTTGGTGAGCCGTAGAGGAGATTAAATTACTCCTGTAGTATATTTGGAGACTAAGTATTTTTCGGCTTATATAAGGAGATGTATTTTTTATTTTCTACATATCAACAAAAAGAGAAAAAGAAAAGTGAGGTATTATAGAGAGATCAAAAATAATATGTGAGGAAAAATAGAGAGTGTGAACAATATTGTAGTGAGGTGGAAAATCAAAAGAAGGTTATTTCTTTTGAGCGTGTAGTAGTCTTTGGAGTATTGTATTCAGTATTACAGGTGTAAAATCCTTGATATAGTGATATCAGTTTCTCCGCCCAACTCGTGGTTGTTTCCCTTATTCAAAATGGTTTCCACGTAAAAATCTTGATTTCATTATCACGCTTTTTATTCTTGTTGATTAACTGTATTATTTTATTATGTTCCGTTTTATTATGGCAAGTATTAGTTCGGTGGTGGAGATTTATTTCCCAACAGCTAGTATCAGAGCACAAGTTTTGGTCATCTGCAAAAATATATTTTGTGGTATGTTGTGCTATACTAAAAAAATGCATGGAGTAAAGTACAAGGTAGAAAAAATCAACGGGGATATAGGTTTTTCAACATGGCAGAGAAGGATAAATGATTTGCTCATCCAACAGGGGTTGCACAAGGCTAGTACTGGTAGGTAAATTCAAAAAATCAAATCCATGAAATTTGAGGATTGGGAAGAAATGGATGAAAAAGTTGCTAGTGTAATCAGGTTGTAGTTAACAGATGATGTGGTCAATAACATCATTGATGAAGATAGTGCATCTGGCATTTGAAAAAAGTTAGAAAATCTATACATGTTCAAAACGCTGACAAATAAACTTTACCTAAAGAAGAAGTTATACGGCTATTTATGAGTGAAGGTACAAATTTTTTGTCACATTTAAATGTGCTTAATGAACTAATCATGTAGCTAGTAACCCTCGGAGAAATAATCAAGGAAGAAGATAAAGTCATCGCCATCTTGAACTCATTTCCATCTTCTTATGATAATTTGGTAAGGACCATATTGCATGTAAGGACTTTATTAAGATGAAGGATGTCACATCAGCTCTTCTACTTAATGAGAAGATGAGAAAAGGCTTGAAAATCACTAACAGACTCTCATCGCAGAAAGCAGATGTAGGAGCCACCAAAGGAGTTCGAGAAACTATGGCAGATTCGGAGCTCGTAAGAAGTCTAAGAACAGATCCAAATCAAGAGCCATAAATTGCTATAACTGTGATCAACCAGGTCAATATAAAAGAGATTGTCCAAATCTAAAAAGGGTAAAGGTGAAAGCAGTAGCCAGAAGAACAATGACAACACAATTTTCATGGTGCAAAATAATGACGATGATGTTTTCTTTATACATGAGGAAGAGCAGTACATGCATTTGGTAGGACGGAGTTAGAATGGATGGTTGACACAGCAACATTTTGCCATGTCACACCAATAAGAGATCTTTTTTACAGAATGTTAGATGCACATGGGTTCTAAAGTCGGATGCACATTGATTCTAAAGTACGTGCACCATGTACCCAATTTGCGAATGAACTTAATCTCGGCTATTACTTTAGACCGAGATGGATACAAGAACTGCTTTGCAAATCAAAAATGGAGACTTACCAAGGGGGAATTGGTGATCGCAAAGGGAGTTGCTCGTAGAACATTGTATAGAACAAATGTAGAAATATGCCAAAGTGAATTGAATGAGGCTCAAGAAGAGATTTCTGCAGATTTGTGGCATAGACGAAGGATTATATGAGCGAGAAAGAACTGCATATTCTTGCGACTCATCTCTTTTTCCAAAGGTACAATATTAAAACCTTGTGACAATTGTTTATTTGGTAAATAATATAGAGTCTCATTTCAGACATTGTCTGAAAGAAAATTAAATATACTTGATTTTGTATATTCTGATTATTATGGTCCAATGGAAATATAATCAATGGGTGGTAACAAATATTTTATTATTTTTATTGATGATACTTCATGAAAATTATGGGTTTATATATTGAAAACCAAAGATCAGGTGTTTCAAGCATTCCAGAAGTTTCATGCTCTGGTGGAAAGGGAGATGAATCAAAATCTAAAGTGTCTCCATACATAAATGGAGGTGAGTACACTTCAAGGGAATTCAGAGAGTACAGTTCAAGCCATGGGATTAGACATAAAGAGACGGTTCCTGGAACTCTACAACATAATGGTATAGCTAAGAGGATGAATCACACTGTTGAGAAGGTGAGAAGCATGCTCATAATGGATAGACTACACATTTAATTTGGGGTGAAGCAGTTCAGACAGCGTGTTACCTGATCAATTATAACCCATCAATTCAATTGAAGTTTGGCATTTCAGAGAAAGTTTGGACAAATAAAAATGTGTCTTAATCGCATTTAAGGGTATTCGGTTGACGAGCTTTTGCACATGTACCAAATGAGCAAAGAACAAAGCTAGATAATAAATCGGTTCCGTGCATACTTATCGGATATAGAGATGAAAAGTTCAGGAACAGATTATGGAATCTTATAAAGAAGAAGATCATTAAAAGCAGAAACGTAGTCTTCAGAGAAAGTGAAGTTAGAGTTCCTAATGATCTATTAGAAAAGGCCAAGGAAAAGAATCGTATGGTCCCTAACTTTTTTAACTATTCCTTCTACTTCTAACAAATCCACAAGTGTAGTAAGTACAACCGAAGAGGTTTTCAAGCAGTGATAAGATTGTCGAACAGGGAGAAAAACTTAATAATTATACTGAGCAAGTGGAGTTCCCTTCTAAGGAAGAAGAACAATCTCAACCTCTGAGGAGATCAGAAAAGCAAAGGATAGAGTCATCCAGGTACCCTTCCTTACAGTATCTCCTCACCAATAATGAGGGGTAGCCAAAAAGTGTTAAATAAGGTGTTGTCCCATCCATAAAAGAGCCAGTGGATGAAAGCTATGCAAGACGAGACGGAGTCTTTATAGAAAATGGCACGTACAATATGGTTGAGCTTCCAAAAGGTAAAAGACAACTTAAGTGGAAGTGGGACTTTAAACTCAAAAAAATAAAAATGGCAAGTTGGTCAGATATAAAGCTCAATTGGTGGTAAAAGGCTTCGAACAGAAGAAAGGTAATGATTTTGATAAAATTTTCTCACCTATTGTTAAAATGACTTCTATTCGTACAACTTTGAGCTTAGAAACTAGCCTAGATCTTGAAGTGGAGCAGTTGGACATGAAAACCGCATTTATATATGGAGATTTGGAATATGAGATTTATATGGAGCATCCAGAAGGATCTGAAGTATATGGAAAGAAACACATGGTATGCAAGTTAAAAAAGAGTATTTATGGGTTGAAGCAGGCATCAAGGCATTGGTACAAGAAGTTTGATTGATTCATGAAAAGTAAAACTTACACAAAGACTTTTTCAGATCCATGTGTATACTCCAAAAGATTTTCTGACAACAATTTTATTATTTTATTGTTGTATGTTGATGACATGTTGTCACGGCAATTACTGTAATGCTCTAGAATACAAAATACCGCGTATTTATCATAAATAACCATGAGGGTCATTATGTTAATTGTAGGACAAGAAAAGAAATTGATTGCTAAGTTGAAGGAATATTTGTCCAAGTCATTTGGCATGAAGGACTTAGTCCTAGCACAACAAATTTTGGGGGTGAAGATTATTCGAGAACGGTTAAGCAGAAAGTTGTAGCTATCTCAAGAGAAGTACATTGAATGCATATTGGAACGTTTCAACATGAAGAGTGCTACAGCCGTTAGCACACCTCTTACTAGTTATTTGAAGTTGAGCAAGAAGATTTACCTTACAACAAAGGAGAAAAAAAGAAAGCATGGCCGAAGTTCCTTACTCTTTAGCTTTGGGAAGTTTGATGTTTGCTACGGTATGTACCAGACCTGATATTTTCTCATGCAGTTAGTGTTGTTAGCAGATTCCTCGAAAATCCTAGAAAAGAACACTAGGAAGCAGTCAAGTGGATACTCAGGTACTTGAGAGGTACCATAGGGGATTGCTTGTGTTTTGGAGGATCTAATCTAATCTTGAAGGGTTATACAAATACCGATATGGCAGGTGAACTTGATAAAAGAAAATCCACTACTGGATATACGTTTACACTTTTAGAGGGATCTATATCATGGAACTCAGAGTTGCAGAAGTGTGTCGCACTCTCTATAAATGAAGCAGAGTATATTGCAGCTATTGAAGCTAGTAAGGACATAGTATAGCTGAAACAATTTCTTCAAGAACTTGGATTACATCAAAAGGAGCATACAATCTGTTGTGACAGTCAAAGTGCAATAGATTTGAGCAAATATACCATGTATCATGCAAGAACAAAACATGTCAACATGAGATATCACTAGATTTGAGAAAAGATGGAGGATGGATCTATACATGTCATGAAGATCCCTACAAGTGAGAATCCCTTGGATATGCTGACCAAGGAGGTACCAAGAGAAAGATTCGAGTTATGCAAGAACTTGTCAAAATACATTCAAACTAGAAGCTTGGAGTTCCTACCTTAGGTGAATGGGACTGGAGGGGGAGATTATGAGGTCCATCCCCATATACTAACAAATAGCATGTGCAAAATTTACTTGGTTGATTTTATTTCCTTGGAGCCAAAGTTTGGCAAGATGTGGAGGAGATTAAATTGCTCCTGTAGCATACTTGGAGACCAAGTATTTTTCGTCTATATAAGGAGATACATTCTTCATTCTCTGCACACTAAAAAAAATAAAGAAAGAAGAGTGAGGAATCACAAAATTCAAAAATAATCTGCAAGGAAACATAGAGAGTGAGTGATATTATAGTAAGATGGGAAATAAAAAAAGGTTATTTCTTTTGAGTATGTAGTAGTCTTTGGGTAGTGTACTCTATACTACAGATGTACAATCCTTGTCATAGATATATATCAATTGCTCGTTTAGGCACGTGATTTTTTACCTTATTTAGAAAAAAAATTATGTAAAAATCTTGATGTCATTATCATTACTTTCATTTTTGTTTAATCAACTGTATTATGTATTATGTTGTTGTTCTACTTTTATTATCACAACTATTATTTTTGTGATGGAGATTTTCCAATAATATGGTCTCTGGACCACACTCAAAACATGATATTTTCTTTGTCAGAAGCATGAAGAATACACACAAAAAGCGACATGGAGTACCAAATACGCCAGGCAAATTCATCAAAATCAAGAAAGAAGGATCTGTTAGCCAGAAGAAGAATTTAAAGACTACTGTACTAATTCTTTTCGAATTTTGTGCAGCAAATCAGAACAACACAATTCTGTCAGTCTTCCACTTTGTCTTGCATATTTTAGTCTTGTTTTATTTAACTGCTTAACTCACCTTTATTTTTAAGGAATTAGTAAATGACAATTAAATCAGGATAAATTGAGTTAGAATTGATAAAGTTTTGTTAAGTAATAATTACATAAATAGAATTTAAATAGTGTCTGCGATGCATTGAAACAGTTTTTCTATTCATTGTTTACCTTTATTAGTCTGTATCCTTAAATGATATATCGATTATGCAAAACTTTATATATCTTTTAAAAATAAAGAAACACTTTGTTAGTGATTATTAATTAATTTTAATAGGCCGGCAAAATTTATATCCAACTATGGCAAAAGAAATGAAGTGATAATTTCGTTATTTTTATTTGCCAACTTTAGCATATAAAAAACAATTTCTTAAATATTTTGTTTTTATTTACTAATTAGTGTTGTTTCTCATGATATTAATTGTATGTTGATTAATATACACATAACGTGATTATTGGGGCAGATTGGGGTACGGAATTCAAGAATACTACTTCTCTGTGAGCCTGCAGCGTTAAAGTACAGTAAACCAGAAACCTGTAGTTTGGGAATATGTCGTCGGGAGTTTATAGTATGGAAATGGGGTTGGCGTATGTCGGTGTCTTTTAAGAATGTGTCCCATATCATATTCTTGTGTGCGCAGTACTGTGCACTTCTCATCATTAGTACTCTATATTGTTTTCGTTCGTGTGTATGTTAAAAATACACTTATTTAGGGAGGGAGGGAGGAAGTGTTAGAGTGTAAGTCAGTTGATTTTATTTAATTTTATATATTATTGATTTGATTTATTGATTTTTTATTTTTAAATACAAAATTAATAAAATATTTTTTATCGAATTTTGGCTTTTTTTTTAATTTTTAACTATTTGATTTTTAATTTAACCGATAAAAAAATGTTCATAAAATAAATATATAATTCTTCCAGTAATTTGGTACGAAATGCCAATAAACCAATTTTTTTGAATACTCATATAATATAAACAGTAGAAACTAACATGAAAAGAACCGTAGAAGTGCAACACAAATAAAAAACTTTGTTTCTTGATTTATTGTGTGCAACTTGAACTGGATGCTATTTAGAAAAAAAATAAAATTTTAGTTGAAATCTTAATTATGAAAGCAGAGAGGCAAAGAGGCGTAGAGACAATATGTCGCGACCCGATTTCTCAGGTCATTATGACACCTATAACCCACCATAGGCGAACCAAACCAAGAGAGATAAACAATAACAAATATAATAAAAAGGAAAGTAGGAGCCAAAAGATAAAGCAAACTCTAATAAATAACACGAAGATAATATCCCAAAATATGGTATCTCGATACACTAGCCACTAAGTAAAGGAGTGCCAAAAGAAAAGTACAATAGTATCAAAATACATCCGTCTCATACTCAAATGATTGGAAACGAAGATAAAGAAGAGGTAAAGTGGGCTCTGATCGCCAAGAGCTATCTTATATCTTAGAATTCTCGAACTAAGCACGAACCTTCAATCAGTGTCACCAGAAAAGATGCAAAACTGTAATGTAAGTACTAGAAAGCAGAAGTAATTGGATACCCAGTAGGCATCAGAGGTTGAATGGGCACATATAAGAAATAAAAGTAGTAAATGGATAGATACAACAAGACTAGGTCGTAGAGATCAAACAAGTAGAGTAATACACAAGAAGGTTAGCTTAAACAGATCAAATAAGCTAACTAATAATAATCGAAAATTCAAATAAAAGAACGGAGACATACTCGAATCCATGATCAAATAAAAAATAAAAGCAGATAGGGTGGTATACCGGTAACCTCAATAATAAGATAGAAGAAATAAGTAGTTAATGTTGACTAGCATAAATAAAGGACAAGGAAAGAAGAAACCCAATAGCACTACTAGTATCTCAAAAGCTGAAAATTCAATAACGAAGATAAATAATGAAACTACAATCCCAAAAAGTGCATATACATCCAAGGGATAAAAACAAATGAAAACAAATCTATCATACACCCATACAATCGAAGAGTAGAACCAACAAACAAAAAACAAGGCTAGAATTATGTAGAATAATATGATATGATGCTAGTAAAATCATGTATGCTCCTCCTCTGGTACCCATAGGCCTAGCAGGCAGGACCCATGAAAGGTCTTTACTTGTATATGTTAACTCCGACATGTACCCCTCCCTGATTACTCACTAGCCTAGATCTGCAAAGTTCATGGAGACAGTCACCGCATACCATTTCTTAATCTCATAATTGTACTCAGGACCTATTCAGTCCAATTCAATAATATCAATCTCAATATCATCGGACTCGTTTGGGTCTAAAATTAGTATGAAATTTAATGTCTAGTGTTCAGACGCGACCGAGCCTAGTACTAGTTTGAAAATAGTCGTTAAGTCCATCTTTAACCCTTTATCATAAAAAACATTCAAAATCATTAATTTATATTAGCTTAAATTATATAATACTAAAAACGAGTCATCAAGGTCATGCAAGATTTCAAAATTGATGATATTGGGCTCTTGATCATAAACATAAAAATTATTTTTCATGATAATATTGTGCACAATCATAACAAATACATCACAATCACTCCTACCGGCTCTACATATCCGCAGATAATTTTATAGCAGTTAAAAATTAATCATCGATGTTCGAGACTCATGAACATTTCAAATATCCCACTAAATAAATTCTAGGGTCAATATAAGGCCAACGGGCCATAATGGTAATCTATAACACTACCACAAATATCAAAATGAAAGAAAAAAATTCACACCAAAAGAAGCGGACAGGATTCAAAGATACCAATCCTAAATATTCAATCTAAGGTTGTGTTAAATACTACAATTACGTCTAATATATATCAAGTCTAAGATCAGCAAGTCATAACATACATGTCCTTCAAAGATAAAGCTTCGAAAATACCGGATCTCAACTTGAGCTACTCCAAATAGCTCCAAATAATTAGGAAATTATAAAAATAATAATCTACATGTTAATAGAAAAAAATATATCATATTGCTAAAATTCTAGCTGGGTCTAAAATTTGAGCCAAAACAAGCACGTGGACCTCAGATCACAAATTTTTAAACTCAAGATGTTAATAGGTTTCTCTCTATACAAGAAATATATAGCTAAATTTTTGGCTCAAACGGAGTAAAAAATAAGCTAAAATCAATCCAACAATATGAAAAATAAAGTTGGAGAAATCTAAAAATTTGGGAATGATATTCAAGAATTTTGGAGTGAAAACTTATCAATA
>JBDJHY010000002.1:17284491-17296273 GCA_039654485.1 Withania somnifera
ATTTTGTTTTCTTCGATGAGGCTCAGGTGCGGAGCCTTCCACTGTGGATCGAGACTATGTAAAGGTAGAACACCATGGAATTACTAGCATTATCATCAACCTTGATTTTGCTACGCTTTATCTTCCTGAAGTAGTTTAAAACCATAAATGAATTAACAAATATGAAGCAAGACCTACTCTCCAACCCCCAAGATTTTTCTAATAGACTCATAAAAGTTCCCTTACTAGCCACGGAAAATTAACTAGTCTTTCTCACTTCCACTTTGTCCACCACCGCTCGCACGGAGCCCTTAAGTGGTATTACTAGTCATTCTGGAGGAGCAATTGACTTAGCAATTTCTAGTGGGATTCTATCTCTTACTTGGGAGATTGTGGTCAATCCCTCCCTTTATTCCTCGGAATCAAGGGGTAACGACTAATCAAAATGGGTACGGATTAGGGGCATTGCTGATTGCACCTGATGAATCACGACAGAAAATATGATTAATCAAATTCTATTGAGTCTGACTCATAGTGATTATTTATCAAAGAAATCATTTAAAGTAGTTCTTTAATTTGTGGCTCACCTACTTGTCACTCCAAAAGATCCACCCATTAATGAGGCAATCTTTTTCAAATATTTTCCTACCTTTTTCACATCCATCACATCCCCTGTCTGGCGACATGCCTCTATCTCTTCCCTTTCCTATCTTTTCACTCTGCCTTTTCACATCCCTCATATCTCCCTATTTACCTCACTACTCTTCACTCCTCCTCACCTTCCCTCACGACACTCACCAAATCCATGACATCCAATAAATCTTTAGCCATCTGCTTCTCCAAAACCCCTGACCAAACCTTTATTTCCATTTCTTTTGACTCCTCTATGGAAGGATCAACCTCTCATATCTCCAAAAAAACATCATATCTTCAAAGAAGGAAAAACAAATAAACCTCATTCAAATATCCTTGAGAAATTATCTCACAACGATATGCAGAACTTTTAGAAAGTGGAACACTAGAACAAATTTGAAGCCTCCAGCAAAAGCCTATTGTCCCCGGTCGAGTTATAAATCTTGATCAATTAGATGAGATGCAATGTAATGTAATTCCCCTTTTCAAGGCTTAAAATTTATGTATGATTCTTCGATTATATGGGTTGGAATTTTATAAAGAACCTGTCAGAATGTTCTATGCTAATCAGTGTTTCTCTAAAGACAACGGCGAGTTAGAACCCTTATTCTTGGTACAAGAATCATAGTGAATGATTTTCTATTTGAGCGTATGTTCTGCACAAAGTTTTTTCTGTGATTCCCTACATGAATGGTACTTGGACAGAGGATTTTGAGGGTTTTTTTAGGCTGCAAAAGCCTTTTTAGCAAAACCCAACTTAGACCCTTCCTAATTTGGACCTTTATCCCTCTGTTTCACCAATCACATTTTGTCTCACATGATTACAACCACCATGATCCTTAAGAAGGGGTCATTAAGCAGCGTCCACTGGTGATGTCTTTGTACTTTACTGTTTGCTAAAGATATATCGTATAAATTGGGATTTTTGGATTTGAGAATACGTGGAAGTTTGCCTTGTTGACAGCTTATTACCAGAATCTTAATGGATCACAACATTAATCTCTTACGTTATCGAGTGTGTGAAATCTTCACCACTTATGGCTCTCACACATTTTCGAGTATGGGCTACACCTTTGTGAATGGAGAATGGTACAAGGACATAGTAAAAGGTAATCAATATGCCCCTAAGATTTCAAGAATCTCTACAGACTCTGCCACTCTACTATTGGAGGAGGCTGAGGAGATTAAGAACCTCCTGGAATCGCTGTAGTGTTTTGCAAGAATTTATAGATAAACTCGTACAGATTGGTAAGCATACTAGCACTGAAGTTGGAAAATTACATATTTA
Organism: Withania somnifera; assembly: GCA_039654485.1. Taxonomy (NCBI): domain Eukaryota; kingdom Viridiplantae; phylum Streptophyta; class Magnoliopsida; order Solanales; family Solanaceae; genus Withania; species Withania somnifera. The sequence goes on from JBDJHY010000002.1 coordinate 17,286,392, forward strand.
TCTCGAAGATCTCAAGAAAGAAGGAGTAGCCTCAATCAACTCTCTGATCAAGAGAAGGTCAACTCTCTATAAAAGGAAGTCGACTCCTCCTAAAATAATTTGGCCATTACTTTTCAGACCTCCTATAAGAATTTTGCAGGAAGTGCGGAGCGATCCTATCACACCTTCTGCTAAAATATCCAAAACACTCTAAAATACTTCCTTGCTTGTCATTAATACCTGTCTGATCTTTGTTTCTTACAAACAATCTCTTGATGGAGGGTCTGTCCCTACTATAATTCTTTTGGTTTGTAATATGGAGTCCTGACACTTCTTTACCTTCTTTTATTTGCTACATTTGTTTGACTGCATTTATGTTATGCATCTATATGTACTTTTTTTGTTCCCCCCTTTTTTATTATGCCAAGGGGGGGAGAAATAGTTAACAGGTAACATCAGATTGACACTAGCAATATCGTAAGAAGAGGAAGCACGACCAGGTAACATCAGACTAACAGTAGCAATATTGTAGGGGGAGAAAGCAGAGTAACATTTTAAAGGGAGAAAACAGAACAAACTAACTCAAAAGGGAAGTCAACTAACTATTACCCTTTAATTATTAATTATCATGGGAGATTGTTAGTGCACGTATCTCAAGTTTCAATAATAACAATTGCTAATTTGTAGGAAATAAAAAAGAAACCAATAACCAAGCAAGACTAAGGCTGGACGAAAAAGGATTGTTCCCTGAATTAAGATATTCAGAGCATAAATTAAGGCAAAGAAGAAGATGGAACAAGCACTAACCAAGGCAAGACAAAGAGAGAATTTAGATAAGAGGTTCACCGAATTTTATCAAGATTAATCAATCAAGATAAGAGGTTGACCAAATCTAATCAAGATCATGCTAAAGATTATGGACACATCTGATATAGACATAATCAAGCATGTTGGGCAGAAATCGACACCAAGATATTATGTACATATATGATATGGACATAATAAATCGTGACAACTAACAATCATGCCAATGGTCAGTAATCAACAAGATTACCCTGATAAATAGAATCTCATATCCAGGGTTGGGAAGAATTTCCTTGGGTTTCCTTACTTGAGCAACGATTCGATTATTGAAAAGAAGCAAAAAGACATCTGTATATCTCGAACAACTTCACTTGCCACATTCTACTGTTTATTTCTTTTATCTTCAATAATACTATGTAAAGTTTGTTATAATTGTAAAAGAAAGAAAAAGAAGAAAAATAGTAATAGTCACACGAGTAGAGGTTGTGTCCACCAAAAGAAATCTCTGAGTTACAGGCTCAGGAAAATAATTTTTATACACCTAACTGTTGAAGAGCTCCTAAGAAATCCCTTTAAACATAAGAGAATTGGACTAGGCACCACATTGGTGATCCGAACCAGTATAAAAGTCTTGTGTCTTAACTTTTATTTTCTGCATACACTCTTTAGAGTCAACTACTATCTTCAGTCGACTCACGAAAAAATTTCAATTTTTCCTCCCCTCTTGAATACCATAGATTACCATTTGACCCTGCGTAGTCTTACTGACTCTGGAACATAATTGGTGAGATTCATGAGAAATGTCTGTGAGTCTTGAACAATATGACTAGTTATGATTTCTGTAGTTTCCAAGACTATGTAGGGCCAACAAGACTTGATATAATATGAAATTATTTTTATGTATTCTTTCTATAGTTTCTGTCCAAGAGCCCGGCGTTACTAACTTCGAAACCTTGCATGGCCTTGTGGGCTAATTTTTAGTATTATGAGATTAAAATAAGTATAAATTGATGATTTTATCAGTTTTCGATGATAAGAGAATAGAGTTGGATTTTTTTTACTGATTTTAAAGTTGATGCTAGACTCAGTTGCATCCGAGAGCTAGACATTGAGTTTTATCTGGTTTAGACCCGGTTGTGGCTGGGTATGAATATTGATACTTGATTTTTTTAGTTAGACCAGATTGAGGTCCAAGTATGGGTTGTGATTGTGAGTTGTATGCGGTTGCAGCCTACATATACCTTGTTGTTCTGGGCTTGTAGGTGATCATCGGAGGAGGAGTATATAGGGGAGTAAGAGATATACAGATATGGGGGAGTAAGAGATATACAGGTTTCGGCCTTCCATGAGTCTTGTATGCCGAACTTGTGAGTTCAGAGGAGGAGCATACAGGCTTCATGTATTACTAGCATCATATCATATCATCCTGCATGTTGTATCCTTAAGTGTTGTTTGTTGGTTGTACTCTTTGGTTGTATGGGTGGCTGGAGGGTTTGCATTTACTTGATTGTATTCCTCGGGTGCATAGGCGCTCGTAGGGATTTTCTTTATTTATATTATTGTGATCAATTACTATTATGTAATGGCTTTATTATTTTGGCTCTCTTCATATATTATATTATTTCATGACTTGTTTGTAGTTATTCTTTTATCGTATTCCCCTTTCCTTGAGGTTATCGATATACCTCCATATCTGTTATCTTATATTAATTCTTGTTAGATGAGCATGGATTCAGGTACGTTCTTCCCTTGTTGTTGTCTGAATCTTTATTAACTGGTAGCTAGCTTTTATGGTTATTTATTTGCCTATCCCGACAACTAATTTCTTTGTATTTGCTCCATTGTTTGACTTCTGTGAACTGTCTTTCATTATCTATCTATTTACTATATTTTGTATTTATAAGTGCACAGTCGGCCGATGATGTCTACTGCGTACCCGATTGCTTCAGTTTTTTGTACTCACACTACAGTTTTGCATATTCCTGGTGTAGATCTGGGTACGACTAAGCGTCACTAATTCACTGGTTCGTTTTGAGGTAGAGGATAGTTCCTGGCATTTAGAGTCTATTTTTAACTTTTCTATTATATATTTCCTATTATTTGTACTTGAGATAGATTATGCATTTCTTACTTTCTGAGTTGTATCCGTATTTAGGGGTTCTATGTACCAAATACCAGGTTATGGAAATTATTTTATTGCATCTAGACTTCTGCTTTACCTTTTCTTAATATATTTATGTTTATGTTTCGCTTTAGCTATTAATTCTACCTTTAGTACTTGTTTGGTGGTTAACATATGATGGGTTGCAGGTACCCTCATACCCTGAGAAATTGGGCTATGACAGTTACTAACACTAACTAACTTTAATTCATCAACCATATTATTATCTCAACAAATAGTTAGCAACAACAACAAGAAGGTATTAATATCTCATAAGAGCGACGAGCTCTGGAGGCAATATAACAAGGCGTACTTCACACCATTCAATTCAACAACTATGGTATGCAACACCAAAAGGAGAATACCGATCCCCCGTACCTCAAACACCTTAGATCCATCATTATACAACAACAATAACCTAACTCAATAAGGTAGAAGGGATGTCCAAAGCCACGGTATCCAAACAACACTTTGTGGCTCGTAATTCGATAGAAATAATACTAAAACATGGAATTAAGAAAGAGAATCATAAAAGGAAGATTAACTTCATAAATACTTCAAAATATCCATCTAAGTAAGCTTCTAAATGAACCAACTACAACAATCACATCAAAACTTCGCCAAAATGCAACTACAACAAGTTCTCAACTTTACCAACGATATTCAAACTTGGGACTAGCTTAAAATCCTAATATTACCTTATAAGCTTAAAACCCTAGCTGCCATCCTCAAATGCTTTATAATGAGCAAGGTTTTTGTTTTTGGAACGAAAAATTGAGTCAAACTGACTATTTATAGTAAATCTGACCCGACCGAGTTTATACCCAACCTTGCCTAAACAACTTACAGTAAAATGGTTATAAATTGTTACTTCGATGAATTTTTGACGAACGGCTTTATGTGTTGGAAATTAAAATCATAGACCTTTAATTTGATATATTATGGGCCTTCGAACTCCTTATAATTTGGGAGAAATTCACATTCTAATTCAGTTCACTAATAGAATTTCATATTAAATTTTATATCATAAACTCCTCAATTAGGATTATTTTTTCAAACCACCATTTAGCCTCTAAACCTTACCTTAAAATTACAAGTGACACTCTAAAGAGATTCCTTAATATAACCATTCTTTTAAAATTATCGTGACGCCGCATTGACGGTTGACATAAAATGCAATTAATAGACTTGTCGATTGCGGTCTCTCTATTTTAGATCTTAGGAATTTATGGGGTGTTACATATACTATCGAAAGTATATGAGTATATTAAAACTATTTTAATAGTACAAAAATATATTTAAACTAAATATATAATATAATTAAATAAAAAATATAATGAGAAATATATTTAAATCAATTTCCTACTTACTAACGATAGAAAGTATAACGGCCTTTGAAAAAGAGAAGGAAACAATTATAAGTAGTAGTAGAAAAAATCGAGAAAAAAGGCGAAAGGATCTCTATCATCAATGCACTACGCGGCTCTCTCGGTTTCTTTTCGTTTTATATCTATCTTCAACCAATTCCATTTTTTGTTTTGATTTTACAACCTATTTTCTTTAAATTACATTTGCTCTGTTTGCAACTTTCTACCTAATTTTCTATTTGAAAGAAAAACTTCAACAAAGGTGAGAATGATTACTTCCCCCTCTTACTATTTTCTTATATATATTTGTATTTTTTTTTTTTTTTTTTTTTGTGGTTTGCTAGCGTAAGGAATCCATCTGGGTTTTGATTAATCAAATATTTTCTAACAAAATCCTGAATAAAGGTTACGTTTCATTTAGGAATTGGAACCAAAACATGATTTGAAGCCTCTGGTTTAGGATGGTAGATACTTATAACTACTCCAAGCACACTTCATTTGACCTTTTATGCTTTGTTGTTTATGGTTAGAAAATCATAAAATGCCTTGTTTTATTGTACCATCAATTTTGTTGATTATATATTTTTGCTTTTCCAGTTATACTCTTATCAAATATCTTAAAATCCTATTTTCCTCTTTAACGTTTACCTTAAAGCTGAATTTTAATAAGAGCCCATACATATAATAATAATAATAATTTATAATTGAATTTTTTTGTTCTAACATTCTATTTCTTTTTAGTATAGTATTCCTTAAACATTAATCTTTTAACTTTCACATACTAATATTATTATTTATAAGAATAAGGATTCATTCGAGTTGTTTAATTTGAAGTTCTCCGAAATTTTTCATGAACACATATTGCATACCTCATGTTTGTTAGTTGAACATTTAGAAAAATGATGTTGCTAAATTCAAATATATTTATTTTTTACCTTTCTTTTAATTATATGTTAAAATTTGTATGAATCTAAAGACATAATATATACAAGGCATGATTTGTAATAAATTAGCAGATAGAAAATTATGTTATTATCTTATTGATAAATTTAAAAATTTATAATAATTAAAGATATTTTATTAAACTTACTAACTATTTCATCACTAAGCATCTAATATCCGCTATTCCATTTGGGTTGCTTAATCAAAACTGTAATAAATTCCTCTTTAGGATAAAAGGCTCTATTTCTAGCTCGAACCAAGATGTGATTCAAGCCATCTGGTTAAAGACTTACCATTCCGAATTGTTTTCAATAAAAATGTTATTATATTGTAATTTCTTTAAGAATTATACGTAAAAAAGAAAAAAGAATTGTCCATTATATTTGTATAAGAAATGTGTATAATAATGTTGATAATTGTTTATACATTACTTAGTTCAATATATAAAGATGTATATGTAATATATAATAATGTAGAGGAGTGTATATACATATATTATCATACGTCGAATTTGAAAAATATTATTAAAATAAATTTAGCTTCCTGAAATTCAGTGCAACATATGCTGGCTATTTTAGATCTTCAAATTATTGGGCTATGCTCGTTGCAAACTATTTGCTTGACTAGTACATATATGTAAGTTTTCCGAAAAAAAAAAAAAAAATTGCTGCGGTGGAATTCAAATTAATTTGGCATACTAGTAAGATGGTGGAATAGTCGAGGGTGGGGTGGGGATGAGAGAATTGAGAGAGGAGATCATGAATTTGAAGTGTCACGGAGAAGTCATTAAAAAATCTTGTTTTTAATGTAAAGCTTCTCTTTTTCCTCCTTATTTCAGCTACGAATTAAGTTAATTCTTCTAAAACCAAATCCCAAGACTTGCATTGTTTTAGAAAATGGCCGACGTTGAGGACATTCAGCCTCTTGTTTGTGACAATGGAACTGGCATGGTTAAGGTAATGAATTTGCTTCCAATTGTTTGTAGTTTCTTTTCATTTGATGTTCCATTATTTGAGAGGTGTCCTTTTTTCTTGCAGGCTGGATTTGCTGGAGATGATGCACCTAGGGCTGTTTTTCCTAGCATTGTTGGACGTCCTCGTCATGCTGGAGTGATGGTAGGCATGGGACAGAAGGATGCCTATGTTGGTGATGAGGCTCAGTCGAAACGTGGTATTCTCAGTCTGAAGTATCCAATTGAACATGGTATAGTGAGTAACTGGGATGACATGGAGAAGATTTGGCATCATACCTTCTACAACGAACTTCGAGTTGCTCCAGAAGAACATCCTGTTCTGCTTACTGAAGCACCTCTCAACCCCAAGGCTAATCGCGAAAACATGACTCAGATAATGTTTGAAACATTCAATGCCCCAGCAATGTATGTTGCTATTCAAGCCGTTCTGTCTTTGTATGCTAGTGGACGTACAACTGGTAAGATATTTACTCTCTTCGTTTTTGAGTGTTAGTTTGATTGTTTGTGTTGAGGTGATATGCCTTTTAGAAACTATTTTTTAATAACTAGTGTTGTAGAGTGATTCGACTTCTCGTCAATGTTGGTGGAAAGTGTCGGACATTTGGCTGTATATAAAGTTGAACCTGTTTGGATTTCCAAAATCAAACTTCTTGAGAAATAAGGCATACCAACTAATTTTATTGAGTGTACTGGAGAAAATGGGTGAATGAATGGCAGTGATTGTATTTGTGCAAATGGTTTAGATTCTGTGGTAAACAGTTTACTGTTGTATTCACTTTTTCAAATTTCTTTATTTGGAGACAACTTTTGAGGGTCAAACTTCTCGTGGTAAGGTCCTCGCTCTTCCTACCCAAAACACAACTTATAAAAATATATTAAGTATGTTATTATTGGTGGTGGTTTAGATTCTGTGGCCTATGTTTATCAAGCAGTTTTTATGAGAAACAAATAATGACTTGTAGTCAAATATGATTCCTGTTGTTGGAATTTATGTGTTTTTCCTCTTGTAGGTATTGTGCTGGATTCTGGAGATGGTGTGAGCCACACAGTTCCTATTTATGAAGGTTATGCACTTCCTCATGCTATCCTACGTCTCGACCTTGCTGGTCGTGACCTCACTTGAGTACATGGTGAAGATTCTTACTGAACGCGGATACTCCTTCACTACTAGTGCTGAGAAGGAAATTGTGAGGGATGTGAAGGAGAAACTGGCATACCTTGCTCTTGATTTTGAGCAGGAAATGGAAACGACCAAGACAAGCTCTTCTGTCGAGAAGAATTATGAACTGCCCGATGGACAAGTGATTACTATTGGGAATGAGCGTTTCCGATGCCCTGAAGTCCTTTACCAACCTTCCTTGATTGGAATGGAAGCTGCTGGTATTCATGAGACGACCTACAATTCTATAATGAAGTGTGATGTCGATATCAGAAGGGATCTCTACGGGAACATTGTACTTAGTGGTGGATCGACTATGTTTCCTGGCATTGCTGATAGAATGAGCAAGGAGATTACAGCCCTAGCACCAAGCAGCATGAAGATCAAAGTGGTTGCTCCCCCTGAAAGGAAGTATAGTGTCTGGATTGGAGGTTCCATTTTGGCCTCCCTCAGCACCTTCCAGCAGGTTAGCATTTTTATTTTTCCTGTTGTCGAGACATACTGGCTCTACTGATTTGGATTGTCGCATAAAAACCCCACTGGGGAGGGCCTTACCCACCTTATCAAAGAGGGGTATTTTCTACAATCTTTGGTTCTAACCACCAGATTTTCGTAATTTACTGGCTCAACTATTCTAGATTCATGCTACAGAGAAAATCCAGTATAGGGCGTTTTGCCCACCCTACCAAAGAGAGGGAAGTGTTCCTTCCATTTCTTTTGGTTTAACCAGACGGTTTTCTTAAAAACCTATTGGTTCAACCAATTTGAATTTCAGTCATATAAAATTCACTATGGAGGATTTTGCCCATCCTATCAAAAAGGGGCATTTTTCTTTGTTTTCTTGGTTTGACCACCCGTTTTTCTAAACTTGTTGGCTCAACTAATCTGAATCCGCGTCGTATAAAGCTAACTACGAAGGTCTTTGCACACCCTAGAATTTCCCTTCATTGTCATTTATCTCTATTGTGGATGATGATTAACATACCGACTTGTAGATGTGGATTGCTAAGGCAGAGTATGATGAGTCTGGACCCTCCATTGTGCATAGGAAGTGCTTCTAATCATAACAGAGTTAGAATCTGGTTCAAGATTTGAGTTTGTGATGGCAATTACCAAAGCTTTTAGGAAGTTAACTGATCTATAGAGGATTTTTATTTTATTTTATAGTTCTTAATACTTTAATCAATTGTATCTAAAAAATCGTATGATATTCGATACTTTGTTATTTTTCTACTGCCATGGAATAAGTTTTTCAGCTAAATGGAACTACTATTCTTTTTTATGCATAAGTTGAAGAAAAACACAAATCCAAAATTCTAGAGTATTATCAAATGTTAATGTGTGAATGGACATGTTGAAACTGAAAATTAAAGCCAAAGGCCCAAAAGCCATGATAGTAGCGGCCGAAACGTCAGAGACTTAGTAAGACTAAAGAATAATGGTAGCAATTTGCACATCCATCTAAGAAGTCAAATTGCAAAAGCATAACTCACGGCTTGTTTGATTTGTTTTAAAAACTCAAAGTTGAACACTTTTTATATTAAAAGAGAACAAGTACGGGCAATTTACTTTTAATCTTTTTTAAAATTTTGAGTGGCGAAAATTAATTAAAACTTCTTATAACCACAGTCAAAGGCCGTATAGTCTATAGAAGAGGGAGTTTCAACATGTGTGTTATTTGTCAAAAAATTCTATATTAGGGGCATGTTTGACATTTCAGTTATAAGGGAAAAGTTGCCTGGTTGAGAAAAGTTATCCTTTGTGCCTTGTTATTTGAACATTATCAAGAATTTCAGAAAATATACATCCTTTGCCATTAAATTACACACCCTACCCAACCTTACATTGAGAGTGTCATTGAGGTTGTGGGGCCCACTTTTGACAAGTGAATGCTCCTTTTTTTTTCTTTTAGTTTTTACTTTGAAAGGTAAATACATTTTTTACTATGTATATTTTTCATTTGAAAATCAAGTTTTTATCAAACAGTTTAATTTAATAAAATTAAGTAATTTTAGAAAATGATTATTTATATAAATTATTTATAATAAAAGATTAGAATTAAATAAATATCATGTATTTCTTTTTATTGGGGTCTTGTACTAAAATTAATTTTATTTTAACTAACTAAGAGAATTTATTATTTTCTTTTAATATTAACCTTAGGATTAAGTAACTATATAAAATATTAATAGTCAAATTTAAAATTTTAAAGCATAACAAATTTAATTAATTTAGTAAAATAAATTCTTAATAAATATTTTCTTAAGACGTATAATCAAGTCAATATGGACCAATAAAATATATATAAGGCTATTGTTATTTACCCTCAAAAAATTGAAAAAAAAAACTAAAATAATATTTAGTAAGCATCATCTAATAAGAGTTAACTTTCTTCATGAAGAGTAAAAACAATTTAGTTTTCCTTCTGTTTCACTTTATATGACACATTTTTCTAAATTTATCCTCAAAAGAATATCACCTCAAAAGATATAACCTA
>JBDJHY010000002.1:17372866-17384688 GCA_039654485.1 Withania somnifera
TATATCATTACTCGTTAGTATGTATTTTTAATATATATATGTAAATATTATTAATAACTCTAGTATATTTGTACTAATTTTAATTTAAACTATATAATATATATTTATATTAATTAAACGCGTTTAATTTTATTTTCTTAAAAATAAAATTACTGTTCATAATGAGTCGAACCAGACAGTTTATCATGGGTTGGTCAGATCCGAATAAAAAAATTTGGACCGATTTGGACAGCCCATTTGAAACCGGACCCGAACAGGCCAACCCGGATCAGACCGAAACCCAACCAGGCCCAACCCGCCTTGTTCCGGACTGAACCGGACTGGCTCGCCCACAACTCAACTTAAAATGTAGAAATAAAGGGCACTAACTCGATAGTGCTTTGAATGGAAATGGTAAATTTATGGGCCAAATAACAACTACCTAGACTAAGTCAAAATGCAGTAAAATACTAAAAGAAGTTGCAGTAACTTTTATTCTTGATTTACTTATTCAACATCTTTCCTTGATTCAAAATCAGTACGCCAACCAATGATCTGAAGTGGACATGTTTTTTATATGACAGTGCATTTATAAACATATCTGCTATTTGTACATTGATATTGCAAACTTGAATATGATCTCTTCTTTTTTCACCAGCTCACGAATAAAATTTAAGTCGAAAGTCGATGTGCTTTGTTCTTCATGAAATGCAGAATTCATGGTCATAACAATTGCAGATTTGTTATCACAAATAAAAATCAAATGCTTTCTTTTGCTTATTGTAAAGATCAACCAAAATTTCCCAAGCCAAATTCATTGACGAGCTGAAGAAATTGGTGTGATATACTCTGCATCTAAAGATGATAATATAGTCATTGCTTATTTCTTCGAACTCTAAGTAATTGTGCCTTATCCAAGATTGAAAGTGTTGTCTGATGTGCTCTCCCATCATCAGTCGAGCTTCTATATCATTGTAAGTAAACCCTAATAATGTAATATTTAAAACACGAGAATACCAAATTGTTGGACCAAGGGTGGTTCAAAAAATTGTCCCTTTACGTTTGATTGATAACTGAAACATTAAGCTAAAGATTTAATGTTAATGAAGCACTCAAAAATACAAGAACATGTTCATAAAAGGTATCCTAAGTCATGAAACCACTTTAGAACTTCAAGGACTCGTTTGAGACATTCCGACAACTCAAAGTAAGGTTTTTGTGAAGAAACAATAGAAGGTTAGTCGACCAAACTCAAGAGTTGGTCGACCAACACCAAGTAGATTAGTCAACCAAAAGTTGTGGCTGGTCGACCAATGAAATTTCAGTAAGTTACTGGAAAATACATTAGTCGACAACACTAAGTGTTAGGCGACAAAACTAGAAATAAAATCAGCTCACAAGTTGTTCTAATGGCTAGTTTTGATTCACAATTCATGGGCATCAATTTGAAGACTCAATTAAACATTTTGGTGAAGCCTTAGTCGACCAAAATTGTATGTTGGTTGAGTAAACAAGAAGCAGTGAGTTACTGAAAATATGTTGGTCAACCAAGACCAAGAGTTGGTCGACCAAGCCAGGGTGTTAGTCGACCAAAGCCTCAAGTTGGTCGACCAATCGAGGTGTCAGAAGCATTTATTCCAGCATTTAATGAGCCCCAATGGCTAGAATTGATCTCACAATAGCTACAACAACTGAGACAACTATAAATACACCTCAAAGATGAGAGATAAACAATTTTGGACACTATCCAACATTTTATATCAACATTCATCTACTTAGAGTACAAAGTTCATAATCTTGTATCTCAAATCTTTGTACCACTTGTTCTTATACTTTATTATGAGTTGTAATCATATTTTGTGAGTGTTAAAGAGTTGGGAAACATAGTGATAGTTTCCAACTAAAGTGAGTAGATTTTTCTTGAACCAAGAATCAAGAAGTAGCAAAGAGTTCTCACTTGTCTTGAAAATGATTGTAAGTTGTTTGTGATAGTTGAAAAGCCTAAGTTACAAAGAACTTAGGTAGTGGATGTAGGCAAGAGTTTGGCCGAACCACTATAAATTTCTTGTGTTCTATCATTCCATTTTTACTCTCTTGCATAACCCGAAAAATAGTCAGAAAAGCCACCACATTATTCAACCCCCCTTCTAGTGTGGTTAATTCGCTCAACACTTTGTGCTTATTACAATGAAGCTCCAAGTACATGTCGCGTTGGGTCATAATTTGCTCATGGCCAGGTCTTCGGTATGGTATTTGGCTAGTGACTTTCCTTCAACTTGTTAGTGGACACTGCACACACTAGTTGTTATTGTTGTTTCCTCCTTGTCGTATATTATGTATCATCGCCTATGATGCCTACTGGGCACCCATTGTTTGGGTACTCATGCTACACTTTTACATCATTTTCTATGTAGGTACTACTACGAGTTTTGCCGGCAGACATGATCGAGCGCAGTAGCTGGTAATTTCTGGAGATAGGGTAAGCAACTGGCGTCCTTGCTGACAGGTTTTCATATCAGTGTGGAAGCTATCCTAGTCGGGTCTTGGATAGCCAGTTCTCATAGTTTGTCCTACTCGGGGTTGTACTTTGAATTTATGTATATAGATGCTCTACGGCCATAACACCAAGTTTTGAGAGTTATTTTTTGTTGGGTTTTATATTTCATATCTCTTTTATGCCTTTTTTCTCTTCTTCTCCTCCTTCTTCTGCCTTTTTTGGGTTTATTTACTAGCCCACCGCTATCCGCTCTTGGCTAGGATCAGACTTGTCTGCAGGTGAGATGTAGATGTCATCACAACTCGATTTTCGGGTTGTGACACCTAACCAATCCGAGTGCAAATGAAAAGGCAATCAATAATGTTGAATCAATATCAATAAAAAGAAGCAGAAGTTACAATATTTTAACAAAAAAGTAGTAATTGCTTGCTGTGATGGTTCAGTTTATAAGACAGAGCCGTAATTTTGGTGAATACCAAGATTATTGAAGAAAGAGTACTAATATCTTCCTTCATTCTTGTCACATAATTTTGTTTGAGGAGAAAAAGGTCTTTCACATAATTTTGCAAGATGGTTTTGTAGCTTTTGTTTGCTTGTAGGATTAATTTTTTAATGCATTATTTAGTTTTTCGTTTCACTAGATATAATATAATTTTTCAGAAAGAATATTTCTATTTTCACGAGGCAAGAGTAAGACCTGTATATGCTATATATATTCTTTTTGGATTCCACATATATTATACTGGGTATATTATAATTGTTGCGGTATTATATGTAATATTATAGAGGATATTATATTTGAAATGCTTCGACTCCAATTATGAAGTAGATCAGCGATGAAGACATTCAACTTGGTCACAAAGGAGCTTACCTATTGTAGTTCTTTTGCAATTTTTTGAATAACAGAGTAAAATTGACAATAAAAGACACTCGTTTACAACATAAGCAATATCACATAATGACATATCATCTTGACCATGAAAAAATGAAAAAGAGATTGAGACTCTCTGCAGATGTTCAGATGTGACACAATTTTGTAGTGAAGTAGAATACACTAATTAGGGAAATGACCACCAGAAGTCCAAATCTCGCATGAAGCTTGATGCTTTATAGAGTGACATAAATCAAAATAGCCTTTAAATGTTAATATCTTTGAAATGCATTATTTTTTTAATGCTACAAATGTTTGAAATATATAATAATAATGTCACGTGTATATTTTATTTTTTTCTTCTCTATTTATATTTTTTGTTTTCTTTTATTAAACTTCTTTAATGAAACTCTCTAAGAATTTTTTATTACCGTAAGCCTGTATTTTTGTTGGGCTCAAATTAACCATTTATAACTTTACTTAATATTTGCTAACTAATCAATGTTTGAAGTATACAGTTGATTGCTTTAAAGGAATTAGTTTTGAACATTAAAATATGCCCGTCAGTCGTTCTTTTTTTTTATTATTATTTTGTCATAATTTGAGAATTTTTTAAAAATATCAAAGTTGGACCTTTAATTAGAGGTATCATAACAACAGTTTGCTATTTACCAAAAATAGCAATCAGGACCCATTTTTTATATGTTTTTTGCCAAAAGTTAAACTGTCTTAATACATATACATTTCTGTTTTTCAACTGTTTAAAAACATATACATTGTCTAAATATAAAAAGTAAATATTGAAAAATATTATTATTACCGGTAAATATTTATAACTATTGCTATTGATTATAAATATGGTCTTAATTATATTATTCCCAATAATTTTCTCTTTTTTTCGTAGTAAGGACTTTCTCTCTTAATAGTTCTCACTAGCTTCTGAATATGTATATGAAAGTCTTAATAGTTCTTACTAGCTTCAGAATATGTATGTTGCATATGTATCCTAAATTTTTTTATAAATCTCTTGTAATGAATTTATAAAAATAACTTAATATTTATAAAAATTATATAAAAAAAATTAAGGACACACGTACAATATATGTATTCAAAAACTAGTAAGAATTATTAAGAGAGAAAGTCTTTTCTAAGAAAAAAGAGACAAAATTACATACTTAAGATCATATTTATAATTTATAGCAACAATTATAAATAATTATCATTTATAGCATTATTTTCAATATTACCTTTTGCATTTACCCAATATATATGTATTTAGACAAATGTATGGCTTGCTATTTTCGATTAATAATAAACTATTGCTATAAATTTTTTAATTAAAGGTCCAACTTTACTATATTTTTAAAGATTTCAAAAAAGCATATTTCAATGACTCGCAGGCGACATCTTCAATTAAGGAGGATTCGTCTCACAATTAGCAATTCTAGTATTCTACTTCAATTCACATGGTCAAGAAATCTTATTCGTCCCACAATTTGCAAATTTAGTATTGTTACTTCAATTCACATGGTTGAAAGAGGCGGAAAGTAGGAAAATCATACTAGAGGTAGTCAAATATAAAACACGAAATTAACCTCGAAATTGAACTGGGAACATCACCACATTTAATAACAATAAAAATATAAGATTTGCAGTATCAAAATATATTCATAAACTTAGGCAGTAATTAATTTGCCATTACATTACCATTAACAATATGCAAGTAAATTGTTCCTTTTGTAGCCACTTCAGCCTCTATAACTTTTCAACTTACATCACATAAAGGTAAAAAAAGTAAAAAACAAATCCATTCCCCGTAAAAAAGAAAAAGAAACTAATCTCCGCAATAATTCAAATTTTCCCAGATAAAAAAGAGAAAAATTGAAGGCGGGAAATCGTGTGAATTTTTCTTTTTTTCTTTTTTCAGGTCAGTGTAAATTATTTGCTTATTTATTTTGTAATTAAACGCGGAAATTCTTGCCCTGGAAAGTCTGGCCAAATTGCCAGTTAGATGGTGCAATGTTGTAAGAAGCGGAGCTGCGTCGATCACTAGCTGTGACTCTAAAAGAAAGTGCCTGCCCAACAAGCATTGCATTTGTTTGCCAATTTTGTCCCCAATTGCGATTCATAGAAATCCATTGAGTTTTTGTACCTTTAACATACACCTTTTGAATGTCCCCTGCACCTGCAACGTTGGTCACTAGCACCAAGTTAAAGTACTTGAAACCATTAATAGTGAATCTGGTTCCTCCTTGTTTCCTGCATGGAACCCTGTAAAAAAGTTTTTTCCAAAACAAAACACATTTAGTATCAAAAGTTTATAAGATTTAAATTAAAATTATCATATAACTACTTATTAACTTTGACCTTCACTAGTATTAAGGACAAATGCACCAAAAATAGGAAAACGAGTTTACCAAGTTGATCAAATTTACCTGCAAAATTTGTAGATTTTAATGAAGCTATTCCATTACTAGGACTTTGTGGGTTTTGGGTATAGCAAGACTATGTTCAGTAGGCCTAAAATAGCCAATTGCTAAAATTGTGGAAAAATAGTACCAAGGGGAAGGAAAAAAAAATCCAACAGATTCTACGCATTCAATAACCGTATTGCTGAAAATCCGAGAAATTTGGACACTTCTGCCAAGAAAAAAGAAAACTTCTGAAACCAACTAGCTAAATGTGATTAGTGATCATAGATATTCATCATAAATGCTTTTTCAAATAATTATTCAAAATAACTACTCCCTGGGTTTCAATTTTTTTTTCCTTATTTTTTCATTTTAGTCCTTTACAAAATTAAAACGTGTTTTCTACATTCTACTCCACCTATATATCGATTTATATGATGTAGTTTAATAGCATATGAATTTTTTGAAATTTGTGATCCAAAACAAATCAATGGTATTTGTGTATTAGAAATTATTTCATTAAGAATAAAATTGGCATTTTAAAGTTAAATTAATACTAAATATAAAATATATCATTTTTTGAAATTGACTAAAAATAATTGCGTTAGCATAAATTTGGATAGAGTGAGTAATCAACAAAATTAAAAAGAAAAAAGATTTGTTAATTTCTTAAACTTGGTACCCAATCAGACAAAGGAATTGAATATATTTTGATCTAGCAAATAAAATCTCCAAAAGAATGAAAGGTCAGTAGTAAAAAGGGAGATTTAAAACTTGGTCTCTGTGTTAGACTACTAACCTTCGGTAGTTGACAGGAACAATTCCAGAACGGTACACAGCAATTTTGAGGAACATTGGCATGGCAAGGTCAAAATGTGGGCGAGGTGGATTACACCATCCTCCATTATCATTAGGCAATGCGTAGTTTGGTGGGCAGAAATTTGTGGCAGTTACGAAGATGGAAGGGTTTCCAGGGTTGCAATACTCCTTAGCATTGGTACACTTTATCTCAAAACAAGCGCCACAACTCAGCCCATTGTTGAAAAGGGCCGTACTCAATGCCGCGTTATTTACTCCATACCCTTGGCTGTACAGATTACCATATCCACAAGCACCACCTACACACACAAAAAGAAAAAATAGAAGAGAAATCAGCCATTGTAAATCAATTAGTCAGTCTGACTTATATTGATCATTTATCAAAAGAATGATTTTAGTTATCAAATAATTGAATAATATTTTAACGATCTAATTTAAGGGGAAATGGGTTTAATGGCGCTAGGAAAACCAGCCGCTAGGATAGTAATTTTGAGGAGAAAATAAAATAAGAGAAAGAAAAAACCACAGTGACTGAATTTAAAATTTAGGAGCATCTGGCCATGAAAATAGTTACATAGAAAAAAGTAATTTTTATTTTCAAAATCTTAAGTTGAAAATCGATGAATAGGTAGCGTACCCATGGTGCCAGATGCATCAGAGCCGCCATAGAAGGTGGCGTGGGCACTTTGCCAGGGTCCGCCGGTGTAAACTCCGGGGATTTTTGCATCGACGGCAGCCAGAAAACAGAGAAGAGTAGCAATGTAGAGTGTCCAATTTAGACACATTTTTCTCACAGTGAAGTGTTGTTCAGTGTGAATAGGGAAATGTAGTGTGTGTGTCAGAGAGAAACCAGACTTGGGGTTTGAGCAGATGGTGAAAATTGAGAGGGAAAGGAAAGTGGAGCCTATTTATTCAGGATTTGCAATGGTAGAATACGTAATTAAACGCTCTGTTTTCATTAATTTAACTTTAATAATACTGACTTTTAAGTAGGGGTGCGTGTAGGTTCGATTTTATGTATTATTAGTTTAATTTATTATTTTAAAAATTTTTAAAATATTAAATTAATAAGATATTTATTATTGATTTTTAATTTATTATTTTCGGTTTTTAATAGTTCGGTTTCAGTTTAACTAAAAAAAAAAATATATGCAACACTTAGCATAAACGTAACTATTATATAGAGAAACAAGAAAAATCATCACGGTCAATATCATGTATACACAGTTTTTATAGTGTACAGCAAATAAAGAGGGGTAAAATAAAGAAGACTTTAGATTTAAATACTGAAAACATTTGTATATGTTAAAGTTAATTGAGTAATATATAAAATGTAAGTTTGTAATATATAATTAGGGGCAGAATAATAATGTAGACATTCAGTATAATCTTATTGGTTATCGGTTAACCGGCAACCCAATATCAGAAAATCAAAATTGAACCAATAATCGACAATTTTTTTATAAAACCTTTTAATCAATAACCCAATAACATAAACCAATAGTATATTTTTCAATTCAGTTTATTGAATGAATTGATTTTTGCACACCCGTACTTTTATAGTACATGAGATAGGTACTCTCTCATTTCATTTTAATTGAATAGATATTTTATTTCATTTTAGTAAATAAAGAGATTTTTTTATTTTCTATTATTTTTAATATAAAAATAACCATATAAAATAGTATTGATCAAATTTAGAGTTTGAAAGCGTCATTAATAAGATTAATTTAATAAAAAACTTTCTTATGAGTGTGCTTGGTCAACAAAGATCAAGTAACATGAAACAGAAATGAGTACGTTGCTGGAACTAAATTAATTTAATTCAATTTAGTTCTATAAATTGGTCTCTCATAGAGTTAAAAAAAAAAAAGTATTTCGGATGAAGGGAGTAAATTGACAAAAACATTTGATGTACAAGGATATATGTGAGGAGCACGTGATGATGAGAATAGCTGTCTAGCTCAAGCTAAGGCACATGGAAACATGGTGACGGAGTAAATGAATGTGTGCTAATGATTCATGCTTAAACTTATGGCAAAGCCTAAAAGGTTGAGAGGAAGCTTTGAGCTTATTGATTTCGTGTTAGCAGAACTACAATAAACACTAGTGAAATAAGTTGCTAGTCTAATGTGATGGTAGTTTTTTAAAGATCAGAATACTAGTTGCAAAGACGATACCAATTGGAAACTTGCAAACAATTAGATAATTCTAGGGTAAAAATTAATTCGGATCCAATTTTGTATTTTTTTTTTCCTACTTGGTAATTGGTATTCACCGTGAAATTCGATTAAATTTAATTTGTGTCATAAAATCCTGCATTGGGATAAAACGATGAAGAAGTACTCCTTATCATTTCACAACAAGCCTTGTTGGTTATTTTAGCAGCAAATTAATAAATGAATGTCATGTAGTTTTTGCACATAATTTTTAATACGTGACTATGATTAATTAATATGCATTATAATCTGATTATATGAGTACTTATTTCCAGAAATTATTTTATGTATAGAAAGAGACAAGTTGCTTTTTTAACTTCTTCTTTCTTATACTTAAATTTGGTATTCAATCAAATTAAGGTATATAGAATAAGCTCTAACTTAGACTTTAAAAACTCTCTTTTTTCTAGGACATTTTTGTTGACAATAAAACAGGGTAGCCTCTACAAAAGGGAAAGAAACAAAAAGGAAGATGAATAGTCGAAAACATGGGAGACCCACTGGACTGAGCTCCCAATATAGCAACTTTTAAGCTAAACTTACTACAGATCTCAATAAATATCATGAAATGGACTAGTTAAGTCCTTCTTGTTTTCATTTTTGTTTTTTAAAAAAGGATCCCATATATTGTTGTAATTAGCAACTATTAAAAGGAAATAAGAAAGGTGATGCAAATTAGACCTTCAATGAGACATTAGGACTTAAGGTTTGCCTGATTGCACAGGTTACATGCTTTTAAGAACAAAATGAACTCGACCGTAACTCGTTTCAAAATTAGCTCATGAGATAATTATTATATAGTTTAAGATCACACATATATGGGGTATTTAACATCGTTCACACACCAATTAATATTTAGAGCATGAACAACATAGCTAACTTATTTCCTCAATCAATATGAAATTATTTGTATTTCGTTGGTTGATATTTACAATGTGAATTTATAGTATGTCATGAGGGTCTCAATAAATGAAGAAGAGTTAAGATAATAGGCTCAAGTATTATTTTAAAAAGAAAAAAGGGCACCCCAATGCATTAAACTTTCTGCATATAGCGGGGTCCCGGAAAGGGTCTGAATACAAGAATCTATTGTCGTGATACACTAAGCTTCCCGCACATAGAGGGGTCTGGGAAAGGACCCGACCACAAGGGTCTATTGTACGCAGTCTTACCTTGCATTTATGCCAGAGGCTATTTCCAAAGCTCGAATTAATGATCTCCTGATCACATAATATCAATTTTATCAGTAACTCCAAGACTTTTCTTGGTAAATTACAAAATATTAGACATAATTCAACTTAAAAAGTTTGTTCAATAGATAAGTGATTGTTCCAAATTATATAAGGAAATGTATATCGATTCCATCAACTTATTAATGTGAGACACTTAACAATGCACATCATATAAAGCTAACATTTATGTAAGTGTAGTTAAAATAAAAGGAAATAACGAAATTTACTATTTCTTGAAAAGGAAATACTCTTATAATGATAGATTAATCCTAGTGGCAAATAGCCATAAGGTCCAAACTCCAAACCTACGTGTGAACTGAACGGCTCCTACATATTATTTTATTTGGCTTTTATATTATAAATATATATATTATTTTATTTATTTATTTATTTTAACAAATTAAAAGAATTAATTCTTTTTTATGCCACTTTTAATATTAAATAACTATATACAAGTAAACATAGTTATATTTAGAGTTTTAAAAAATTATTAATAATAAAAATAACTTACTAAAATACACTTCTAGTTAATAGTTTCTTAAGGAGTATGTTAGGTCATCAGTCTGGGCAAGTAATTTGCAGCTGAGGGAGTAATTCATTTGGAATATGGTTTGCTGCTTCTTTCTTCATCATCTATTCTATGTGGAGGTGGGAGTAGAAGTGTTAGCATTGAATTCATCTGAATCAGTACTTTTAACATGGAGACTAAATTTATGTGTAGAAAATCAATACATATGTAATAACTAAGAGATATAAACTTAACTTATAACTTTTAAAATATAATAAATTTATATTAACAAAAATATTAAATTTTGAAGCTGTCTACTGCTTCTTCTACAAAACTGAAAACCCAACCTCCCATGTGCCTACCCTTATTGCAATCTTTTCTCTTTCTGTATATATTTCTTATTAAATTTTACTATCATTTATCACTATTCTGTGTTATTTTGGTTGACGTTTGTATTATGCAATATTGATCCTTTTTCTTTCCATTTTCTTTGTTGTTCACATTTTGACCTTTGATTGTTTTGGATCACAAGAAAGCAACTTAGGAAGCAGGAAAAAGTTAATCATGAAATGCATCCAATTATGATGTATATATTTTTCACGTCTAAGAATATAAAATATATAATGAAACATGATATTATTATTATTTATTTACTCATATTTGAAATGCAAAATGAAAAAGATGATATAGCCACACATGTTATCATCGGACCATATAGCTTATAATAGATGATATACCTGATAAATGCACATGAAACATCAATGTTTGATTGGCAACTTTAGATTTAATCAATTTCTATATCGAGCATGCAAGTTGAACTTCCCCCACAAATCAAGATGTGTCATGTGCATGTAAATCCAAAATAATATGAGGTCTTTGCGTTTAAATTTTGTAGAGATAAAACTATTAGATGCAATTGCTTTTTATCTATTCTAATTTTGAAAAATTAAGTTATTTAATATTTATTATTGGCAAGAAATTAGGTGTATGCAAACAGGATCGAATACAAGATTAAAAAAAAAAAAAAGGAGAGGGGAGAGGGGATAACCCAAAAAAGGGGTCCTATACCATGACCAACTAAATCTAGTAAATCAAATAAATCGTAAAAAAGATGTGGTCGATCATACCATATTATATTTACATATGAATCAATTTAATTTTCCAACTACGTCTCCTTGATTACAGATAAACCTGGCAAATGAGTCGGTTTGTATTGGTAAATCGGTCCAAATTGATCGAATTCGACCTACCTGGTATTTTAAAATTCTTTTTTATATTTTTTTAAT
>JBDJHY010000002.1:17485229-17496534 GCA_039654485.1 Withania somnifera
GAATAATTGATGGACTAAAACTAGTATTTTCAATTTTGAGAATTCCCCCTCTTCTCTAACTCTATTTCATCAAGTTTACTACTCCTTTTTTACTTTTGGAAATTCTTAATTTTTGTGATTCTTTTTTGAGTTGTTATGGAAGAGAATTTGTACGGAAACAGCAATAGAAATCAATCTTCTAGTGGAGAACTGGAAGTGTATTCTTGGAGGTTTGATATTTCAGGTTTATATTCATCAAAAAACTTTTTTATTTTTCTTTTTTAAGATGTTGCTTGGTTAATAAGAGACTGTTTCCTAATTTTACTTGTACCATTTGGGTCTGGAATGTGGAATTAATATAGATGATTCATATAACCGACCTTGACTTATGGAGGATATGGATAGGATAGAAGGTTAGTTATATAGTTAAGTGTGGTCTTGCTTATCCTTTTGTGCTATTTAGTCGTAGTATTACTCTTCTAGTTTCCTGTCCTTTGAGTTTGGTTAATATTTGTTGTTTTTGGTACTTTGTGTATTGTATTATCTTGTTATGACTATCGTTCATAATAATTTGTCATGTTGTCTATAATATTTTCATAACTTCTTCATTTCCACTATTTCTTTCTCTACACTGCGTTGGACTATATTTTTCCTTGTGCCGAGGGTCTACCAGAAACCTCTCTACCTCCTAGATTTTGCTTTGTGGGATTACATTGGGGTTAGTTTGAACTATCAAATTTTGCATTTTCTTGCAATTTGTTATTTTTATTCTTTTTTACATGATTAACTGTTGAAAGTGGTTCTCCCTACTATTTGTCATTGCTTATTTGATGCATCATTTCCCCGTTAGTGGTTCTGTAATTGTTTTTCTTCATAACCTTGGTGCTTATTAAATCTATGAAGTTGTAACTTTCTTCAGTACATACACAGACTTGCTGCTCGAGGGGTTCACTACATACATCGGCCTGGACCTACTCTTCAGGATGTCGGCTTCTTTCTTCTTCGGTTGGTTTTATTGGTTATTGATTATCTTTATTTCCACTCTCCAGGGAGATGGTCACTCATTATCTTTTGTTTTTTTTTCTTTTTTTCTTTTAAAAGTGAAAAATCCAGGAGCTTGGGCAAGACAAAGGTTACATAAGTGAAGCTGTATTCACCACACTCTTCCTGTCTTTTGTCTTGCTGAGTTGTATTTGGTAATTTTCAGTCACCAACTAATGCTGAATCTGGCTGTAATTGCATAATTTCCAACTGATTTTGTGGATGTTAGTTGGTTGAAATTTTCAGTTTATTTGCCATTTAGGTTTTGATGTCAGATCTTCCTTTTCTAACTCGTAGTCATGTTTTCCTGCAGTGGACATTCCATCCTTTCATTTTCAAGTTAAAAAAGATCTGTGCAATTCTGGTTTGGTGCATGGTCTTGGCTTTCTTAGCTGTAAGTGACCAGTTCTCTTGAGCGTCATTCTTGTGTTGTTTTATATTTGAAAGTCTCATTGAGTTTCAAGTTATCGAAGAAAAAAAAGAAGTGAAGTCTCAATAGAATCTCAGCATTTCTATGTTCAATTTAAATGTTGGCAAAGATAACATTAATTCTCTTCCTGAATGCTTCATTATTTACCCTTCGGGTTACCACAAATAAGAGAACATTTAGAGTGAAGTCATAGTATCCAATTTGATCTGCTACATTGTTGAATAATTGTTCATTACAGGCTTTTCAGTTCCTTCGGATCATCACATTTTACTATATACAGATTCCTGGTCTAAATTATCACTGTCGTGAGGTGAAGACTTGTTTGATTTGGTTGATAATTGATGTGCCAGTTTGCACTTTTCTGTTGTCTATGAGCTGCGTGTTATGTTAACTGTGTATCTTCTGATATAGCAGGGTTCAAAGCTTGTCACATTACCTCCAAATAGTGTTTTAGAAGTTCTATTAATCAATTGTGAGATATATGTTTCTTTCCTTCTTTGTTTATTCAGTTGTTCTCATTACGATGTGCTTAGCCATGTTTATGAATATGCAGTTCCTCGGCATGTGCTTTACAGTTGTGGTGATCTGATATTTTCATCTCATATGATATTCTCTCTAGTCTCTGTCCGCACATATCATAAATATGGGACAAGAAGGTAGTACATTTGCAGGTGTATACTCTATAATATTCTGTTTTCGTGGAACAATCTATATTCAGATTCGAGTTCAGTTTCCAGTGAATGCAAACATTCTTTAACCTGAAGATGGTGCTTTTTTCTAGTGTGCCATATTACTGAAATAGCTTCATAGGGTACAGTATTTGTATGTTATAGCTTGAACTGCTGGTGCTTTCTTCTTTTTCTTTTCTTTCATTTTATTTTCTGTCTTCCTTGAATTAAGTGTTTTTACCACGGAAGTTGGTAGTAAACTGTGCTCAATTTGATTCTGCAGGTTTATAGAAGTGTGTGCTTGGTTAGCTGTTATTGCTCAGAGCTTCTTGATTGTTGCATCCCGCAAACATTACACTGTGGATGTTGTCGTGGCATGGTAAGTGGAACTCTCAGCTTGACAATCAGTGTTGGAACATTTGTTTGCAAATAATAGTCTGACTTGGTTGAGCCCTATTACTCTGTTACAGGTACACTGTTGTCAATCTAGTAGTATTCTTCATTGACAAGAAGTTGCCAGGTGAGCATTCTGATCTTCTCTTTGAATGAATTTAGTTCTAGCTACTTCTCCAACTACCCTCTCTCTCTTTTTTCGCTTAAAAGGAAAGGACGAAAATATTGCTGAACCACTATGTTCTTTCTTCCAGAACTGCCTGACCGCACTAGTGCAGCGTTGTTTCTACCACTGAGCAAGGATAGCAAGACCAAGGAAGAGAATCATAAACTTCTGAATGGAAATTCTGGAGATCCTGCAGAACGGGTATAGAGGATTGTGTTCTGGATTGTGTATAGATGTGCAAAACCCAAATTAATGAAAAGATCAATGAATATGAGAGCACAGTGCATGTTGAAGCAGTGATGAATGGTGCATAGACAATACTTGGAGTGCGACTAACCTAAGCTGGTAAAAGGCACTTCTGTTCAATGTCATTGCAAGGTTGGTTTGACAAACGATTCCTGATGTTCCTCCAAGTTCAATAGTTCTTGTTTATAGGTAGGATACAAAATCAAAGTTAAATGTTGTTGATGTATCCATGTTCCTTTGGTTAAAAATTATCAAATGTATAATGGATTGCATCTTCGGCTAATAAATTTATCTTTTTTTGTACTCCGAAGGCCCTTGTGTTGCATCCCTCATTTTGCCTAGGGTTTATCAGAAACAACCTCTCTACCTCCACAAGGCAGAGGTAAGGCTTCATACAAACTACCCTCTCCAGACCCCACTTGTGGGATTACACTCGATATGTTGTTTTGTTCTCCCGAACTTCTGCTTTTAAACTTTCACAACTTCAGTCTAGCCATCGATTAGTGAAATGACAACATGAAGAAATATTTGAATTTCAGTAGAGGTAACATTAGTGTATCCTTCCCATATGTTAAATCTTGGTGAAATCCTTCTAAGCATTGGTGGATAAAGTTACCGGTACTTGTCCCAGTAGAAAGGTAGCAGGTGTTGGGAAGTTAGTTGCTTGGAGTTTGGACATGCTAACACAATACTACTGTCATATATTATATTAGGAAAAGGGATGAAAATGAAGTGCTCTCTCTGACTAGAAATTCAGCACAGATGACTGATGACCAGCAAAGACTGACTGGGATATATAATCTAACAGTTGAGGTAACATGGGATTTAAAGAGCATGTAATGTTCCTTCATGCAGCAGTGGCATGGGGTCACTAGATCCAAATGAATGCCTTATTGTCCTAAGGACCCCACTTTCCTTCTACCGTATTTAAATCCCATATTGATGGCCAATTACCATTCTGGCTAGAAGGGTTTGCTTATGAGGATGGACTGCACCTAACAGCACATGAAATTTCTTGCTCTTCTAGCTGTATTTGGTTGTTGCAATGGGCTCTAATTTTATAGACACATGATAGCCCATGCCTTCCTAGTGTTGTTAGTTCTAATGTGAAACTACATTTTGGATCGTTTCTTTCGCATACTAGTTATGTTGGGATTATAGTGCAGATATTGTTTACACGATGAACAATAATGTGGATTGGGATGCATAAATTGATTATGTAGGGATTGCTATGTGTGGCCTTCAAAATTAGCTATAGCAGCTTATGTCTAGGGTCACATTTCCACCATTTATTGGTAAACAAACACTTCTGAGTTTCTTATGTTGGGTGTCTAGCAGATCAGAGAAAAAATGTCCAATATCCTTTGAGCAACTTCATCACATAAGAAAAATGCTCCAACATGTATCCTTTGGTAGCACGCAGCAAATGCATTTTGATAACTCCAGTTCCAAACCTAAATATCATGTCATGTAATGAGATATAGAACTTATCAACCTCCACATTAAAAAGGACATTTTGAAAGTAAAACATTTACACAAAACATTGACTATGGGACTTATCTTTAAAGTGTTAGGTTTTCTTAGTGGAGAAGGTATCTCAACCTCTATCGGAAATCCCATTTACGAGACATATTGAGGTTGTCTGTGCTTGCATTGTAGGTAAGTAGATGTACTGCAAAGCTAGTCCGAAAAAGAATGTGTAAATATTTCCCTTTTAACATCACAAGCCTTTACACACTGCACATGAACTCTTCACTCTGCTATGAGGGTATGTTAAAATGGAAGAGCCAAGAGATGACAAAAGCAAATACCATACAAGCTAAAAGGAAATTCAAGAATCGATGACCATTTAAACAAGTTCTTCTCTCTGAAGAGGAAGATACTTGAGCAGGGGCTGCATTTGTAGCCAAAGCATCTATTTCATTTGTTTGCTGTGCTGATTCAATGTCAGTTAGCCCAACAATATTGCATGCAATCGAATTGCATATTTCACAAGTCCTGGAAAAATAACTTCAAATGGTTATATGGCTAAAAAGAAAAATAGATTATTGAAGAAACTACCAGTACAACAAGGATTTCCAGTATCGACTCAAAACCATTAACAATGCGGTTCGAATTGAGAATTCAGCTGCACAAAGGCCGTTAAATACTACACATTATTGTCAGAACACGTTTATCTTCGTCGTTAAATCTTCATAAGAGCTAATTTGTGAAACTAGGATGTGGGAAAAATTAATGCTCCTTCGTAGTTTCAAGAAATACCCCAAAAAACTGACATACCAAGTATGTAGTCTTTGGCGCTTAAATATTTGTACTAGAATTCAGTTTCTTCTACATTCGCAACTCTATTATATAACTGCATCTAGTTGACATTTTATGCTAGATATTTTTGGCAGAAACAGAAGCTTGACGCTTTGACCCTCAGTTTTCATGATTGAGCAAATTATCTACAAAGGTATTTGTGCAACTACATTTCTCTATCTTTCAGAAAATGAACTTGTAAATATGGCAAAAGATACTACTCATCATGCAAAGCTGCGGTCAAAAACGAACTAGCCAAAAAAATTGATCCGCGAAGAGCATCCAAGTGCATTCATTAAATAGTTAATGTTTCTACAGGACAGATTTACAATAAAAAAAGATAATCTATCAAACTTGCACCTCAACTGCCGTTGCAATCATGTTGAACAATAGCCACTGCCAAGAAAGTATTATCAAGAACATAACGAACTAGCAATTATAGTGAAGATTAGCGTAACTAGATATTTATTATCCAAAAAGGAATCAGCTGTTATTAATTGGAGACAGAATTTTAGCAGTAGAGTACTGATTGTCATATCAACATGAGTAAATTTGCTGTGTTGTTAACAGAGATACAAATGATTCCGACTCCTCCACCTCCCCCCACGCATGCATACAAACACAGACAGAAGAGATACTAACTTCTTACTGCAGTTCATTGCTTCCTTGAGAGCTAAGTGATTGCACATGAATCTACATTGTACATGAAAAGCTATGGAAGCAAAACTAAAACTGCTATCGTTTATCAATACTATGGATTTTCGGAGACAGTTTATGCAGTTCCTTAGCCAAATATAGATGACACATTTATAGTTATTCACTCTGAGAGCTATTCTGGTTTTTGGATTTAAATTATAATTCCATATCTGTCAAAGTGAAATAATGAATTTGAGGAAATGAAGCCAGCATCAAATAAGCCTAAGCGATGCATCTTTACATCTGCTAGTAATCCTTTGGATCCGTTTATGATCACTAATTTTTGACATTGGGAATACGTAGCATGCGTGGGCAGGAAAGTATAATCCTTTGACTTGGAAAATGAAAATAAACACTTTCTTCCTCAAGGACAATCTCTGTATTTGTCAAATTAGACTTAAAAAATAGAAACTCAAGAGAAAAAGCTTATAAAAGGCTATAGTAGGAGGAATCAACACAGAGTACACAGTACTTACAAATCTGAATTATATCTGTCCTTGCTTTAGTCTTGCTTTACATTTTATTCCATCCAGCTTCTTTAATTAACTTTTATCTCCTTTTACATTAAATACAGCATGAGATCTCTCTCCCAACAAAAACACACATAACAGACCAAAATCTCTATGCTACACTATTCTTACAGAACATTCACTGATTCTGAAAAGCACAAACTCCCAATATTACAGATCATTTACTGAGATCAAAAGCACACACTTCCAACACAAGAATCACCAAATCATATCATTGCAAAGATTAAAGCGAAAGAATCTTGGACAAAACATAAGCCAAAAAAGGACATCCTGTTGAGATGTCAATTATCAAATCTAGTAAGCAGAATAATTATCTAGAAATGCTAGCAAATCAAATGATCCTTTGTTTATGGTACAATTCACCTTCCACATTGATCATATAAGCATTAGAAGTTCAAATTCACCAACCAACAACAACATACCCAGTTTAATTCCATTAAGTGGGATCTGGGAGGGTGGAGTGTACACATACATTACCCCTACCTCAGAGTTAGCGAGGTTGTTTCCAATAGACCCTAAATAGTCCAAAGCAATTTCGCAAAAGAAGTAACGAAAGTACAAGCAACAATAGATAGTAATAGAACAGAACTGAAACTACAACAGAATAATGTAATGATTCGAGGTATAAGGAACAACATATAGTAACAAAAACCGAAGGATAAGAAACCACGTGAGCAATACTATGACTACTAATGTGAATGGACAACACAAAAATTCACGAACCATAAAACTAAAATAAGGGGGGGAAATATCGAATAAAAAGAAAAACTAAAGCTTTGCTTTACTCACTTATTTCCCTTGATTTTGAACCATGTTTCAGCACAATGCTTATGTACAGCAGCTAAATCGTCTTTACATGAACATCCCAATTCAATAGCAACCCCAAACTCATCTCCACAACTCACCAAACTCAAGTGGCAAATTCTACAATTTCTTTCAATTTCCCCTAAATGCAACTTACTTTCAGCATCTCCATTTTCTATATCAACTGATCCACCAAACTTACTAGCACATGCATAGCTATAATCATCTTGAATAGACCCATCATCTGTAGAATCCACTTGAGACAACTCTACTCTTGCCATTTCAATGATCCGAAAACAGAAAATTCAAGAAAAAGCATTAATCCCCTTGAAATAGTTGGAAGCTGTAGTAGTTCTTGAAACTTCAAAGATTTGATTTTTATGATACACTACACTGCATGAGTTGAGGCTTGTGTCTATAAATATGAAGAATTTAAGGAAGTGGGGTTGATGAATTTAACTCAAATATCTTGATGTTAGCAGCAAAAGAGAGAAGAAGAGAATGGTGAAAAGAGAGGACAAAAGAACAATAACGTAAAAGTGAAAGGCTCATGCTTCTGTTCTAATAGCAGTGAGACAGGGGGCTGCACAAAGAGGGATAGTGAGATGTGATGTGATTATACAGTAGCAGTAGTTTGGTGGAGTTTTAAAAATACGTAGAATTTAATTTATTTTAAAGTAGAGTCGGAGAAATTTCAAATTTATGAATTTCGCATTCTAGTTTGTTTAATGGTAAATTTGATTATGATTATAAATTGGTCAAATTAAATTTTAAGTAATTTTTAATTTTTAAAAGTGTTTGAATATTTTAAAAATGGATTAAAAAATTAAAATTAACTTATAAAAGGTTAAAAGTTAAAAATGATTATTCTTATTTTGTATTTTTTAACTTAAAAGTTATTCAAGTTTAACTTTTTAAAAGTGATATTTTTAAATAATGTCAAATGGGTCATAAGACATATATGAGAATTTGATTAAATCTGCCAAATTCGATCAAACTCGTAAGATATATTCAAACTGTAATCCTCAAATCCGTAAAATATATTCGAGCTCCGCTCCTTAGATCAAAGAACTCACTTGTCTAGTACTGTATTTTTTTACGGTCTCGTAAGAATAAGGTGTTTTAGAAAAGAGGAATCTGAAACTGGTCACTAGAGTCAATAACTGAAGCTGCGGAGAAGCTCTTACAAAAATGTGACTTTTAAGTACATTCACATTCTTACTAAAATGTGAGTTTAAGGTTGTGAGATCCAATCCAATGGACATAAACGCAATGTTTTATTGTCTTTCTATTTTAATTTAAGTAGAATTTTTTTTAAAAAAAATTAATAATTTCTCTAACAAAAATTGTCTTTCTATTTTAATTTAAGTAGAATTTTTTTTAAAAAAAATAATTTCTCTAATAAAAATATTAAATTTTTTTTACATAAATAATATTTTAATTTATTTTCTCCTCTTTACTCACATGTAGATCCCAACCCGGGCACTCCCACTTCCCACACCCTTCTCATTCTATAAGATAATATTTTCTTAATTATTTTTCAAAAACCAAGAAATTCATTTCGTACCTAACACATCCCAGATGCTTTTACAGGTTGCAAGATACTACTTTCAGTATAGCAATTCTTGGACTAGTGGGGTCTATGAAATACGGTCGGTATTTCATTATTAAATTTGCTACTAAATTTATATCATATTTGATTAATGTTATAAATTTATTTTTGAGACTAGTTTATATCATTAAGGATATTCACTTTGATTTTTCAGCTAAACCAACACCAACTCCTTTCCAAAGTGGAATTTCTCCTTATTTTCCCCTTTTACTTGTGCCAAACTTCACTTTTGTTGTTGCTAGGAGGAATGATCATTTAACCTCGGTATCGGCAACCAATACACCCTTTTCTATCGAATGAACCTTCAAATCATCATCTTCAAACCATGACTCCAGTCACGGTTTCATATTTCAGGTGACAGGGGCAGAAGAACACTTTACAAAATTTGTTTTGACGGTGTACTTTTTTGCTCTAGCTTGCTCTTTCAAATCCTATTTTGTCTCATGTAGAATAGCGGTAATAACAAAGGATTAATAGTAATTAATAATTACTATTAATAAAATAATAAATGGAGAGTAACGGTAGGATAATTACCATTAATGTGGTAAAAAAATGTTGAGGGAATCATTCCCCACTAATGAGGCCACGATTGTTACAAAGAACGTGGCAATAACCACTATAAAAGTTATTCCCCATTTAGAAGACCCACTAAGGTGCCTGTTACAAGAACCAGCTATAAAAGTTCCAAGAGGAGAAAGGCAAAGGTACGCTCACTACACTACTCAAAAATACTATTGGAATTCTCTTATCACTGAGTACTAACTTAAGCATCGGAGAACTACCCCGGGGACCACTCTGGGCTTTGTTTTGCAGGCATTCACTCACATATTGTTGTTGATCATGGTCACCAAGTGTATTTATCTTTTGTTATTGTGTTGGTGATCTTTTTAAGACTCATCAATTGGCGCCATCTGTGGGGACGAAAAAAATAAGTTGCTCAAAATCTGCTCAATAGAAAATACAAACCAAGAACATGATGAACACGAGAAAAAAACTGCAGGAGTCGGCCCAAGGGTTGTCGCCCTAGCACGAGGACGACCTACCCGAAGAGGTAGGGTTCAAGGACGAACACAAATATGCGTCGACCGTCTCGACTAGGAGAATCCTCAAAACCAGCCCCCTACTGATGTTCCCCTTGAGGCCACACAGAAATTGGCCCGAGACCACTTGGAGTTGTTCTAGCACTGGTACGAACAAATCTGAAAAACAGGCCCCAAGACAAGGTTCTACCAAACCTCGGAGAGGCTCAGCAACATGAAGAGACTCCATCAGAAGATCTTGAGTTAGATGACTCCCTTTCAAGTGACGAGCACCCACGTCACAAAAGAAGGAACGTGGCCATACCACAGGTACGACGCCGGGACGACAATCCTGGTCGAAGTTGCAAACGATCCCGAGATTAGGTCGGGAAAGGAAGCCTCAGTGGAACTCCACAACAAAGTTTCATATAAGACGAGCTGGACAAAGTATTAGGCCTTGATGAAATAGGATCCATGATTACCCCGTTCACAGCAAGAATAATGAACACTCATCTTCGTAGGGGGTTCAGGACCCCATTGTTAAATAATTATGACGGAAGTACAGACCCCCAGCGACTTTCTATTTCAGTTCAGGTTCCAAATGGCAAACCACCAGTGCAACCTAGAACATGTGTGCAGAGTCTTTCCTAAGCTTCTAGCAGACCGAGCACACATATGGTTTGACGACCTCCCTCAAAACAGCATAAGCTCCTTCCGACAGCATAAGCTCCCGCTTCTACCATAAAAAGAAGGCGGTAAAAAACTCGGCAGACCTCTTAGATGTAAAGCAAAAAAGTAATAAAACTATAAGCGTGTACTTGGAGCGCTTCATGGAGGAGAGCTTGCATACGGCGGGCAAGACGGACTAGCTCGTCATCTCCGCCTTCTTAAGCAGGTCCATCTCGGATACCTTTACACTGAGTTGAGGTGAAACCTACCGCAGACGAAATAAGAGTTGTTTAGGATGGTACGAAGCTTCGCCAGGGCAGACGAAGCTAACAAAAAGAAGAGAGAAGGAAACAGGCTGGAGAAAAGGCCTAGTGAAGGCAGACTCCCGGTGAAAAAATTCTTTGACAGACTAGGCAAAGGAAGGATTAATCCCAAATTCGCTGAAGGCAATATACACCCGCTGACCAAAACCAGGTCGAAGATCCTCGCACTCTACTATGACGTGCTGAGGACATGTCACGACCTAATTTTGTGGATCATGATGGCATCTACTATACCACCAATAGGAAACTCAAACTCCGTAGTCCATAGATGAAGCGGAGGACTACTATATTAAATGCGGAAGAATATCAAAAGTCATGAGAAAATAATAAGTTTGCCTAATTAATTTAAGAATGAAACAACTACCAAAATTCGGTATCAGTATCAAACGAACCATTAAGTACAGAATGATAAAACTGAAGTAAATATA
>JBDJHY010000002.1:17529937-17550583 GCA_039654485.1 Withania somnifera
CTTGTCTAGGCCTATTATGTTAGGGGGATCAATATCACTTTTTTTGTAATGTACAATATTTTTCATACATTTGTAGCATAAAATCTAATGCTATTTTGGCATGGTTCTAAACTAGGTTCTTCATATGGTTGAATTTCTAAATTATTGTAAAAATATTTAACTAGTGCTTTGCACCAGTTTTTTTATATTCCAGGTTAAATAAAATAACAGTTAAATAAATTTGTAGTATAGGAAAACATATTTTTTAAATTTCTCAATCATAACTATAATAGCATCTCTAAATCATGGTTTATATCTATATTCAGTAAAACGACATGTAATATTTAATACATGTAATAAGATTTCGGTAATAGTAGGATAATATAAGCTAGACAAAACGTTTGTCGCTTCATAAAAGGATTTCAAAAATATTAAAAGTTCTTTATCATTTTTCCAATCTTCATCATTAATTTTATGTTTCGGATTTAAAGTATGCCCATTAAAATGCATAGTAATAGGTTCCCTATGTTTTTATGCAACTTCAAGAATTTCGTAAAAAAAGTTCCACCTAGTTTTAACATGCTTGGGAACCTTTCTATAGGGAAGTCCCACTATCTCACAAAGTTTTTTAAACTGATTAATTCTACTACTTTTATACATATGGAAAATCCAAAAATATGCATTATCAATTTTTTTCGCAATTATTTTTAAATAATTCTATTCCATCGTTCACAACTAAAGTTAAAATATGTGCAGCACATCTAACATGAAAAACATCTGCGCAAATTGGATAAATTCTATTTTAACAAGTTTATTGTGTTTAAATTATCAGCAGCATTATCTAGTGTAATACTAAGTACTTTCTCACATAATCCATAAAAATCTAAAATCTCAGCTACCGTACTAGCAATATAAGTGCCGATTTTTTTTTGCTTCACAAATTTTATAAGTAATAATTTAGTTTTGTAGATTTTAGTTATAATCAATCCAATGTACTGTAACAGTTAAATAATCAATGTTTGTACGACTACGACCTATATCAGTTGTTATGGCAACTCTACAATTCAATAATTCAAAATATTCATGAATCATTTGACAATGTTGTTCGTGAAAATTGAATATATCTTTTTTAACCATACTTCGTAATATACCTTCATAACTAGAATTATATGTATCATGAATATATTCATGAAAGCAGGATGTTCATCAAAACTAAAAGGCAAACCCGAATAAACAATCATTTTGGCAAAAATTCTACGATCACGGTCCCTGCTATATGGTCGTTGTGAAATAGGGTCAACGGGTTAGAAAAGTTTAATTCACCTTGGACCATATTAGACCCTCCACAAGATGGTCGAGTACCGCTAGACTACATAGCAGGATCAAAACTAGCTAAATGTGCCTGCCATTTCCGTTTATGCATTGATTCTAAATGTCTAATCATCCCTCCCGTTGAACCCCCACTGCCACCAGATTTATTAACTCAATTTCTTTTACAAAGACGACAAGTAGGAAGAGTTTTTTCGTCATTTAATACACAAAAATGTCATAGAGGTGATCTTTTAGGGCGACCTGTGGGAGCCTTACCCCTTCTTTTTCATTGAGAAGCATGGAGGGGGGGAACTAGCTCGAACTTCGGGCTCATATTCATCTGGAGCTTGAGTTTGCGCTTAATCCTCATCTACGTCTAGTTCTACTTCTTCATCTAAATCTTCTTCAAAATTTTGGTGCATTCTTTCAAAAGCTTCGGTATTAATTAGAGGAGTTTTAATATTAGTTTCTAGAGGAGCTAAATTAGTTTCATCTACATCAACATTATATCTAAATGAAGGAACATTAGGTTACGAGGATGAACTAGAACCTATCATCTTCCTAAAAAAAAATTTAGAACTACTTTCCTTCTTTCTCGAATTTTTTTTAGAGTAATCCATAATATTAATAAAATTAAAATTAAATTACCAAATACAACAAATAAAGGATAAACTAACAAATGCAAAAATAAAATAATAAGAGTATAGAGAGTTGAACGAATGTACCAAACGTCTGTGTAAAAATAAACATAAATAATTAAAAGTAAATAATTTGATGACGAGAGTTGAAGAAGATTGCTCCTCCAAAATGCACCAAATTTAGCTTCGAATCTTCAATTAAAAATATTAACAAAAAATAACTAATTGTAAATTAGAAATTTTGGTAATTGATAAATGAATAATGGAGACTTAAGAATAGAAGATTGATAAATAATGAAAGTAGAGAGAATTGAGAGATTTTTTATGAGAAATGAGTAAAAAATGGTAGTTTTTATAGGATTTTTTTTTATAGGGGTAGGGGGCTAAAATGGCTATAATAGCCGTTGGCTAATGGCTATATTTTGAAAAAAATGATCCACCACGATAGCCAGATACATATCGTGATGAGTATCCAGTAGCCTATAATTTGGACTGGGCCGGACCGAGACGGGACAGATTGGGATGAAAATGGAATCCGTCCCGTCTCGATACCCGGTATAACCTCTCCCTTCCCGTCCCGTTTAGTACGGTACCGGGACGTCCC
Organism: Withania somnifera; assembly: GCA_039654485.1. Taxonomy (NCBI): domain Eukaryota; kingdom Viridiplantae; phylum Streptophyta; class Magnoliopsida; order Solanales; family Solanaceae; genus Withania; species Withania somnifera. The sequence continues at coordinate 17,532,470 of JBDJHY010000002.1, forward strand.
GGTCTGGTGCCCAGCCTTAATTTGAGGTGTATAATACTTGGATTGCAGAAAAGAAAATATCTATATATGGTATATAAATGGTGAGGACTTCTGGATGTTAGATAGTTATGGTTCTGTATACTAATATCTAAATGAATTCAAAAAAAGAGTTGTTACAAATGCTAGAGCGGCTAACTCACTGTATGAATTGGTGTTTTCAGTACCTAAAGCTACAAGCATTCTGTGCAACACGACATGACTATAACAAAGCGTCAATTTGAATTATTCAGCCAATGACAAAGTTAGAAATTGAAGAAGATGATGGCCTGCTCTAATGCAGGAGCTCAGGTATGTACCATTATGGTATTTAAAACTAAAAACACGGTGCAATATTCATATCGGCCCTTGTAGTTTGAAATTGTAAGGATATCTCTTATCGACATGTGTAATGAAAAAAATTATATTTAGGAGCTCAAGATCTGCACTCTTATGGTATTTATAACTAAAAATACAGAGCAACACCTATATTGATTATTTTATTGCTCACCAACACTTATAGTGACACTTGTAGGTGGATTCATAATGTTTGGGATCAAACCAATCATTAATATCGCAAAATAGGAAAAAAGTATCAAGCTGGACATAGCGCTTTTACAGTGCTTAGCATATCTAAGCCAAAGACGCATGTTGAAAAACTTGTACTTTTGATTATTTCACTTTTAGAGATATATATTTGAATTTTATTCCCAAAAAGTAAAAAGAGAAAATATAACCAAGATTAAGCAAGTCTACTTGGTTTCTCTTTGGGCTTCTATGTTTTAATTTATAATAATTTTGTTTCCAATACTTTGGTCTTATCCAAACCAGGTTATGCACAAAAACTAATAATGTGATTCTTTCCTTCTTTTAGTTGTAGTTGAGATTGAGTCTCTAGCGATTGATTATTGAGCTTTGGATAGATAAGGAGGAATTTATATAGAGAAGGCTAATACATTGGTGTGATTCCATTTAGTGTTGGCGTCAGAAGCTTGTTCATATGCGCTGGCGAGGTCCATGGTTACTTGAAAGACACCCAGGTGAATTAGATTTAAGAGACTGTTCGGATGGTTCTAAAAAACTCTTTTCAGCTTTTAAAATTTCATTTCTTCACATCGTTCCTGAATTATTATCCACCCATAACAGCGACATTTCCTGTGTATCCACACAATTTCAATTTTATTTCTTCTAACTATCACTATATCTGATGCCTTACACAATTTAAAAGATACTCACAGGTGACAAATAAGTATATGAAGTTCCAAGATTTCACACAGGAGGTAAATTTAGAAAAATCCCATTATGTCATAGTCACTGTGATCAAGATGCAAGAGTATTACTGATAGGTTAAGCTAGGTTAATGTTTTAGAATGGACTTTCCACAAAATCCCTATAGTAATAATCAAACCTCTTGATTCTATTTTGTTTGACCTTTTAAGCTGCAATAACAGAAGTATATCCCTTCCTCTCTTTGGTTGTGCATTCATAATCCTAGATAATAGCTTGGTGTGCTATAATTATGATTTTAATGCTTGGTTTTCTTTTCAGTGGATAGCAAGATGTAGGACAAATGCTACAATTCAGATCTTACCCAATTATAGCGGCGAATATACTACATGAACTTCCCTTTCTCAAGATTGTCATAATATAAAGTTTATGATTTTGTTTTGCAAATGAATGTACATAGTATAAAGTGTATTATGTCATTTGGTTAGCTTGATGGTATTGCTTTCTTTTCGTAGATCTACTAAACACTGTTTTGCTCTATGCCGTGCATCGCACGGGCACGGATATCTAGTTTTTAAATATAGTGGTCTTCTTCTGTTCTTTGTCATTCATTAATCAGATTTATCATTTTTTTTTTCTTTTGTAAAAAAAATTCCTTAGTTAATAATACAATTGTAGAGGGAAAATAAAAGATTTATCTCACTAGAAAAAATCAAATATTTATATTATACGAATGGTGGTTCTCTTTTTTGTTGCCCAAGTTTTACTCTTTTTAAAGGTGTTAGAATAAATTTTACGCCACTTGTTAAGACAACACTATATAGCATTATCATCATAGTGATTCTTGTTGATTCAGTTATACTCTTTTGTTAGTGAAATTATAATATTCAAATTATTAATCTTGATGTAATACACACGTCTTACGCACATACTATAACTAGTTTGAAGAATAAGATAAAATTTCAAGAAGCAAAAAAACACACTTGGAAAGGAACAATGCATTTTATGCCCATTTTTTGTAGGCATTCATGGTATATATTATCAACTACCCAATTAATATATTATAGACTATCATTATTTTATGCATTGTATTACAAATTGGCAGTGATTTACTTATTTATTTTTGTCTCTTTTATAAGTCTGGAGCTATGAAAATCTCACGATGTAGCACTGCCTATTTACAGCCTTCTTAGGAGGCACACCTAAAAAAACTGATAAGTCCAAGGTAATTTATTTAAGAAGTAGAGAAATACAAAAGTATGAAATTTTGTACTATTAGCTAGCAATAATGATAAAAATTAAATAGCTAATAGATTTAATTGCTTTTTTTTTTGTAGGTTATGCAATCATACTTTCTTTTCACTGTCCATAAAATAAAATAGAGATTCTATGCAAAAGTTTTAGCCGCATGAGAATGAGATGAAGAAAGCCTTCATCGATGTTTAAAAGAGGAATTTGAGTGATGCGATCATTCTTATTTCACCAGATGATGTGTCTGATGATTAGGATTTAAGTGCTAATACTGCCTCAATACGCGATACTCATCGTGCGGGATCGAGTAAAAAGAACTCTGATAGATGAATTAAATGAGGGAGCTTTGCATGATTTGAGTCAACCTGAATGGTTGCTTGAACGATAAGTAAAGGATATCTTTGCCTTTTTTAATGAGGAGAGATCGAAGAGGAACGAGAAGAAGAAGAAGAAAAGGAACGAGGAGAAGAAGAGGAGAAGGAGAAGCAGAAGGAGAAGAAGGAGGAAGAAGAATAAGAAGGAGGAAGGAGAATAAGCAGAAGGAGAAGGAGGAGAGGAAAAGAAGGAGAAGCCAAAAAAGAAGAAGAAGGAGGAGGAGGAGGAGAAGCAGAAGGAGAAGGACGAGAGGAGAAGCAAAAAAAAAAAAGGAAGAGGAGAAGGAGGAAGAAGGAGAAGAACAACAGAGGAGGAGGAGGAGAAGAAGCAGGAGAAGGAGGAGAGGAGAAGAAGGAGAAAAAGAAGAAGCAGAAGGAAAAGGAGAAGGAGGAGAAGAAGGAGGAGGAGGAGAAAGGGGCAGGAGGAGGAGAAAGAGAAGAAGAAGTTAATTATTTAACTAGTATAATTTTATTAATCTTTTTCATAAAAATACAATGAACGCATGTTTACCTTTGGAGCAGGTTGACTTCCGAGGACTATTTGAACATTTAGATTCGGAGGTCCTTATAAAAGTAGTTGCTCAAGTTAAGAAGGTGAACCATGTGTTACTCTTTGAAGTAGCTTTATCTTTTGACACAAAGAAGATAGCTAACGGTATGATTCTCAAGCAAAAAAGGAAGAAAAGAAGAAAATGAATCAGAATGGACTAACGTTGAAGAGGAAGAGGCGAAGAAGATGATGAAAAAAAGAAAAAAAATAGGAAGAAAGTAACTGAGAAAGACAGTACGAAAACTGTGATGGACATTGTTGTTGCGCTAACCAAAGTATCAAGTGACCAGACTAGTGATGAAAAATAATTATTACTTTTTATTTAAAATGATGTAATAGGATAATGTTTTACCTTTAGTTTAAATGTGGGGATTGTTCATATAAGTTTTTACCTTTTTGTTGTTTTATATCTTTTGATGGGTTGTCAAATAATTTTTCTCATAAGAAAGTTTTACAGAGCATAAATCTCTTTTCGAAATATGTTGTGCTGCTATTGTTTTATTTTCTCAGTATAATTTTATTTTATTTTGTATAATCTATAATTGTTATCATAGAATTTATGTAGATTTTCTAGATGTACATTATCATTGATTATCGATTGTTAGTCGATACTTAAAATAATTTATGTTAAATAAAAGGTATAGACAGATAAAATATAAGTTTAATGTAATCAGAAGCTTTTTATTCATAATTTATAGAGAAATTAGATTCAATCCCATTACATAGATGTTACCCCTTTTTATAGACTACAATTGATCTATAATTGTATGATAGATAAAATGTATAATCGATAATCAACTACTAGATCAGACTATGACCAAAGAAAATATTAAAATGACCAAAAAGTAATGTGACAAGTAATAATTGAAATTTATATGCCACAATAAGAAACGACATTATAGATGAAACTTGCAATTGATAATCAATTTCTTGATCAACTATATATACCAATAGAATATATAACTAGGCTAAAATATGACTATAAATTACTAGTAATAATTAAAACTCATAAGCCAATAAATGAGAAATAGTGGTATAGATGAAACTGTTAATCAATAATTAATTGTTAGATCCGTCTGATATACCAATAAAATATATAGCCAGACTAAAATATGACTAAAAAAAATATAAGAACAAATAAATAAGGAGAATTAACACATTTGAAGATTGTTGAAATTATAAATTGATAATGATTTACGAATTTCAATTATAACTTGTCAAATTTTTAATTATACTTGTTATTTTATTTTCAGTCCATTTTAGTAATATTTTGGCTTGGCTAGATTCTACTTCTAAAGTATAAACTTCTGAAATAGTTGATTCTCGATTATGAATTTCGTCAATCATAGAAATACAGATTATGCGGTCTATGAATTTCAATTTTAATTGTCCCTTTAATTTCGACTCATTTTTAGTAATTTTTTGTAATATTTTAGCATGGCTATAGATTCTACGGATAAAGAACATCTTAAATAGTTGACTCTGAATTATAACTTATGTCTATCGTAGAAAATACAGATTACTTGTGGTTTATGAATTTTAATTTTAATTGTCCCTTTTAATTTCTATTCATTTTAGATTTTTTTCGTAATATTTTAGTATAACTATAGATTCTACTGGTAAAGTAGAAACCTTTTAAATAGTTGATTTTTGATTTTGAATTGTGTCTATTATAAAAAATATAGATTAATCGGGTCTATTTATTTTAATTATAATTCTTCCTTTGATTTCTATTCATTTTTAGTATTTTTTGTAGTAATATTTTAGTTTGACTATATCTACTGTTAAAGTAGAAACTTCTTAAATAGTTGATTCTCGATTACGAACTTAGTCTATGAATTTGACATCATCCTTCTCACTTTGAGTTCGATTCATTTTTAAGCATTCAATTTGATAGTCTATAATTTATCGTTAGAGTCTGGTAGCAAATAATTCATAGTGTTTCCAACGACTGGTGTTTCAAAATTGACAAAAAATTTAAATAAGAACATAATTAACAACAATGTTTTGTAAAATTTAAACCTTCTATATTCATATAAGAAATTCATTGCATTACATTATATAATAGGCACAAAAATTCAATAAAAGAAAAAATAATAAAAGTTTTCGTGGATAACGCAATAAAAGCTTCCAGCAATGAACCGAACAAGATAAACCTATACTATAAAATATAAAATAAACCTAACTAGGGAGATAGTGGAAGGGTGATAAGTTGGTTGGGTTGAGGCGGAGCCTCTCTGCAATGGCCGGCAGGCCAATTATTGGAGTTGCTGCTCCAGACGCCGCTAGTCAACGTCGAGGTCTTGAAATAGAAAGTTCAATTTTTCTTTCATGCACAGGATGTCCTGTGTGAATTAATTTTATTTTTGATTTCTTGGTCTCGGTCCATAAAGTCTTCATCTAGCCATTCTTAAATTTTAAAGTTATAGATGTAGTATTTTATTTGAAAAAATGATATTGGTATAAAATAAACTTATGCTACTTAAACAGACCAAGGGGTAGGGAAATGAAAAAGATCGTCCAATCACTTCGAAACACGTATAGGAGGGTGAGTCTAGGGGTTGGCTTGTAAAACCATAAGAAGTCCGATTGACTTAAAATCTGCAGCTTTTTTTATGCCTCATCATTATCCAAATACTTAATTCATTGAGTTTAATTTTTTAATAGACGAATATCATAATTTATTGCCGATTTTGATTTGAATAAACTACACAAGTAGTCGATTATATAAGTTATAAGTTGAGGTACTATGTGTATAATAGGTCGTATTCATAATATATAACATAAGAATGAGATCAATTATACAGCGAAAGTAAAGTCGATTGAAACAAAACTGACAATACATTTTGACTTGTAAAAATATAAAATACAAGTGGCATCCTATTTTACAACAAGGCTACAAGTTATTTTTCCATGTCCAGGCCTTTTGCATAGGAAGCATTTGTTTTTCTTTTTTGTTTGTATTTATAACATTGAGTTAAGAATCGACAATTTTTTAGGCCATTACATCAAATTTTTTGATTGGAAATATGCTCTGCTTCACTTATCAAAATCAATTTCAAGCTCGAGGTATTTTGTTGCATCGAAGCACTTACGCCCCTAAGACTTGGTGAATATTCATAGATCAGTGGGTGTGGTGGTAGGGGTGGAGCTGATGTGGAGGCTTCTTCCCCAGACCTATTGAGCATAGCGATTCTCAAAACAGGCCTAGAACCATTAGGAGCAACATCAAGCATGTAGAGATACACGTGTCGATCATTCTTATGAATGATCGATGTATTTTTCCCTCCCGTTTATCATGTAATTAATTACTAGGTTGTTTCAATTGCAATTAGTTAACTCCTTTCTCTCAATGATGCTTGAAATCACGTCGTTGTATGAATTATTGCGAGAAAACGTAATTGGCATCGTCTCCCTACTCACATTTTTTTAGTGCTAACAATTAGGAGTCTCCTCCCAGTCATCCATGAATCAACACCAACAATAACATGTTCTGCTACAATCATAATAAACTTAAGCGATCGATTAATAAATTATAATATCAATGTTGTGGTCTATTTACAGTCTATAAATATTGATGAGATCTTCGTATAGAGCTTGTCATAACGGAAATGACGATTTTATCACCTTTCATCGAAAAAAATGAAACGTATTTTGATTTTAGAATACAACTACAGTGCTTATTAAAATATATTTTAAAAATATTGGAATGATTTAAAAGCTACAATGTGACAATAATGGAGGATATAACGAGTAGTGAAGGGCTGAGATGGATTTTAAAGTACAATAATGGAGTTTTTTTTAAGCCGATTGCTGAAAAATATCATTGAAAAATAATCAAAAACCGTTGAGGAAAAATAGGAGCTTAATATGAAAGTTTTGTATTTTTTAATAAATAAATATGATATCTATTTTTTTTTTTTTGAATATGGATTAATTGTATTTTGTAAAAACATTGGGACTGAAGTGGGGTGGGGATAGAATATATTATTTAAAACTTGTGTATTAGGTTTTGTAAAACTTAAAAGATAATTGATGATGTCTTAAAAGTTAGTATTTGACTAATTGTTCAAGACTTGTGGACATTTATCAAATTGAGTTTTCAAAGTGGTCTACCCTAAAGCCCCTTAAAATTGGTTTACACATACTCCTATTGTTACACAAATAACTCACATATGCCTCTTTTCTTAACATATCAATATTTAATAAATTATTTATTTTTTTGACTTTTAATTGAGAAAATTTCAATTATTTAAAATAACCCCACTCAATATTTTTTCTTAACAAGATATCTTGAATTTGAATCACAAAATAAATAATTTATTACTTCATCATTTTCTAAATACTTGTCGTACTTAATAAAAATAGATATTCCAAAATACTTGTCATTTCATAAAGACATAATTAGATATGTTCTTACTATTTTATCCTTAAATGTGGCGAGATATTAAAATGATACAAAACAGAGAAATATTAACTAAAGATCAGTAATAAACAGGGGTAATTTAGTCAAATTATACTCTAATTAATGTTTTTCTTAAGGGATGTGAAAAAAAAGTGACAAGTATTTAGGAACGGAGGGAATATAAAATGTGCGTTTTTGTGTATTAATTTTTTTTCTCGAGTGTGCTAATGCAATAAGTAATTAAATGAAATGAGTTAAGTTTGTTTGAGTGGGTGAGATTTTTATTTTCGATTGGATCGGATGCGTATTGTAATTTTTTTTAAACATGTTACTGTAGTTGCTGATTAAATGAAACGTGTTAAATTATTTGAGTGGGTGAAACTTTTTTATTTCTAAGTTTATATGGTAAATGTTTTTTTCATTTATTAAATTTTTTCCAATGAACAATTAAAAAACCAAGTCCAACAAACAAGGACTCCTTTATCGGCTATCAGATACAATCGTTATGTCTTTGTTTGTTTGCTCCATTTTGTCTTTTGTGTATTCGATTTTTACTTAATTTTTCTTCTTTTTTAGTGCGTTTATGTGAGATAAGACAGAGAAAGAGATGTAATAAATAGCAAGAATTTTGAGTGAATGTCAGTAAATTGTTTTTTTTTTTTTTCCACCTTGCTTAACTTGAAGGAATTTAACTACTTCTTTAGTATTGCTTGGTATTCACTTGACATGGAAATCTTCTGAGATCAATTGGTAAGGCTAGCTTTGTTTCTGATCAATTAGTCAGAGGCTAGCAGTAAGGCCTGTCATTAAGCATAAATTAGAACAGCAACTTATTAGTAGTTTAATATAGTTTTTTTATTAGAATCAGTTGGTGCAACATTCCATGCTCATTTTTTTAAAATTGAAGAATCAAACCAAATCGAATGTACACACCCCTAATTTAAGACACTAATATACAACTAGAGATAAAGTACTAATTTAATATTAGTCTTATCGGGTTATCAGTTTATCAAAAAACCGATACCAAATCAATAACAGAGGAGGTCCATATCATCCTGCGCTCAAGAAATATGCTGTTTCAACCCATAATTTTTTTTTATAAAACCGCTAAAAATCATTAACCCAATAACAACAAACCAGTAACATTTTTTTTCTCTTGAATCGATTTTTGCGAACCCTAATGGTACTAGGCAACATTTAGATCCAGAAAGTGTACAAGCGGTAAAAGAGAAAACGAGGGAAAAAATGGAATAAGAACATAAGAACTGTACCAACGAACCGACCACAAAGAACAAATTCCAGGAAGATCAACGTTTTTCATTTTTTTTTTTCCAAATTGTATAAAAATTATGCTCTCAGCCAAGAAACATCACTGTTTATGCCGCAGATTTATGAACTAGTATCCAGTATCGGATGCAATTATGAAAGGAAAAGAAACAGTTCATAATTTTTTTAATTTTTTTTTTTGGCTTAAAACGCTGAAAAATGTTTCCTCGTCATGCATTAGCTGCACTATTGTCCTTATTTTCATTTTCCAAGGCATCTGGTTTATTGCTGACTGCAGGGGAAGCATCCATCAAGCTAGCAGCGATTGCAGCTTTCAGATCCTCATCTTCTTCATCTAAAAGCATACCTTGCTCCTCGTACTGGCCGTAGGGATTGGAAGACCACTGACTTTGACCACTTCTGCTACCGGTTCTCTGAGCAGCATTGCAGGACTTGGTAATCCTCTCTGCATCTTCCGGTAACAGCCATTGTCCATATCCACTAGAAGCTTCAGAAGAAGAGATTGGACATTCCTTAGGAAATTTCCCCCTCACCAGGAAAATGCTCCAGCCAAAGCCTTTCAAGGAGTCCAGATATGCTGAAAGGTAAAACTTGGAAAGGTGCTCAGGAGCGGCCTTAAGACTGTCAAAGTTGTACCACTCCCCATTCACTTTCCTGATACAGAACCAATGATTCTGTAAGTGACAGATAAAGGCATTTTCCAGTTCTGGGTCAATCTGAGCCGGCTCAGCAATTGGGCTGTCCAGTGGAATGATTTGGAGATCCCACACCTCCAATGCCTTCTGCAAAACCTGTCACCTAACTTCAAGTCAGAATTTAGCTCCTCGAGCCAAAGCAGAAAGGTTTAAAGTAAATCATTGGAAAAATAGCATCTTAGCCATAGGATTATGCAAGTCTTAAGTCATGGCGCCTCTTATCAACTTGGTGGAAACTAGTTACCTCACATGTTATTGGTCTCTCAAACACATAAACCAAAACCTTGTGCTAGATAAATGAGCATAAACTCCGGCTAAAAGCTAGATACTACAGGGTAAACTAGAGTTCTGCATCTCCACCACTCCTGCATAATTTTGTTGTCTGGTAATTCAACTTTTCACTCGGATTCAGTAGCTAGTACTCTAATGAAGGACCTCAAAATCATTAGTACCACCATATCCATTGAAAAGGTAATCATTCACCAGAAAGGATGAACAACATGAGAACAAACAAGAATGCACATTGCATTGAAGAAAGAAAAAATTACAAAAAGGATAACCTTTAAATCCCAAAATAGCATACAGATCTGCAACTTGGAACATTACAATTAATTGGAAGTTCCCAAGACACAAGGCTAAGCTAGTGTTTGGCCATAGATTCCACATTTTTGGCAAGTCCTTGAGTGAAGTTTCACAGCCATAGCTTTTGGTAAACATATTTCACTGTTTGAAGAAAAAACATGAAATATGATAGGTATCCATAAATTCAATAAACTACTAAAAATTACCCATAAACTTAATACAAAATTCTCATTTTACAATGAACTAGATGATACTTATTAAGATATTAAAATAAAATCAATTTCACCAAGCTTCTTCTGGCAAGAAGATTTGTTGATATTGGTTTATGCAGAGGTAACAACTTCTTTTCCACATTACTACTGCTGGTAGTATTAGCTAATCTCTATTGCTGCTCATACACAATATTTGAAGGGGTTGGTTGGTATCTAGATGTAGCTAAGTAATAAATGTGTGATCTTTTTAAAAAATATAAAAGTCTGGGTAAATCTTAAATTTTTAAAAAATTTCAAAAATTAGATTTTGGCCCAAAACCCTCATTTTTCTAGTTTTTGGGATCTTTGAATTTTTGTCAAAAAATTGTGCCAAAAAAGGATAAATAGTATTGCCAAAACTACTTGCACTTTTTTATGGCCAAACAGGTCCTTGTGATGGAAACGAGCATCACCCCACTTCTAAATACTTTCCGTGGTAATTACGTTCTTTATAAGCTTTCCCCGCATAAATACACTCTTATTACACTAAAAACCCACAAGGGTCGTATATGTATTACTATCATTTCTTCTATATGTATTACTAAATAGCTTGCTAGGTACTACCAACAACAACGTATCTAGTGTAATCTCAGAGGTGGATATGAGAGGGTAGAGTGTACACAAACCTCACCCCTACCTCATTGAGATAGAGAGGTTGTCTCCGATAGACCCTCGACTTACATAAAGTCTATCAAATAGTTTGAGAAAGAGATACAGATATGAGAGCAATAACAACAACAAAATAATGCAAAACAATGTGAAATGAAGAGTATTACATGACAAAAAGGAGAAAGAACTGTAACGACAACAAAATAATGCAATACTCAGAGCACAAAAGACACTAGTGATGGCCAAAATCGAAGATCAACAAGCTACAAGAATAGTACTACCAAATGGAAGGTCCAAAAGGGTCTTGCTATGCCTAAGTTTTTGATTGATTGGATTAATGAATCAATAAGACAGCACATGAACCTTCATGCACATGAGTACTCTTTATATTGGAAGGAAAGAATGTGATATTCAATTATGAGAACAATATCAGACAGCACTTACCGTAGACACAAACTTACTTTCAATATTTTCAATTTTTTCCTACTTTCAGCCTTCTCTATTTTTTACTTTTTTATTATAGTGGTGCCTAGACCAGTTCGCGTGCATCTCAACTAACCTTATCCACCAAAAGCATCAAACTACATGTAATCAGAACTCTTGCATAACTTACCCTAAATTATAGATAAAGTTCATCAAATTAATGTTAGAAATGAGGATAAAAGAAAATCATAACTAAAGAAGAAACCAGTGTCATTTGAAAAACAACACTTACAGAACAACAGGTACTAGAGGAAAACTTCACCAACAGTTTTGTGAACAAAGTCCGGCACAGAAATATAACGATTTTCATCTATATTATATTCTCTCGTTATTTTATCTCAAATTCTCTTTTCTTATCTCTTTTTATTTTCTTCTGACAATAGGGGTGTCAAGCCAACTTTGCATCCCCAATTATCCATGAGATACCAGCTACCCCGATAAACACATGTATTGAGTAAGTCTATCCCCCAAAACTAAGGCAAATGTCAAGACTTTACATAATTTCGCCTTTATTTGGATTTGAACTTCATTAGGTTGTACTCCATCTCTTCGACCACTAAGCAACATTCCAGGGCCTTTTCTCCTCTTCCTTCTTTAAAAAGTTTCCTTTTTGGGTCATATTTAAAGTGTGCTATATTTTGTGTACAGTGGAGATCAATCACTAGATTAAAAGAATGAATACAAACCATTTCATATTTAAAAGTTGCTCCCAAGTCCCATCAGCACTCAAATTAAGTTATGACAGTAATTCTCCTTTTCAAACTTGAATCATGTCAAGAATGAAACCAATTTACTTCTTCGATGTTAAGTTCGACTGAAAAAATATTGGAGAGATGTGATATTACAGAATTTAAAGAAGTTACAGCTTACCGAGGATATGACCCTAAATAGAAAGACTTGGAGGACAAATATAAGAGTAGTAGGTTTTGGGTTAGTTCTGTTGGGTTGTAAGTTTGTTGTCCTTAGAAGTCATAGTACCGTAGGTTTAGGGTTTGACTCCAAGAGTTTTGGGGGTTTGTTGCTTCATATAGTGTGAGTTGACTAATATTTGTTGATAGCCTTGCATTTGTTATTATCTTATCGTTTTTCCTCACATTAGGTTGTGTCAGTATATTAGGCGTTTTTTATATTTTATATTTTATATTTTATATTGTCTTTTTTTATTTTATATTTTATAGTTTTTTATATTGTACTGTCTTGAGCCGAGGGTTTTCCGGAAACAGCCTTTCTACCTGACTCCTAGGTAGTGGTATGGACTGCATACGTTCTACCCTCCCCAAACCCCACGGTGTGTGGGAATATACTGGTTATGTTGTTGTTGATGTTAAGTTCAAGAGAGTTTCATTTTACTGGCATGAATTGCTGTTAATAATCTAGTATTATTCTAGTACCCAAATTTTTAAATTTTTTTTGGAAATTGGTAATGAAGTAACTAGTGCCCTAAAATTGAAAAGCTCATCTTTAATTAACAATCATAGAACTCATCATGCTCGGAAGAAAACAGAAAATCCACAAGAAAATTAGATCTTGTTACCTGAAGAGAATATAAAACCACGACAAATCTTGCAAGCATTACCAGTATTATTATAGCCTTAACACTTACGCTCGGACAAGGGTGACATATGCAGCCTTCTCCTCTATATAAAGACCCAATTCCTATCCCATTAAATGCTATATAAATTGTTGACACGATAATTTCACATGTTTCTTTGTTGTGTCGGAATTTTGATAACCATTCCATTCGTAGACACTACTTCACCATATTACCTTGATTCTGCATTCTTTATATAACAAGATTTCGTTGCAATAGAAGGTTGGGTTCTGTGGTCCTTCATAATAAATATTTATATGACCTATCAAACTGACAATTATTTCCCAACTTTATAAGTTTCTAGTCTGGACATTATGTCAAATACAATTTCTACAACCATAGAAGTTCAGTTATGGCAAAGTGTTCAGGCTTTAGAAAGCATATAATATATCCATCTTACAAACTTCACCCAGAAATACAAAGCAGATTTAGACAACCACCCCACAGTGTCCCTTAATGGCATACACAACCAGGTAATAATCGTCCTACAGAAAACGGTTTTGACATTCCTATTGTGTACTATAGGTGATCATGATAATTCTTCATGTAGAAAAGAGATGACTTCAGATTAGGAGACTAACATCAAACCACATTTTCCGGAAACTAATATCACACAGCATTTATTGCAGTCGTATCAAGGTATTTAATCAACTAAAATACTTTAACTCAACTTAGAGTTTCCAAATTAACTTCCAACGTGAGGATTGAAGGGATAAATTAACCAAAGTAGAAATCAAAGTAATCTGCAAAAAGAAAAGGGATCAGAGGGAAGGACATCAAGGGATTTGTTAACAGAACAAGAAACTTTACATCTGATACACATCTAAGTTATATTGGCCTCGTTCGTTTTCCTCTCCTCTCTTTAAGATGTTAGAATGGATTGGAGTCCCACAATGGTTGGAGAATGAATTGGCAATTTGCTTATATGGACTTGGACAATCCTCCTCTCATGATCTAGCTTCTTTACATGGTATTAGAGCCAGATCCATCCCACTTTGGGCTTCCGGTCCATGCTCCAATTGGGCTCTGGGCGTGAAGGGGGTATTAGGGCGGGTTAGAGTTTCACATTGATTGGGAATGGACTGATTATGTCGACTTGGAAAATTCTCCCCTCATGAGTTAACTTTTCGGATTAACTTAGGCCAATGTGTCATATCTTTACATTAAGATAATTTTTTTTCCCATTCAGGATTGGGGTGGTTATATTTAGAGCATGTCATATATGTCAAATAATATGGTGATTATTCGATAGATACAAACACGAGACTAGCTCATATTTATAAGTTGAACCTATCAATGAACAAATTCAGATTAAAATAATGCTTCTCCTGTTTTTTACTCAAATAATAAAACTGAATCAATTACTTCCTTATTTGAGTCGTAGTTCCATCAAGGAAAACTTTGATTAACTTGCAGGATGTTAAAGCTAACAACCTAGTATGAATCTGCTCTCCTGATTGGGACCCCATCTTTAGTTTTCACTTATATAGAACTATTATGTGTGCCTAATCACCTAAGAGAAATCTCATCTAAAACACTTTGTTAACTGAAGACATCGTAAAACCAAAGGACGACTTGCACGTCTGAGATGCCTAACAGGTAATTTGGAAGATCTGTTCTAATCCCCCAAATCCATTACCAAAAAAAAAAAAAGCGCAATTTAGAAATATTTTTTGTTGATTTTTGATAACTGTGATGTCTAGGCCCACCTCGACTAAATCCATGGGCTACCTCCCACCAGCAGTATCAGATACTACAATGCACCTCTATCCACCAACGCTAGGACTAATGGGAAGACACACTTAGTGTTTTTTATTTCTGCTTGGATTTGAACCTAAAACTTCAGGTTCTCAACCCACTTCATTGACCACTAGGCCACACCCTTGGGTGCTTTCAAATAAATTTTTGACACTATATTTTCTGAAGTTTCCTCATTGTGCTGGTATTTTGATATCCATTTCATTTTTAAACAAGATAGTGTATTAAAGTTGGATGTTTTCTTCTATTGTCAGTAGATACGACGTATTTAAAATTGGTAAGATATTTGTTTTACAAAATTGTGGAGGGGAAGGGCTAGTGTTGTTTTTTCTTTTTGGGGGACAATATATTGAGGATCACTTTTTGATTATCTACAAAATTTCGTACCAAACGGAGATGACAATCAAGAAGTTTGGAGATTACGCAAGGGGATTGTAATTTGGAATCTCAAATGTAGAAGGAAATTTTAGCTCTCAGAGATAACAGAGCTCCCAAATTTGCTTCACATGCTCTATAAACAAACCTCACTGATAGACGATTAGGATCCTAGAAAATTGGAGGGGAGCAGCCCATTCACAATTAAGAGGTACTACTTTAAGTTGCTAGTTAGAGAGGGTGAAGTTTCCTCATCCACCTGTTCGAACCCCTAGGACTAGGGAACTAAAAAGATATGATTTTTGGCTGGGTTTGTGTTAGGGGTGTGATTCTGACGGCTGAAAACTTCAGGAAGATGAGGATCACATATGTTCATTGGTGTTTCATATGCAAACACTTCGGAGAAGACATGGATCATATCTTACTATGTTTCAAGTAGCACCACCTCAAGGTGCGAGCTTTAATACGATTAGAGGATACAGTGGACCATAACGGGTATTGTAAATGATGTACTATTTAGTTAGATTTTTTGAGGACGGAAGAGGATAAGCCGGTCCTGGGTTGTCACTCTATCAGAACTTTTAAGAGTAGTATGGAGGGACAGAAATAGGAAACTTTAGAAGGGAAGGATCTTGATTTGTGTACATGAGGAAAAATCTCCCTTTTGGTGCATGCATGATGCTCCTACTTCTATAGAAAATTGCATGTCTTTTGTAGGGAAGTATATCTTTATGTAGATTCTCTACTTTTAGTATACTTCTATTCATATCTGTGTTGTTAAAAGCGAGCACTTTCTTAAAGTGAGAAACAAAGCGCATTTGAATCACTTTTACACTAAAGCGAGGCAATAGTGAAAAAGCGAGAGAAGCGAGGCAGTATTAAAAGCGAGAGGTTGACAACTTAACTAGGGTTTTAAAATAAAAATTGCAAAAACACTTAAGCAACTTCTTTCCAAACATTTCCCTCTATTTCACTTCTCTTGTTGTTAATCTCCTCTTCATGCGATTGCAAGGTTAGTTTTTCATCTCCTCTTCTTCTCTTTTTCTTTCCCTATTCTCTGATGCAAGGATTGACTTGCAGTCAACAATTTTCTCTGTTTTGCAATATAATCTTCTCTGGGATTGTGCTGCAGTATAATCTTCTCTATTTTTTTTGTTTTGCAATTTGTGTTTCTTTCTCATAGAAGTAGTAGATGTTTTTCTATTGAGTTCTTGGTTATTTATCTCTACATATTTAATATATTTTTTTTTATATTAAATTGTGCTTTAGTTGAAAAAAGCACTCACTTCGCTTCATACTTCTCGCTTTGGTGAAGAAAGCCCTTGTTACTTTTTTCCACTTCTTGCTCGCCAATACACTGATTCACATACAGTTACATTATTATAATAAAATATAACTTACTTGACAAAAAGAGAGAAAATGATTACCATGGTCCTTAATATATGGGATTTAGTTCCATTTGGTCCTTAATATATAAACGTAATGGAAATGATCCTCACATATATTTCAAAAAGTGATCATTTCGGTCCTAAGTCTTATATGTAAAGATAATGCTACTTTAACTGTCAAAAATAAATTGAGGTCATCAGCATCTTTCTCCATACACAGTCTATTAGACCCAATTGAAGATATTCCAGGCTTCCTTCCATATCCATTGAATATACTCACCATAAGATTGCAATTTTCTTCAAGCCCCATTCCTTTCCCATGGCTCTTTTAAGTACCATATCATTAATATAATACAGAAAAATGGTCTCTAATTCTCACTGATCAAGTACCCAATGCAATTATTGCTATCGGTTTACCACTCTGAGCTAGACAAGTAAAATTTTTGTGAATCATACACAATTCGAGGAGAGAACTGCTATCCATTAGGACTATAGAGGATTTTATATTCAACAATAGAGCAAGTGAACTAGTACAGATTTGGAGTTATCCTAGATTTACTAGGTTCTATTCCTATATCACCTAATTACATGTTTGTACATTATACACAAACAATTGCGCCAGTACCAAACATATTTAGCATACTCATGGCTGGAATAGCTAAATAGAAAGTACTTAATTTTTATGACGGTAGTACCCAAGCCAGCTTGGCACACCTCTTTTATTTCTACCTTTCACCAACATGACCTACCAGGTAGATGGGAAAAATAATCACTGTTTTTTGCTCTATTGAGATTTGAACGTGAGATCTCATGCCTTCAAACCTCTCTATAAGATCACCAGCCCAAAAAAGTAATAATTCTTATTCTACAAATCTAATACAATCAAACCTTTCTACAAGAGCATCATTTGTTCTGATATCTTTTTGGTTGTTATAGCAAAATGTTGTTATAGAGAACATATAATACAACATAACATGAAAGATCGGTTCCACAGAGACATGGTTGTTTCAGCGAAGTATTGTTATAGATGATGGTGCTTATGGAAAGGTTTGACTGTACGTGGCCGTCAATCTCGATAATCAAGTGAAATTCAGCTGGAACAGTTCAAATCCTTCCCGAAATAAGTAGGATTATGAGTTGCAACACAGGATTTCAGAATGATTTGAACAGTTCAAGCTACTGGTTTCTCATTAAAGCTAAGGCTGCGTTCATTAACAGAAAACTGTTTTCAGTTTTCCATTTCCAATTTTCTAAATTTTCCAATTCCAAGAAA
>JBDJHY010000005.1:0-13544 GCA_039654485.1 Withania somnifera
ATCGAGCACCCAGTAACTCTATTTTACCTGTTTTAGTCCAGGCTTCACCTCCTGGTACCGAGACTTACATATATATATATATATATATATCTGTTTGTACTACTAAATGCTGGGACTTAAGACCGACTTCGTTCGGTACTGAGTACAGCTCTAAGACTTGAGACCTTCATCATAGACAGTGAGTACAGTTTTTTGACATATATGGTACTAGCGTTGTGGAGACATAATGATAATGATTATTGATAACTATCGGTGATACTACCAGGCACACATATACTTCGACATTAAGTGTCTTGATTTTCCGAGTACGACTAGCGGATATTACTGATATGATATGAATGATATGAGGCACTGTGTGCCTGTGGGATAACACTGATATGAGGCACTATATGTCGGCAGGATAACACTATTGCGGGGCACGAGGTGCCGATTGTGATTCATTATGGTTCTGAAAGTTAGATGTGAGGTTCTATGACGATCATGTGTTTGTTACTTTTCTGCACTTGTTTTCTTCAGTGTCTCATACGTCGGATGGGGGGCCTATGGGTGAGCATGTTTTTGTGTACATTGCGTTTCTTAAAGGGGACTTGTCAGCGTTTAATTTCTTTACTTTATTATTCATATTACTGCTTATCTGTTATTATTGGTTATTTGCTGCTTCATGTTGCGTGGGATTAGTACTTTACACTTTTATTCGCTTAATTATCCTTTCACTTGAGGTTACCGATATACCGACCATGTTCTGCTCCTATCTTCCTTGATTCCCAATATTTATTGAGTTATAGTTTACATAAGTTGTTGCGAGGATACCGGGTACGTTCTCTTTCATTACAGGTGATCCTGTTATATGATTAGCTAGCACTACCGGTCTATGGGACACTTGCTTCGTGATTGAGTTGCTAGTTTTCCTGTATTGTTCTATTTGCTTCTGTGACCCTTTTTCTTGTATTATATTACTTACTGCATTTATTATTGTTATGCACTCGGTGGGCCCTCTAAGCCTACTGAGTACGGGTTGTTTCGGCGACTTGTACTCACACTACACTTGCACTTGTACAGATTCGAGTACAAGTTCCTGGTTAGTGATACACAGATCGTTGTTCATTCAGATTCTATTCACATTAGAGATTCAAGGTGAGCTTGGCGTTCAGCTTGATCCTGTTTCTCTACAGGCTTATGTTTTAGTGATCTCCATTGTATTTTGGAGACATATTGGTACTATATTTATTTCAGTTTTATCATTCTGTACTTAGTGGTTCATTTGACACTGATACCAGTTTTTGGGTTATTGTTTCATGTTTTTAATTTTGCAAAATTTTACTATTTTCATATTACTTTTGATATTCTTCCGCAATTAATATAGTTGTCCTCCGCTTCATCTATGGACTACGGAGTTTGGTTCTCCTGCTGGTGGTATAGTAGGTGTCATCATGATCTGCAAAATCTGGTCGTGACAGAAGGGATCTTCTGAATTTCCTTAACTGAGTGGTTCCTTCATGGGCATTTACCAGGGTATCCCATATCTCTTTTGCAGAAGATCACCCAAAAATACGGTTGTACTCATCAAGACCTAGTCCACACATCAGAATGCATTTTTCTTTAGCGTTCGTGCTTAGCATCTTGTAGTCATCATTAGTGTATTCATTGTTTTCTTTTGGAACAACAACATTTGCATCGTTCTTTTTGGTAGGAAATTTTGGGCCTTCAATAACTCTGTTCCAGAGTTCATATTCCCCGACTTACAGAAAGTCCTCCATCCTTTGTTTCCACCACTGATAATAGTGTCCATTGATAATAGTGTCCTATTGGTGTGTTGTCATTCGTTGTGACCTAGAGAAAGTGTAGAGTTTGTGATCTTTTTTCTTAAATAATTAACTTTTAACAAGATAACCTTGCTCTGATACTAATTGTTATAAATATCACCCCCCCTGAACCATGTATAGGGAATAGATCCTCAGGACTGTTTTGTAGACAGAGTACGTTAAGATAAAACAGTAAAATAAGAACACAATATTTTAGCATGGAAAAACACTGGCTCACAAAGGAAAACAACCACGACCTGCACCTCTGCAAGATTTAACTCAAACTTCACTAACATTGTGAGCCTCAACCAAAATTCAGGTTAGAACTCTTGCAACCTAAGAGGCTACCTCTAGTCCCTTTCCCCTATATGCACTCGACTATAAGCTATATTCAAATTACAAGACTCTTGCAATCCTATAAACTAACTCTAATTCCTAAAAGTTCAACAATCACTCTTGACTATTGAATCAAACTTCAAGTTTCCCCCAACCTGAAGTTTACTCAACTCAATCTAGGAAAGCAATAAATTATAATTCAATTAAACTTCCTGATACATAGTATCTAGACAATGACCTGTAGCATAATCTATTAAAGAACTGGTTCTTTCATCTTGTACTTCTGTATCAGTTGCACTTCAAGCTCGCCAAGAATGCACTCAGAATTGAACATGATTTAGAATGCCTTCCTGCTTTTATCTCCTTGCAATACAAAGTATCTAGACCAAGAACAGTAAAGTAATCTGATAAAGGTTCAGGTTCTTTAATCCAGTACTTTTTCTATTTGCTGCACCTCGATAGCTGGACATAACTCTCTTAAATTATATTATTTCTTTATTTTCTCAGGTTCTATCCTTTTCTCTCAATATAAGTGCATGAGAACTCATTATAGAGATCCATATGTATTTATAGCTCTACTAGATACTCTCATGCTAGTAGAGTTCTAAACACACAAGAATTCCTTAACTGTATGGACTTCTCACTCCATTGGGCTCTTCTTGGTTGCATGGACTCTTTTATTATATTTATATTGCCTTTTGATCTTTATCTCTTGTAGACTCTTCTAGCTTCTTGTATTATGTAGACTTCTCTCTCTACAAAGACTCCCATCTTTCTTGGACGTTCTTGATCTATCCAGTTATATTCTTTATCACATACAAACTCCCATCAGCTTCATGTTTTGTGCAAACTTTGAGATTTCATTCCATCATTTCAAGGAATCCTACTGCAGGTAGGACTTGTCCAACATGTAGTAAAAGAAAGACTTTTCAACACAACATGTAGTAAAAAAAAAAAGACTTGTCAACACAGTAAAAGAACTCAATGTGCTAAAATAGTTCCTTTACAAGGTTTTTTCATGTTGTCTATCTCAGTTTAAGTAAGCATGTACTGACCTTCAGGGTATACACAATATAAAAGGATCAAGAGTTTGTCATCATCAAAAAGAGGGGATTTTTTAGAACTAATAAGTTTTGATGATTTACCAGAACATAAGAACCAAGTGCATTAATGTGGTCTGCTTAGCTAAAGACCAACACACAGTGAAAGTACGTTTTGTCAACACAGTAAAAGAAGGTTCCTTAAGGAGATAAGTGGTGAAGTAGAGATAAAGAGAAGATAAAGACCAACACATAAGATAATCACAAGGAAGAATACAAACTTTATGGGAGTCCTTGTCAAGCAAGAATTCTGATGGACTTTGACAAAGCATATCCAAGAAGATATTCCACAACTACACAGAATCAAACATCCAAGCAAAAGAGGAATCCTAGTCAAGCAAGAATTCTTAGTAGACTGAAAAGTTAAGAACGAAGATCCTTGTTCAAGTAAGATAGATGTTTGACTTAAGAACAATGTGCAAGAAACAGGTTCTTACTACTTTTTCCTTTTGATAGAGTCCTACCTGCGTAGGCTTGAAATGATGGAATGAAATCTCAAAGTCTGCAAAAAGCATAAAGTTGTTAGGAGTTTGTATGTGATAAAGAGTATAACTAGATAGATCAAGGGATTCCAAGAATGAAGGGAGTCTTTATAGAGATAGAAGACTACATAATATAAAAATCTTGAATACTGTGTAGTGCTTATAACCCATTGTTCCAACTTGATTCTTTAATATGGTTCTTCTGGTCCCTGTTTGACTAATGTGGTCTTTCTGAAAAGTTGGTGGCTAGTTGTTTTATTCAGGTTGAACACAGCTGAAAGGATCAGATTAAAGTAACTCGTTCCTTTTCTTTGTTAAATCATAAAAAACATCATTAAGTCTAACAAATTCCCCTTTTTTTATGATGAAAAACTCTTGATCCTTGTATGTTTTTTTCAACTTGAATAAAACAACTAACCACCAACTTTCAAAAGGACCACAATAGTCATAAGGGAACCAGAAAACCCATATTAAAGAATCAGGTTGGAACAATTGGTTATAACCATTACAAAGTATTCACTTCTGCCTAAGAGTCAGGTAGAGATGCTATTTCTGGAAGACCCTCGGCTCAAGACAGTACAATATAAAAAATGCCTAATATATTGACAAGGTATAATGGAAAGAAAAAAAACAATAAGATAACAGCAAATGCAAGACGATCAACAAAGAGCAGTACACCACACTAAATGAAGCAACAAACTTATCCAAAACTATAGGATCCAGACTCTACACCTAAGGTACTATGACTCCTAAGCCCTTACGACAGACAAAAGAAAACCTACCAACCAACAAAAACTAATCCAAAGCTATTAATCTTCTACCCTAATACTCGTCCTCCACATATTTCTACCTACGATCGTGCCCTCGGTTGGAGGATGAGTATTAGGATAGAAGGTTAGTAGGTTTCGGGTTTGTTTTTGTTGGTTGGTAGGTTTGCTTTGTCTGACATAGGGGCTTAAGAGTCATAGTACTAGAATCTAGGTTCTAGAATTTTGGGTAGGTTCGTTGATTAACGTAGTGTTTGATTTTTAGTGTTTTAAATAGATTATAATTCTTTGGTTGCACTTGCATTGAATCTTTGTTGTTGGGTTTTAAACGGAGGTAAGGGTGTTGCGGAGGTGCTCAGGTGGGTCTGTGGTGGTGGGTCGTTCTGTTATGGGTCTTGTTCGGGTTTTAAAGGTTTGGACGGAGCTTGGAGCTCAGACATGGGATTTTTGTTGAGGTCGTTGATCAAAAAAATGGTGGAATTCCACCGGAGAGTGGTGCAACGGGTGGTGGTGACATGGGTTCTGTTTGATATTTGATTTTATGGGTCTTTGAGGTAGCTATTTGGATGTGGCTGTTTAACGAGGTGGCAGGCGGGTTGGGATGCTTTGGGTAGTTGGTTGTTCCATTGATGATGGAGAAATTGTGAGAAATAATGATTTAATAGTCATATAACAACATTCTATATGTTATTAATTTAAACTTGATTAAAATATATTCCTACTTCTGTAATGCAATTTGGCTGTACCCTTAGGATAAATTATGAACTAGAAGCTTGGAATGACTTTGTCAAACCCATTGTGGCGTATTTTTGTTGAATTATGTTAATTATGTGGTGTGGGAGGGACATGCAATGCCTTCATTAGGTTTAGTCTATAGATTATATGGTGGTAAGGACATGCGACGCTTCCAATAGATTTAGTTTAATGTTCATATTTTAAATTTTGATATATGGTTGTTTAAGACTTGATATAGTTCATATAGTTATTGATTATGTGGTGTTAGAGGGACATGCGATGCCTCCACTAAATTTAGTCTGTTGATTATGTGGTGTGGGAGGGACATGCAACCCTTCCATTAAGTTAAGTTTTAAGTTTGGTATTTTTCCTTGATTAATGATGATTATTCAACATGCTTGTTGTGTGTTTAATGAATTGTGACTTGTAATTGTTAACTAGTAACTTGAAATTGTGAGTTGGAGTGGTTAAGTAGTAACTTGAACTAACAAACCAGTAACTTGAACTTGTTAAGTAGTAACTTGAACTTGTTAAGTAGTTACTGAAACTGTGAGTTAGAGTGGCTAAGTAGTAACTTGAACTAATGAATTAGTAACTTGGAATTGTTAAGTAGTAACTTGAACAAGTGAAATGGTAACTTGAAATTATTACTGAAAAATGTTAAGTAGTAACTTATACTAGTGAACTAGTGAGTTGAAATTGTTAAGTAGCAACTTGAAATTATGAGTTGGAGTGGTTAAATAGTAACTTGAACTAACAAACAAGTAACTTGAAATTCTTAAGTAGTAAATTGAATAAGTGAAATAGTAACTTGAAGTTATGACTTGAAAATGTTAAATAGTAACTTAAACTAGTGAAATTGTTAAGTTGCAACTTAAACTAGTAACTTGAAATTGTTAAGTAGCAACTTGAAATTATGAATTGTTAATAATATAGTTGCTTGTGTAGATGGAACCTGATCGTTATTGGATGTTTGAACGAACTAATCCTGGTAGGATGGGTATAAGGGAGGAATTTGTCGACGGTGTCACTCAATTTATCAACCGTGCCAAGACACTTGATGATTATTTGGAATTCAAAGTGATTCTGTGTCCTTGTGAAAGATGTGAGTGTAAGACCTATGAAACAATAAAGGATGTCAGAGTTCATCTTTATAGAAAAGGTTTTTGGGCAGAATATAGAGTTTGGACAAGTCATGGTGAAGTTGAGAGGAACGATAGGTCTATAACTTCGTTGTTGATGTGATGGAATTTTAAGTCACATATTGCACTTAAAACCATGAAAATATGCATGTTCTTGAGTTATCTTTATATGATTTAATGTGTTTTTTGTGTATTTGTAGGGTAAAGCTGATGTCCGAAACTCTAGAGCAATTACAGAAAAAATAAAGTTTTGAAGACTATTTGAATGTTTCGCCTTAGATGTACCGTTTTAGGAGAGATTCAACTATTTAAGAGATCATCCATCATCTAGAAATGGACAGTTCGTCTGGTCTTGGAAGAACCGTCCAAAAGTGCAGCCTAAATTGAAGACTAGAAATAGACGAAGGATTGGACGGACCATCCAATCTTGGACGACTCGTCCAATTGGGCTCCATCCAAACTAAAACACACTAGATAAGAGAAGACACAGACGGAAGATCAGGTGATTTGTCTGGTAACAAAAGGTTCGCCCAAGGTTTCGCCCAAAGATGAGGGGCAATTTATTAAAAGTTTTAGATTTTACACTTGTACCCATGCACTATAAACAATTGTATTAGGTTATTATAAAAACATTCTGAATTATTGTTATCTTTACCTAATTTGTTTGACCTAATCTATGGGGACTACCGTTGTTTTACTATTCTCTTCCATAAGAACACAAGTATGGGAATTTGTGATCTTGAATTATTAATTGCAATTAATTTAAAGATTATTTTCTTGTTACTAAGCCTGTCATGTTTTCTTCTTATTGTTGTGTTTTAACAATCATGATGAGTATCTAAACCGCAACTCTAGGATTGTGAGATCCATGGGTCAAACAAAACTAGGGTTGTAATTCTATTATGGTTCTTGCATTTAACTAAGTGTATAAACACATAGTCTCTACAATTTAACAGTTTTTTAGTGGTTGCAAATACTAGAACATGCCTAGGTTTATCTAGTATTAACCCTGTGGTTAAAACTAGGAGATAAGATTATGCTAAGAAATTTGAGGCGTTAACCCTCATCTAATGATTATTGCGGTAATAAGGACAATCATTTTGAGTTATTATGATGGAGACAATGCACTCTTTTACAGTCCGACCACAGTGTAAAAAAGATTTATCTAGGATTATAGGTTGAACAAAAGTAGAAAATAGCACTGTCAGTGTAAGTAACTCTGTGCTTAGGAAAGATCGCAAGACCATTAATGTTCATAATCTGAAGATTTTCTGAAACCCCGGTGAACATAATCCTAGGTTTTCTCATCACTTGAATTTCTTTTATAACTTACATCTATTGATATTTACATTCAATTACGAAGAACACTTATTTACCAACTAATCCCCCTATTTACTTTTTATGTCTTACAGAAATAACAACTAAGTGACTAAATATTGGTACTAGGCCTAAACACGATACCATATTACCTGTGGGATTGACCCCAACCTAATTGAGTTCTATATTTGACCAATGACCGTTTATACCTTTTTATGAGGTGTAATTTGAGCATTATCAGTTGTTGGCAAAAATAGTCGGTGTAATATCCAAGATTATAGGATGACAGAAATGGTGCATGATGCTTTTGGGTTGCATTCCAATTTTGAATTGGGTGTAAATGTAGATAAATCCCCAAAAAAAGAAACACGTCGTTTCTTTGAAGAATTGCATGATGCTAGTCTTTCTTTATTTGAAGGGAGTCTGCACTCTAAATTGTCTATTTGCAGTTAATTTATTAACTATAAAATTTGATTGAAATGTTACTCAAGAAGTGATGAACTGTATGATAGACCTTTATAATGGATTACTTTACCCCACCTTTGAGCTTCCTGATTTTTATTATAAGGAAAAAATATTTGCGTCTATGTTAAGACTCTCCTTGATGGGAATTGATTGTTGTGGAAATGGATGCATGTTATACTTTAAGGAGGATGCCCATCTCGAGCTTTGTAAAACTCTGTACTCACCCTCTCTATAAACGTGGTTGTAGAAGACAGAAATTTGCTATTAAGATGATGCATTATTTACCTCTTATACCAAGGTTGAAGAGGTTGTATGCATCAAATTGCATCACTCCCCATATAAGATGGTACCATAAAAATCGAAGACCACCTGGTGTCATGTGTCATCCATCCGATGGCGTAGCTTGTAAGCATTTTGATAGAACTTATCCAGATTTTGCAGCTGAACCATGAAACGTTAGGTTTGGTTTGTGGGCGGATGGTTTCACACTTTTTTTCTTTGGATCTGCACCATATTCATATTGTCCGGTGTTTATTACATCATACAATCTTCCACCTGAAATGTTGATGACTAGTCCATATATATTTTTTAGTTGTGTTGTACCTGGCTCCCATAATCCAATATGGTAAAATTGACCTGTACTTGCAACCCTTTATTGATGAGTTAAAATTGTTATGGTCTGAGGGGATTCAAACTTGGGACATTTAATTATAACAAAATTTTAATCTGTGTGTTGTCTTAATGTGGATTGTTAACCATTTTCCTGCTTATAGGATGTTTTCTGGGTGGATGATTGCTAGAAAATTTGTTTTTCCCTATGGCATGGAAAACAGTAACTCCTTCACATTAAAACATGAATAAAAAAATTTCATAGTTTGATTGTAACCATAGGTTCTTCCCACCCAATCATGAGTTTAGGAGAATGAAGCATGCATTTAGAAAAAATAAAACTTAACGGAAGGACGGCCCACCTCCAATATTAACTGGCCATGATATTTAGGAGAGGGTTCAGAATTTTCTAAAGGCTACTGAGGAACAACTATATAGGTTTGATGGGTATGGTACTTCACATAATTGGACTAAGCGGAGCATATTCTGGGAGTTATCTTATTGGAAATATAATCTATTGAAGCATAATCTTGACGTCATGCATATTGAAAAGAATTTTTTTTGATAACTTGTACAATACTGTGATGGATGTGATTGGCAAGACAAAGGATAATTTAGAGGCTAGACTTGACTTACAAGACTATTGTAGAAGAGCTGAATCACATTTGCAAGAGTCAACCAATAGCAAAATAATTGAGCTTAAGGGCAGTTATACTTTCACAATAAAAAAAAAAGGAAAATATGCGAGTAGCTTCAATCTCTGAAGATGACAGATGAATATTCTTCTAATTTTGAAAAGAAGGTTGACATGATGTAGGGAATCTTACCTGGGATAAAAAGTTATGACTCTCATTTTCTCATGGAGCAATTAATTACAGTTTCTTTTAGTTGGTTGCTTGAAAGAATATTGAAACCAATGCAACAAATCCGTTTATTCTTCAAAGAGTTGTGCTCCAACACGTCGACAGGAGAAAATTTGTTTAGATGGAAGCTACTATTGTTGTGATCACTAAATAAGTTGGAGAAGATTCTTGCACTCGGGTTCTTCGATGTGATGGAGCATTATCTCATTCACCTTGTCCTCGAGGCTCGATTGGGAGGTCCAGTGCAAACTAGATGGATGTATCTTTTCGAGCGGTAAGTAACAACATGATAGTTAATTTGTTACTTAAATCTATAATGTATTCTTTATTTCTATAAAGTATAAAACTAATTTTAATTTCGGCAGGACAATTGGCAAATGTAAACGGGGTGTTAAAAGCAGTGTGGAAGGTTCTATAGTTGAAGTATACCTTGTTAGAGAAACATCCAAGTTTTGTTCTTACTATTTTGATGAACAAGTCTCGTGTCTGAGAAATTGACTAAATGGATACCAGGACGATGGTGATGAGCCTCTCTAGAACCATTATTAATTTTTAATCATCCAGGCATTTGTGCCAAAAAGTCTGAGATGGAGTAAAAAGCTGCAACTATACCTGTCTTGTTAAATTGCTCGGAAGTTCTCCCCTTTGTTAGAGTATGGCTTTTGAATATTTACAAATTGTATTGAATTACAAACACATTAAGAAAACTAATTGTATTTTCAATGTGAAATTTCAACATATTTGTGAGTGAGTTTGGCCAAAGTTAAGTGTATGAATTTTTTGCGACATGGTATTTTAATTGGGTAAGTATTATAATAAAAACACATAATAAAGCTAAAAATTTTAACATTCCTTTTAATAATATTGTGTTTAATTTACTAATTATATATATAGGTGTTCAATTCAGCAAATTTGACCACATGCAATCAGTTCTTGAAGGACAATTTCTTATGGTCTTCTACTCCTAATGCATTAAAAAAAAAAAAAGGATGATCCCTTGTTTCCATCTTTCATTGACAGAAGCTGCAAATAGAATTCACTGTGATAAAACACATCTTTAGTATGGAGTTTCCCATGCATACACATCCATAAAATCAAGACATGATTAGGTTCATCAATGTTCTAACAGATTACCCTACTCCAGAAATATTAATCATCTCATTCCTCAACTTTTTATATGCTTTAGTAATCTGAAACTTCTCATTTTCACTAGATTATTCACATTATTTAGCTCCTTCCAATACTTTTTCACTGCAAAAATTTTCCCAACATCCAAGATTCTCGTCTTGGAACAACCAACTAAAAACATTTTGCTTCTTGATATAATAAATATGAGATTAAGTTAGCCATAACTTATTTTTATTCTGATTCAAAGCCCACATAAGCTTATATATAGTAGCTTGATTCCACACTCTCAAGTTAAGTAAGTATCAATCCCCTTGCTCCTTTAGAGCTACAAATCTTCTCCCATGCTACTAGACTTTTCTTTGTAATTACAGCCTGCCCAGATCATAAATAACTTCTACGTGTATCCTTAATCAACTTTACCACCTTCTTTGGCATAAGAAACTGTTGAGTCCAGTAAGTATACACACCAAATAGAACACATATATGAACATATGTCTTTAGCCTAGCTACTGCTGCTGTTTACAGCTTCCTCCTAGTTGCTGAAGCAGATTCTTGCTTTAACTGGTTGTCCTCTGCCTTGTTTTCATGGATGGTGTTTATAGTTAGAGCTAGTTAAATGAGATGGTCATATAATTCAGCAATATCATTTGATTCAACCAAATAGAAAACCTGTATGAATAAAACTAGCAAGCATTCACGTCCAAATGACCGATATAAGCTAATAAGGGAGAAATATCTTCTTTACTTTCCCACCCCTTAAATTGAAAGGGTTTATTCGTGTAAAAAGAACTTATTGAAGGTACAAGCTTTTATGAACTAGCAGGTTAAATCTCTATTTACTTTTTAAAGACTAAGGCTGAAGAAGCTTGGTAGAATTTAGTCCAAATTTAGTTATATGCACATCTATAAATTGTTTATATAATTGTGGTCTTAGAGGAGATGTCTTGGAAACCTTTGCCATGATTATCTTCACCTAAGAAAAGAAAATCAAAAGTAGCTAGGTTGCACCTTTAAGCAAAAAAATCTAAGACACTTCCAAGTAAATACATCGATATGAAAATAAACAACCAAGTTATACGTATCACAAAGAATCAGGATTGTCATGTTGAAAAAGAAAGCATTCAGCCCATCAAAAGAGAAAATATAACCTAGAGAAAACCAACTAAACCATATTCAGAAGTTGATGATAAGAAAGTTGAGGTGAACTTCACTGAAATAAAAGATGGCATTCACACTTACTCCAAAAAAGGGAATTTATATGGATCACATTTTGATAAGCACCAGAGAATCTACATGCTGAGACTGATAAATTGACATATATACATTTTGTAATGAAGTATTATTACTAAAAATCAGCAGAAAAGGGGGAGAACCTAAAAGAGATGATAAACTATATAAAGAACCAGATTCTCACTCTAGAACATTAAACCTGAGTTCTACAAATTAAGAAAACAAAGGAATACCAGCATATGATGAAAGTTAAAATCACTTCTATAGGTACACTATATTAATTTATCATTCCTTACAATATATTAATTTGTAGCATATTCTGTTGTTTTCACAAATTATATTGTCTTAAATTATAATGTAGATGGATCGTGAGAACAAAAGTAAGGAAAAAATAGTCACCACCAAAAAAAAAGAAAAAAAATTCCCTCCACCTTATAGACGGCCGACGGGAATACGTATATGTGAGCTCCGACCTGATTCAGTACCATCTAGACCTCAGTTTCACATAGTAGGTCAGCACAGGAGTCACATCTGCTCCTACACATGTGGGTCCACTAAATGATTGTACCCGGATTCGCTCTGTACCCTTCATGTTCTTTACTCCGTGATACCGCTCACTTGAGGTGATTATTTTGTTGTACCATTCACTAGTGCCACTAGGTCATCTTCTCATAGTACATCTTCTCATAGTAGATCAGTTGGTCTTTCTGGTCTCCTCCTTCAAGACATTCCCGAGACACCTACTATAAGATAGTCAGGTGCACTTGCTATATAGCCGAGGACGTCGAATAATAAATAGAGGACCTATATTGTGCCTGAGGGATATGGGTATGATTTTATTTTATATAATAATTTTATCTATTTTTATTTTTAATTTTATTCTAAGATGTCAAATCTTGTATTGCATACAAGTTTAGGCCCGACAATAAAAGTTCAAAGATTATTGTAAATGCCTATCAGACATTTCAAAGGTTTCTGATCTTATTGGAGCAAGATATCTGACAATGTTAAAAGCTTCATGTTCTCTAAATTTGAGGTAAAAATAAATCTTAATAATAACACGCTTTACTAGTGATCAATCATAATAATCTTCAATTATTTTTTGTTGCAGAAATATTTCTAGTGGAAGGCTAAGGATGCAAGTAAATTATCTTACTAAAAAAAAAAGTTTGTTCCCCCTGAAATTTGGAAAAAATATTGCATTATTGAGACACTAATGAAGACTTTAAGAAGAGGAGCGAGCAAAGAAATAAGGCCAGAGCATCTCTCAAGGGTGACTCACTACACACTGCTGGAGCTATTAGCCAGATTACTGTGTTAGATAGAACGGTACGTAATTTATATATTCAAACATTCCCATTGTGTAGTGAAACTTCTGGACATTAATGATTATATAATATGCTGGAAAAAGAATTGGGTAGGTGTAATGACCCTTAAGGTCATTTATGATAAATACGCGAAATCTTGTACTTTAGAGCATTTCAGTAGTTGCCCCAAGTCATTTATGACTTGCTGGGACCGACAGTTCGGATCCCCGGCGACTCGGTCGAGAATTATCTCAAATTCCC
>JBDJHY010000006.1:8184-23882 GCA_039654485.1 Withania somnifera
TTCACCATTATTACTTACATCATTCTCTAGCCTCTGCGGCTCAATAATCAAGTGGTGATACTGACCCAACCCCAATGCACTCTTATCGGAGCCATAGGCACAACATCTCGTGTCATGAATGCACAACATATCAAAAGGTATATATGAATATATAATCATGTAATATCAATTTCCGATGCCCTTCATAGGTACCTAGCCAACTTCTAAGTCACAGGCATCGTATCATTCAAATGCCAAAATATAAATATCAACATGGAACTGACAAAATAACTACATAGGATCAGTATATCCACCTACATAGCCAACCCACCGATGCTATTTAGTACAATTATTAAAGCAATAAGCCCATAGATATCCCCACAAAGCCTACTTATCGTCCGACGATATAGCGCTGTAAATTCACAAATCTTACTCCGACTAATGTCAAACGATATCCAAGCACCCTAAAACTTGAATTAATGTATTCTATATGTTAATACAAGTCTAACAGTATATTTTATGCTAAGTTCTGGACTGGGCCTAAAATGGGCTTATTGGGCCCGCTTACCAAAATAAAAAATAAACATCTCCATGGGGTTTACAATGATACCAGGAACCCGTGCTCCAAAATCAAGCATAATTTGAGTGAGGAAAGGGCTTCAAAATAGCCTTGACAGATTTGTCTATTATGAGGCCAAAGATGCGATGTTTATGGGTTAAACATTGAAATTTTGATATATAATTGACAATAGAAGCAATGTATACTCAAATAACGAAGAATTACTTGATAATATACAGATTACGGCATGATATTATGTTCATCAATGGGGGAACCTAAGAATTTATGAATTTTAACAAAGAAGATGAACTTACCGGAAGTAGGGACGATGCAAGGAACGTTTTGGGAATTTTATCTTTAATATTGGAATGGGTTTTCTCAAGTTTCTGCCTTGGAAGATGAGAGAAAATTTGTGTTTTTTGATTTTCTAAGCGGAAGGGCTAAAGGGGTTCCAGTTAAATAAAAACACTGCTAATCTCGCAGGGGCTCCCTAAAGGGCCGTTGGGGCGACTCTTTGTTGCTGAGGCGAGTGCCGCTAGGGTGACTCTTGGTCACTGGGGTGTGGTTTACAGGTGTGATCCTATGTTCATAGGAGAGACCTCCATAGGTGCGATCCCCCTTCACAGGGGCGGTCTGTTCCTGCAGTTGCACACCATCTCAAATTAAGAACTCTGATGGGTCTAAAATGAGTTTCTCGAGTCCAATATCGATAAACCAAATATATAAACATCATGGAAACGACATTCCTACTATAATGGAATCGTCAAAATGGACATCTGAGGTCATTTAAGAAAAGTTACCCCTCACACCAAAAACAACAAAAAAGCATACTCCTCCAAGGTACTAAAAACACACTGAGCACGCCAACAGAAACACCAACACTCTTACTAGCCTAAATTCACCATTTTGGAGCTGACAAAAGCATCAGAATCTCAGTCCGACACTCTAAACACCAAAATACCACCCATGTTCTACTTTAGGACTTAAACTTGACAAAAATCTACAAATTGTCATAAATTGCAAACGAAAACTCTGAAACACAAACTTAAGGTCAATCTTGACTTTGTTTTGAATTCTGGAGCTAACAGAACTATCAAAATTTAATTTCGAGATCATCTTGAAGGAAAGTTGACTTTGGTCAATGGGTACTTAATTTTAAGCTCTAAAATAGGCAATTTGAGATATTTCTTAATCGGGTCGCCAGGGATCCGAACTACCGGTCCCAGTAAGTCATAAATGATCTATATTCAAAATATTGCATATTTATCATAAATAACCATGAGGGTCATTACACTCTATAAATACAAACTAGCTCATAGCCTCCTAGGGACAAAATAGAGCAAAACCAAACTAGATAAAGACATGATAGACCTGTATGCTGGAAGCTCACTATAGTCTTCGAGTAATAGCAACCTAGTACGTATGATCACGCCTCCTGCGATGACCCACACCGGTATCTGCACCACAAAAATAGTGCAAAATTTTAGTATGAGTACCACAAACATAGGTACCCAGTAGAC
Organism: Withania somnifera; assembly: GCA_039654485.1. Taxonomy (NCBI): domain Eukaryota; kingdom Viridiplantae; phylum Streptophyta; class Magnoliopsida; order Solanales; family Solanaceae; genus Withania; species Withania somnifera. Next base: position 10,243 of record JBDJHY010000006.1, read on the forward strand.
ATCATAGGTTGTCCGGGCACAAATAAAGCATAAATAAGGTAAAAGGCGAGGAAAGTGAAATAGGTCATAAGAGTAAGTAAACTGGAATATAAGCTAACTATACATCTAAAGTCAATAACAGGTACAAAATACAGCTAATCAAAATGGAGGCAAGAAACATAATCTAATAAAGAAGGTCTATGTTCTTTGATCCCACAGAATAATCAACTACCACACAGCTTCGATAAAGCAAATTTTGAAAGGGTACCTGGACAACTGAGTATAAGTATTAAAGTGCAAGAAATAATAATTAATGGTAACTAAGGTAACATAAAAGTAAGTAAACAGAAGATATAAACCCAAAATCCTCCCATAAGACCCCTGGGTACAAACAAAAAGTAAAATATACAAAACCTACCAAATGCCCCACCCCATCGGAATGCGTAAACAGACAAATAAAAAACTCACTGTGACTTCCCCCATAATCCTGGAGAGTACAAATAGAGAGATAGGGTGATTATAAAGGGATGAGAAAAGTATATCATAGGGCATGAACATCTGATACAAGAGATGTTCAGATTGGGACCCATGCATGCACGAGACCACATATTAATTGCTAAGAGTCGGCTCACATTAGAGACTCGCGCCTCACAATAAGTACTAGGAATAAGCCATTTAGCTCATCCAATATTGGGAGGGCGCCCCTTAGATAGCCAGGACAGTATCCATGACAGTCAAAACCTAGCCATTTTATGCTTGAAATAGCTTCGTACTACAGATGGTCCCGAAATAAGTATACATGTAGATATAGGGAACTCTTTCTAGTTTAAGACAATAAATACTCCATTTTTAGTTAATTAAGTAACTATTAGGAAACCATGGTATCGGGATCACACCCATACCCACAAATCATAACTCAAGCTGGATGCATGAACGCAACATAGAAACAAAAGAAGTAAGTCTATAATACAACTAGGATCGGCCAAAAGCCACAAGATAAGAGCACATGGGTCCTCACAATACCCCAACTCTAAAGGTCTAGAGTCTATCTGTAGCAGGTGAAATGGATCTACGCTAGCCCAAGAACTCCTATGTCCCCACGTAGGGTCGTAACAAAGTATAGAACATAATAAAAATAGAGAAAATAATGGGAAGAAAACCAACCTAATAATCCAACCTAACATTTGGGCTATCACAATAAGTACACAATATGAGCCCCAGTTAGAAATCAAAGTAAGACTAGCCTTCCTAGGCATCAGCGAAAGTCCTCAAAATAATCGTAGAAGTACCCCGAAGCTCTAAAAAGGCCCTAAAATAGCTCAAAACTATCAAAATTGTGATCTAGTGATCAAAAGGTGAAGAAAGATACCCATATTGCCAAGTACGGGTCGAAAATTGGGCCAAAAAATAATCCTGTAGGCCTCACGATCCAAAAAATAAGACTTAAAATACCGGGAGGTAGGCCTCTCCTCAAGGAAATCCTAGTTAAAATTTAAGCTAAAATGGATCCCAAATGGGTCTCTAAACGGCCAAGAAACGTTTGTGTCCCATGAACAAACTTCAAGAAATTAATTTGTGGAATTAAAGTTGCAAAACTAATCCAAAACTAGGAAGAATGTGAAGATAGTATTCTCACAGCTCTATGCCAACTAACGCCCAGCTACCATCACAAATTATACCTCAATTAAGCAAGAAAATCTAAACCACCATAGAAGCTCCATGCACCAAGAATTTAAGAGAGAAGGAGAGGAGAAGACTCACCTAAGACAAGGATGAGGTCCCACGAATCACTTTCTGACACCTTACTATTAATTATCAAGGCTACTGGTGCAAGAATTGAGGCTATGGAGTTAGGAATTAGAAGTGGAAGTATTTATACTGATTGAAATTTTGAGGAGAAGGCAGTTTATACATCTGGTTGTAACTCACATTACTCCCAGTGTGATCCTGCAAAATACATGAATCCTAACCCAACATGATTGCATAACTCCATCAATGGAGTGATAAAAGAGAGGAATAACAACTTCCTACGATCACGTCCCAAGTGCACATGCAAGTCTATAGATGTTTTGTAGAAAACAGCAGCAACTAAAATTGCAAATGAGGGCTTAGAATTGAAATAGAGTCCAACAACAACAAGAAAAATGTGGAACTTGAATGAGAAACATATTCTAGACTTAAAGGAATTGATAAAATGACTAACAAAAGTTTTTGATCGAATTAGGACCCCTATCCTAAGCCTAACCAAAAGAGGCCAAACCTCATCTCACATGGACCACCAAATGAGTTCGGAGAACTAAAAAAGCATACCAAAAACTCTAATAGCCGAAATTTGACATTCTGGAGCAAAAGGAGCAAAAGGAAGCACTGCAAAAATGTAATTACACCCATGAAGTAACCAGTCCTGCGTACGCATATCCTCCGGTACCCGTAGGTCAAGCAGGCAGAACCCATTAAAGGCTAACCTAGATATTCCTGATATAAAACTCTCATGTCTTCTATAACCACCGCTCTCCCACCCTTCGGTTAGCCACATCTCAGAAGCACGGTCTATGGAGGTGTGTCACCACGTACAATTTCTAACATCATCAAATCCTCACATCCCAAATCACAGAGCCTCAAAGGTCTAAAGTCTGGCATATCGTGCATCATATCAATAGTATCATCAAGCCGTTCTCGGCAACTCAAGGCATACAATGGTTGTATATATATACTGTGTCACCAATCTCCGCAAAAGATCGGGTATCCTCAATTGTCCATAACTAGTAGTACCACGTGTGTCAAAAAGCTGTACTTACTATCGTACGATGACGGACTCAAGTCCTAGCAACTGTACTCACTACCGAATGGAGTCAGTCTCAAGTCCCAGCGTTTATTAGTAAAAATAATAATTCTTGGTGCCAGGAGGTGAAACCTGGACTAAAACAAGTGGAAATAGTATTATCAAGTGCTCGATACAATGCCGAGTCTAAAATAGTCAAAAAGCCATTATTTATATTATTATTAGAATATTTCAATTTATTATTTTATATCATTATCCATCTTTGTTATCAAAATCCTCCTCTAGCCATTGTGGCTCAATAATCAGGTGGTGATACTGACCTAGTCCCAATGCACTCTCATCGGAGGCATAGGACCAACCTCTCATGTTATGAATGCACAACAAATGAAAAAGTATTCATATCATCATATGATCATATAATCTCAACATCCTATGTTTTGCATAGGTATCTCTAATCAATTTCTACGTCACAGACCTCATATCACTCGGGTGCCAACATATAAGTAACAACATGGACCGAATGAAAAAATGGTATAAGGTTACTATAAAACCTATCTAACCACGCACGGATGCTATTTAGTACAATTATTAAAGCTATAAGCCAAGAGATAGCCCCACAGATCCTACGCGCTACAAGCTCACAGATCTTACTCCGACTGATATCAAATGATTTCCAAATGCTCTGAAACTTGTGTAAAAGTATTCCATATGTAAATATGAGTGTAATAAAATAATTTATGTTAAATTCCTATCTGGACCAAAAATTAGGCCTAAATTAGCCCAGCGGGGCCCATTCATCAGAATTAAAAATAAATATTTCCATGGGGTTTCCAATATTACTAGGAACTCATGCTCTAAAATTGAGCACAATTCGAGTAAGGGAAGACCCTTGAACAGCCCGATGAAAATTGAGTATAAAATGGGCTAAAAATTCCACCTTTATGATTTTGCACATAGAATTTGAAAAAAAAAACGTTACTACGATGAATAATAAACCCTAAGGATCATGGAATTACCATATAACTTCAGATATAATTTAAATAATCAAGAAATCATGAGTAGGGCATTATTGAAGGAAGAACTTTAATTTAATGAAATTTAACAGATGTAATCCACTTACCGAAGGTGGGGATGATGTACAAGATCTTCAAGGAACTTTTCTATGAATTTGAGGGAAGTATCCAAGACAATTCGCACAAACTTTAGAGAGAAACGAGGAATAAAATTGGAAAATAATACCCAAAAATGGGTTGAAAACTGAAGAATATACCATAAGGTACCAATTTATCGAACCAAAAGTGCAGATAAATCGGCACCCCTGACACTAGCAGACGCTAATTTATCAGAAAATTGACCATATTTATCGACACCTTCTAATTTTTTAGTTAAATTTATTGATATATCGGTCCAGCTGATTTTTTGGCAGAGTGTCTAAATTATCAGTCCTGGCTGATAAATCTGTCAAAGTTGCACCAACAAAACAAATACTTTTCTGAATTTCAATCGGGATTTTGGAAATGAAATAGAGTCCAATTTTGACATACCAAATATATATTGTATGTTAAAAACACATTTTGGACTTAACAAAATTGGTGAAATTGACATCAGAGGTCGGTTGATTAAAAATGACTCTCAATCAAGACTTGTACAAAAGTAAAAAATTTCTAACTTTCCACATAACAACTCAAATCGAGCATGAATACCTTGGAAAGCGTACTAAAGGTAAAACTAGCCTAAAATTACCATATGAAGTTCCAACTTAGGAACTTAACTAAAATCCAAAAATTGGCACAAATTGCAAACGAAAGCTCCAAAACAGAAAACTTAAGGTGAATCTTGACTTTGTTTGGCATTTCAGAGCTAACAGAACTGTTAGAATTTTATTCCGAGCTTGTCTTGAAGGAAAGTTGATTTTGGTCAATGAGTATTTATTTTTAGGCTCTAAAGCAGACAGTTTGAGATATTTCTCAACCGACCCGCCAGGGATCTGAACTACTAGTCCCATCATGTCATAAATGACTTAGGGAAACTACTGAAATGCCATAGGATGCAAAACATTGCGTATTTCTCATAAATAACCATGGGGATTATTACAACCACCTGACAAGTAAACTATCCCATAACTAAACAATATTTCCACAATTCAAAATCATGCATACAATGTCCAAACTAGGCATAGACACCACTATCTCAGTCACATAGTATGAAGGTAGTTAATAGATGGCCTAGTTTCCCTCATATAAGCAATACTGATGAATCAAAAACCGCAGGGATGAACTCAACTAACAAAGAGAACCTTATATCATAAGCGATCCGAAAGATAAGAAGGTGGTGAACCCTACCATATAAAGCCTATCAATCTCATGCGCAAACTCTCTGGGCAATCATCCAAGGGCTTATAATTGTCATCTCTAGGATTCCTAAATAGAGACACATATGTACTTCTAAGAAAATATTCCATTTGTAGTGTCGCTTAACCACTTTAACCTCTAAGGTCCTCTTCTGATTTACTTATAACACTATAGATATAACATCCAAAAACCAAATCCTTCTAATAACCTAATCCCCATAAGATAAAATAGAAATAGCCCATTGATATCTCAAAACCAATACAAACCTCAAGGCCCAATACGATATCAAATTTCACTGTATCCAGAAGGGAAAATCTACTCACACACTATGAATCAATAGAGCATCCACACAGGATGGTTGCATCTGATTAACCATTATAAAAATAACTCAATGGGTATACATGTAATGGTTACTATTAGATAATCACACGTCATAACAAGACTAGAGGTAAAATATGCAAATATACAGAAGATAGTAGGTCCTGAATATGTCACCCAAAATGAGTCAAGGGCAATTCTGAACCATACCTACAATAGCTGTGTTAAAAACCTATACCTCAGGACTAACCAGACGAACATCACAATATGCCCGATTATCTCTGGATGGATCTGTCTCTTGAACAATACCCCTATCTACTGATAGAGCATCTCTATCAGCCAGTGGTATACCTGGGGCTCGATAACTCTAGGAGGTCCGCTGAATCCTCTCTAGTATGCGATGGGGACACTATCTCATAATATGGCTAGGGGAACTATAGGCGAAGCATGATCTAGGTACTATGGATGGGGCGTGTCAATCCTAAGGATCCAGTGGTTACATCCTCATTACCCGAAGGAGATAAAACCTCATAAGATGTCCCAGATCACCATATTAGTAACACATCCTAATAATAAGAGACTACTATTGAGAATTTGAAATGTTTGAATGACCACCTCGGCCTGAGGGTACCTGGTAGGACCTAATAAAAATAATGTATTGGACCATTATCACTCCAATCCATCTAAATGATGTCAAAAGTCTCTAAGGATACCTGAGACGGTCTACGGTGGTTGAAGTGTCGACTATGCTAAATTGAACCTCCTCCAGCATGAACAACCCTGGGCACATACATAGAAGGATGAACTGACTAATGATGGTGAAACCGAATAACACCATCTAGAAGCCCACCTTCTCTAGAAAAGGCACCTAAAAGTAGTGCAGAAGTATGAGTCCTCTTTCCTCAAAGATCCATACTCAGCTGAATCCTCTCAAGGGCATCCAAAATCCTCAGTAAGGTACTCTATAGAGAAGGTATAGTGACCCTTTTTTATAGAGATGGATCATCTCTCCTCTCAAACTCAGTCTAGAGAAAGTCTACCCGAGCACTCCTTATAAGTAGTCTGACTCCTCGAACTCTACCCCCCGCCATGTCTTTATCCTTTAACCCTTCAACGTATAGAAAGTACTAAACTAGCCTGACACCTTTTGTCTGTAGAAGCCCTGAATCCAGTCACCATTTGAGATAACATGAAAGGCCTCAGCACTCAAAGAACCAACCACTCTAGAGTAGAATGAAAGAATGGATAGTATATTTTCCTAAAGTTTTATAGCTTCCCAAAGATAAGTAATGGATGTCTCCACACCAATCTATGAGAGTCTACTAAACTTGACTTGTATACAGTAGGACCGATGAACCTAAAGCTTGGATACAAACTTGTCACACCCCGACATTCAAGTGTGATAGAACCTACCTTCCCACATGGTAGGTCATCATAACTCACGATTAAACGAAATGGAAAACCAATCTAAATATGAAAAAATATACAAATATTTAATATGGAAGTCTTATCTATTAATCCAAAACCAGGTAGCCATTTTTTTTCCAGCCACTATATAAAGATTACAATACAAATCAAAGGTCTAAAATGGACTCTTTATAAAGTAAAGACACAAGAAAAAAAGAGAATGATAAGTCCTCGACAACTTATGGAAAGAAACCATCCAGATTATGAACACCCGATCGGATCTGTCAAGAACGAGCTGACAACTAAAAAGGGCCAAGGATCTTCCTCTCAATAGTGCTTTTCGAGGCTCCACTCTCCCCCTAAATAAGTAAGGCCCCATTAGGCTCTCCCTCCATCCATCAAGTCAAGTAATTCACTATCAGAAATTTCTCTGCTGTAACTCCAGAGATTGCTTCGAAATAAGATCCTTGCGTTGACCCTTTCCTGAACCAGAATCGAGGGGGTCAAAAACCTGTTTGATGTCAGAACCGATCTCAAAACCCTTTTCTCCTTGATTCATCGAGATTTAAAGTTGACATCTCAAACATAATTGACTTACGTATGTCTTGTTGACTAAACGATCAGGTATACCACGCCAACCCATTCCGAATGCTTCTACGATCCAGAAGTTATCGCAAAGAGAATAAGATGCTGCTCCCCTTCCCTCTTTCTTTTCTCGCTTTGATAATCTTTCGTTTGATCTGCTCCTGGACTGATAAAAGGAGGTAAATACTAAGTACGGGCTCAACACTTGAATAAAAGTACCAAAAAAGGAATGAGTATGAAACAACGGTAATCAGTAGCATCCTTGACAAGTCTAACTATAAAAAAAATAAGAGCTGCTAATTCGCAATTGATCCTCCAAATACTACAACCTGTATCAGATATATCCAACAACATAGAAACAATTTACATAATTATAAACAAGTACAAGAAGCTACACCAAATCCCAAAGTCATGTAGTAGAAATAAAGTTTCATGAACTTGAAGTTCAATAACAATGAAAATTATTCATAAAGGACTCAAGCCGGAATACAACTCAGAACAGATAATATTTCCCAAGTCATCAAAAGTTCCTACTTTTAAATCCTCAATTCAGGTACCTGGTCAGGGTATCGGCTATACCTTCCAACTATATAAATACCCAATCAGAGCCTCAGATGTATCTTTCCAATAATATAGGAACTCAATTAGGGTCTCGGTATGCCTTTCCAATAATATAGGTACCTAATCTCTCGTCTATGCCTTTCCAATAATTTAGGCATCCCGTGAGGGTGTCGACTAGGCCTTTTAAATAGTTTCAATTAAGAATGTAGCAAACCAATATTCAAAATAAACAAGGAGTAACATTTAAAGAACGTTAGTGCATAGGGTTTAATAGTTCATCAAGACATAATCCAAGTTTCACATTCATATATTTCAAAGTGAACAATTATCATACAAAAGTCATGAAAATATTACAAGTTGGAATCCAAAGAAATAATATTTGTCTGCCAAAGGTAAACACTATTATCTTTTCTGTCTCAAATTAGTGTCACAGGCATCACAATCTTTGATTATAAGATCATTAGTAATTTATAAAGGGAAATTTCATCAACAAGTATGTATTAGGCCCAATTTCTTCTTCAAGATATCATCTACAACTACAAGAGTAAAATTAAGTTATAATCGAAATCAAGAATACATGTTCAAAAATGTCATCAAGTATTCACATTATTCGAACTTATTCATTTTGGATCCATTATGATTGATAATATAAACCCCGAAGTACCAATTTCTCCTCTAAATCACAAACAATTAACAATCAATTGTTAACACCATAAAAATCATATAAACCTCAATTTACCTTAAGGTCGGGGATATCTATCAATAGTGAGCTTTGCCTTCTGTAAAGCTTCCACACAAACAAACTCTATTTGCAAATACATCACGCACAAGGACTAAAAAAACCAATACCTATATATTGGTATTCACAATACTTTAATAAAAATTCTACCTAGGGCATATAATACCGGAATCTAAATTTTTATTGTGAAAATATTTTACTTAGTACTTGGAGAATCTAATTATCAAGTTTTATATAAAGCACTCTATTACGTGGCTAAAATCAAGTTTTTATGAATTTTCGAGTTTATGTGCAAAACCACTATTCTTGGGTTCAAAATCGTGAAATTTCATGTAATAATCATGTTAAAGTAGTAAGAATTGATGTAAAAGTGATTAAAAAGTTTACCCAACTGATGTCTTCAAGTTCCCCAATTAAACTATCTCAAAATAAAGATTTAGAGTTGGAGTTTTTATGAGAAATGAGCAAACATTTTGTTAAGTTTATGTTTTAAAACTTCATAGTGAACCAGGCCCTCTACCTCTTTCGCGGTGCCCCTCTGTGACGAAGGTCAACAAAACTTAATTCATCCGATCACGGACCAAGTGTCGCGATCATGGAAAGTAGTTAGGTAATGTAGCCCCACCTTCGTGAAGTGATGCCCAAGTCTTCAAAACTTCCTCAAACGCATCCCAAACTCACGATCGTGGAGGTCACCTGGAGGGACAAACAACAACAACAACAACATCATTTTAACACAAAGGAACTTTGGGTTTGGATAGACCCTCAGGGTTCATTTGGAACCCTATTACAACAAACCATATATGCAATGTTACTAATTTTGACATTCCAGACTCAAAGAAACCATCAAATCATGCATATTAGGTCTCCATGACCTGATACTCATTAAGGTCATATTTTAAACTAAAATACCAATAGATCAAAGATACCTCTTGAGATTATGAAAAAATATAAAATACCTTATTATAGACCAAAATTTACCCTCCCAAATCCAAAGGAATTATTTGATTTCCAATCCGATCATTTTAAATCTAAATATTGACTAAAGTCAACCATTTTACTTAAACCTCAACGTTATCCCATAAAACCACCCAAAATCACCACAAATGAGATAAAAATAAAAACGAACGTGCTACTAAAAAAACTCAACATTCTGGAGATAATGGAACTAATGTATTTATGATACGATGTCCCAGACTCAAAAACACCCATACAGTTCCTTATTTCACCCTTCAAGCTTCCAAAACTCAAAATATCCATTTTCATATATCAAATGTCCTCCCATTCCCAATCCAACCATGAAATCACACTTTTCTTTAACCTAATAGAACTGTAGGAACAGTAGACCAGTAAAACATATTCTGAAAATGAAAAATGACCTTTAGTGTCATTACATTTTATTTCATCAATAATTTAATTTTGATTTATTTCTTTTTAATAATTTTTTATTTTATTTTATACTAAAATGATCTTTGTTTTTTTATTTCAATCATTATGTAAGCAACTAAGTTTTTGATCTTGAAAAACAATAATCTAGAAAAAAATAGTAACAAACGATATCTTTTTAGTTTTAATGATATGCGCGGGGTTAAAATTTTTATTAAATATTATAAGAAAACAAGTGATCTTCTAATTCTCCTCCTCACATTTTTTTATTCTTTATTGAGACAATACTTATCAAAATTTCATCATGACAGCGGAGCCAAGATTTAATCACAATTTGAGGAGGTGTGTGAGCTTGTGTCTTACCACTTGGAGATGAATACTTCTGAAATATGAAAGACTTGTGGAGCACCACTTGAGAAGAAAGTTTCTCTCCCTATATACATGTATTTTCTTTTTATTGTCTTTATTTCTTAAGTCAAGAGCCCTTTATATAGGTGTGAACTAGGGTTTAGAGATATTTTGGTCTGTAATGGATCTTAGGCTTGAAGAACAAGGATTATGCATGTCTTATCAATTTAATTGATTGGACCAAATATAATTTAGACTTTATTTAAATTTTTTAATTTTAACTTAAATGTTAATCCAGATTTCTTAGCCCAAATTTGGTTGGACAACATATCACTAATTTGAAATTTAATCAAAAACTTAATACGGATTATTCAGTAAAGTTTCACTTTTTACAAGTGCCCTCTTCTTTAGAGCTTGTAAACTTCCAAAACTTGTCAGGTATTCAGAGACAAAATTTGAAGTATTCTCGAAACAACTATTTTATTTTTTTTGGCATAATTGACTTCTTGTCAAATACTTGTTATTTAAAAAGAAATGACTATTTTGATAGGATTAAGATATTTAAGTTAATACATGCCCTAGTCCCTTTTTGTGTGGCGACATTCTCTAGTTTATGAGAGATGCACTTGACTTTATATCATTGCCAACCCTCCATCTTTGCAGCATTCTTTAATTTCCAAGAGACCCTACGACTTTCGATCATTTTTCACTCTTTCTTTTATTAGAAGTGTTTTGACCTTACAAAAGATTATCACATAACATTTCTTTGTCATTTGGTAGATGAAAAACATCAAGTCTTGTCTTGAAAAATGCTAAAAAGTCTTAGCTTATTTTTCTTGGGGGAGGGAGTAGGCGGTCACTCACTATACAAATATGGAATTTTGAGAACAAGAACTGCACCAACAAGCTTATGTATATATATATATATATATATATATATAGACACACACACACATACACATATACACACACCGTCCATAATATAGTTTCGAAGAAAATTATTTTATAATTTTGTTTCAATGAAAGCGTTCCGTAACTATATCTTCCAATAATACGTAGGAATCAATTGACATTTTTCATAACTTATTTTTTCACAACTTGTCTCCAACAAGAACTTTCCATAACTATAATTTTGCATAATTTGTAGGAACCGATAATTTTTTTCATAACTTGGTTCCAATAAAAACTTTCTATAATTTAAAAACCAATTGCAAAAGAGATATAGAAATTCCTAAAAAGAAAAGGCCTCCGCTAGCTTCCAATCATGATTGGGTTTAACTAAAACAAATAAGCTAATTTGAGTTCCAATAAGCTTCCAATCATGATTGTAACAACCATTAGCAGCAAGTTATTTGAGGGACGAGCACATCCGGGATAGGCCTTGGGGTTACAATTTGACAAAAGAACAGGTGACTTATTTATTAAGATTTCAGTTTCATTTAGCATTAACACTAGGATTTCATACATTAAGTCTAATTTTTATTCAATCAAAAAACTATAAGCTAATTTGATTTCAAGTCATTGTAGAAGTAAAAGGTGAATCAACCACCTAGACAATTCTACAAATAGAGTATGATCCCATATTTGATAAATTTTTTCACTTATAAGCTCTATTAATTTTTTTGTAGGCCCACTAAAAATAAATTATTTTATGAGTTTGGAATAATTAAATAGCAAGTGGCTTGAGGTGTCAGAATAACGATTCATAAAGCTACAAAATATATAAAAAATATTATCAGATCCCACCTACACGTGTTCTGGTAATTCATGAATTCTGCCTGGTACTTTGATGAAATAATTGCACCAGCTTTGCATAGGCTCATGAAAGATATTATATATTTAGTTAAGAATAATAAAATCACAAGTTTTTTTCAGGCACTGGAAAGAGGATTCGTAAAACTACAACATATATAAAAATTACAATAAGATCACAACCGCACTTTTTTAGGTAATGCTTTGAATTTCTGTCAGTAGAACTGGTTGCACCGGTTTTGTATATGCTCACAAAAAATATCATATCTCGACTTTGAAATAACCAAATTTCAAGAACTTCAAGGTGATGGAAAGAAGATTTGTAAGGCTACAACATATAAAAAAATTACAATTATAGCATACCCACTTCTTTTTTTAGGTGATTCTCTGAATTTCTCTTAAATTATTGATGACTATGTCGCACCAACTTTTAGTATGATCACGAAAAATATTATATCTCGAGTTAGGGATAATGAAATTGTAAGATGTTTGATACGCTAGAAAGAATATTTGTACGGATATAACATATACGACAATTATAATTAGATCACACCCACACTTTTTATGTGATTCCCAATTTTACTATGTATTTTGATATACTGGCCGCACCAGCTTTCTGTATACTCAAGGAAAATATCTTATATCTAGTTAGGAATAACTAAGTCACAAGCTATTTAAGGTGCTAAAAGAAATTTCATAAAGCTACAACATATGTAAAAATTATGATTGGACTGCACCTATACTTGTTTAGGTATATTTTTGAACTAAACCTTCAAATACCTACCAAGTATGAGATTATGCTCTTACAAACCTAATCTTTCCCTTTTTAACTCCTTCTGCAATTCTCAAGTAAAGTTATATAATTGTGACATCCTGTGAAGCGATATACTTTTTTGATCATAGTATGCTGAATCCTTATCTAGAGATAATGAGTGACCAACACAATCTGAATGTCAAAACTCCTTAAAATGGGAGTTCTACCTGCTTAGATTGGTGTCTTCTCACTTGACAGAGGGTCTTTTGCTAAATTACTCATGGTCATGAATGGAGACGAAAGATGTCATGAGAAAGTTCTCGAGCAAGGTTGTTAACATGGATGTCCTTTTGCTAAAATATGCAATTCATAAGGACATCGCAACCATTAAATATTCCCTTTCTAAAGATGTCTTAGCATCTAAAGTGTCCCCTCTTCTAGATTTGTAAATGTCTACTACATGTTTGGCTATTAGGAATGGATAGAGGATGTGCTAACTCTCCACAAGGAGGATTTAGAGTGTCTCAAGGTTTATCATCCAATATATACATATCTATTTATATATGACTATGACAACAATGTGATTTATGATTTTTTGGGCATTGTCATCCATCTACAAATATGCTTTCTACTTTCATCAGATAAATATCAATAGATTTTCAAGCAATTGGGGGTCTT